>CM052545.1:30527023-30542783 GCA_028533065.1 Trachops cirrhosus | reverse complement strand
AAAAAAAAAAAAAAAAGAATTATCTTAAAGAAAAAAAAAAAATCCTTTTGAGATTTTGATTCAAATTCTAGACTTTTCTTTATCTTAGGTTGTAGTTGTTTGAGGGTTGTTTATTTTTGGCCTTATAAAGTATTTTCAAAAATTTTAATTGTCACACTTATTCCACACCATCAGTTCAGCAAGTCACAATAAAAGGGAAACCAAGGCCACAGATGGATGTGAGACACAGGTCTGAGCAAGTGTGTGCAATATTGGCATTTTTCCCTGAAGCATTTATGTCATTCAACATACAATGCCCAGATCACTCCACACACCCGCCTCCCATATTAGGGAACAACTTATTTGCTCCAAGTTGTCTACATACAGAAAAGACGTATGTAAACAGATACATAAAAATTTCAAGTGGACAGGGGATTTATTTTCACAGTTTATTTATACCTATAGATTCCTTTGCACATTTCAGAGACTGTGTGAAGCTGTACTGCAGCCACCTTTCTGAACACACTCGTGTGTAAATACAGTTTATTCACTTGAAGCCTGTCCCATGACCGATGGAAATTGTAGTAAAACTTCCACCTGGGTTGTCAACTACGGGAAACCTTCTTATTTATTTTTATTTGTCACAGCAGGTTAAGCTCACAAAGTCCAGGTGTTACATGGCTTTAAATCTGGACACAGGCACAGGAATAGTCTGTTGAAGGTAGTTTATTTAGGATCACTAAACATGAAGGGACTTAACGAAATGGATTTTCTCCAGCTCTGTGGGTCAGGGTGTAAATTCAGTATACACTGAACAGAAATAGATTACACATAAGCAGCACCAATAGAACCAAGTTCTGGTGCATGTGCTATGATAATTCCGTATGTGTTCTGAAGATGGTAGGAAGGAAGGGAGCACAGAGGCAGAAAAGCAGCAGGTTTCCCCGCTCATTTACCTAACTGTTTACAACTTTGCTAAAGGTGGCCATCCCTCTTAGCAATCCTTCCGGTTTTATGTGAACCAAAGTGACTGCTGCAACCAGCAGATAAGAAGGCCCCCCACCTTGTTTAAGCATAAAAAATTTATAGCTCTTAATCTTTCATTATTTTATATTTATTTCACTTTATTATTTAATCTTCATTCCCAAGGCTCTTGTTTATGTATTTATTTGGAAACTGCATTGTCTTCATGATTATTTTATTCTGTTTTTGTTTTGTTTTGTTTCCTAATGACTTTGCCTAAAATACTTAGTTATTCTTTGGTTAACATGATAATTCACTGCACAGTAATTGAAGATATCTAATTTATTTAATTAGCCTGTCATATTTGCTGTATTTTCTGTTTCCTTCCTAAAGTGGCTGAAAATAAAGTTATCGTTCTGCCTTTGCCTACATATCTAGCAGATGTCTACGTCATCAGTCCAAATGCTTGTCCTTGTGAGTACACAACTAATTGGATTCAATTAATGCACAAGTAATTAAAGTTGATGTTTGTATGTTATTCTAATTTTCATCACACTGTGCTTGTATTCCAATACTTTGGTATTTCATAAGCTGTCAGCTTGTGATACATTCCAGTTATAAGAGGCTTTAGTTGACTCTCATAGGATGTATATAAGTGCATGTATCAAATTGACCCATCTGGATAGCACAAAATTCCCAGACAAGCCCGTTTGAACTGAGTCACTTTCGTGGTCTGCTTTAATAGTTTATGATGTCCTGTTTTACATTTATATTTGACATTTGCTTTCTACTTCCTGTACATCAATACAAGAATTCAGGAACCTTTTTCCAAATTGGCCCTTAGACTACGTCTTCACTTGTCAATTTGTACTATATGCCCCAAAATTAGACTTAAAAAGAGTTAAAATTCCAACCTGATTCCACTATTATCAATTCATCATACAGTAGGTATTAACTTTTTAAAAAGCATTTTGGTCCATAATACATTATTGTTTCAAATAAACTGCTTGATATTAAGGTAAGAATTGGTAGAAAATTTCCCTACTAATGCAACTTTGTAATTCAAGATGGAGTTTTGTTTTAGAATCGTTATCCGAGATATCCTCAGAAAAAGTACAATAGGATGAGCCACGAAGAATAAAATAACTCTATAAGTGGCACAGAGGTAAAAATAGTGAGAAAATACCAAATTTTTCTAACTAGTTGCCACTCTAAAATTCTATGTTTGACAACCTACTTAAAACTATATCTTATTTTTTATTTTACCTTATTCACTACTTCATAATAAAGTGTGGGGCAGATGGAATCATTTTTAAATAAACAAATACATGAGCATTATCTTAGCTTCTACAAAATACTTTATCTATTTTTAGACCTCCTTTTACCCACTTGCATTTTACTAATTAGTAAACTATAGTGGAAAGTTGGGGTGATTGTGGATGTCTGTTTTCTTCTGCTTAGCTGTGTGGCCTTGTGTATATCATTGGAACATTCCATTCTTCAGTTTTTTTTTTTCTGAAAAATAGGAACAATAATATCTATCTCTTATATCTCCAAGGACTAGGTCATAATATAAACATGATGAAAGCAATTTACACCTGGAAACCACCAAATGGCTATAAGATAAATGCCATTTACATCTTGAATTCATTTTTTTGTTCTTGTTGATATCCTGTGGTTTTTGTTTCTAATAATGTAACTGAAACTGTAAGGGAGTTTCAATTATTTTCTCATTGGCACATGTCTAATTTTGTATTTCATAGCCCTTCGGGATTTGTAACTTCCTAGAAGTGCTTTTTAGTATGTATAACTAAAAGAGAATTGAATTGAAAGGATTTAACTTTGAAAATGTTGGTGTTGTTTTATGATACTTCCTTGGGGGGTGGGGGCAATGTAGCTAACCTGAGTGTTTCGTGATTTAGAAGTAATGCTGCAGACTCTTTCTATCCTCCCCTGACCCCCGCCTCATTCCCACCCCCATCACTTCTGTGCGTAGAGCAGAAAGTCGCGTTGGCCACTCACTCTGTGAAATCATCTATCATTTCCCTGGCAAGTTAAATTGGCCGATGTATACGATGAATTGGAGTTAAGGCGGTTGCTTCTCTTTGAAGCCCCAGGCATTCGTTTCCAAATAAACTGGCTGAATTAGTGAGTCTCTATGTAATTTATGATTTTCATTTACTTGACTTATTTCCATGATGATTGGAGATTAGTCCATTTTAAAGAAGACAAGAGAAATTGGGTTTAAGAAACATTAAAACTAGACCAAAAAGCATACCAAGATCAAGGAGTTCAAAGTTATGGTGACAGATTGTCCTTAACTCGTGCCCCACTTGAGAAAGAGAAAACTTTTTTTTTTTGCTAAAATAAGTGCTCACAAAATTTTTATTTTCATTTTATGCATATAGGGATTAACATCTGAGTTTCATATACACTTAAAGTCATGAGCAAACTCTTGGTTATACAGGGTGTACAGTTTAAAATGTGAGAAACTCCCAGCACAGAGCTGGAACTGTGCCTGCTCAGGGATTAAGCTCTGAAGGCCGCAGTGATGTCACTGGATTAGAGTTAGGAAGACACATTTTGGTAGAACTGAAACCAATGCCAAATTCATAACTCCAGAATTTATGCTTGAACTCTAGACTGCCTAAAATTCATGCATCCCAAATTTATGATTGAACTCTCGACTTTCCATCTACAGATTTAAGTGCATGCACTAATAAATAAAGATTCCCGAACCTCAAAGTAAGTTCAGTACCATCAGTGTGCAGTTACCATTTAAAATCCTGATCTGGAAGTCGGTGCCATGACATCCTGTGTGTAGGTGAGGGCACTGTACCACTTTAGAGGATGTTTAAGATATTGATGTCCATAGAGTTATGCAAATTAGAATTAGAATTGGAAAAACTCATTTTATTATAGACCATCTCATATTTTGACATTTTGTTAGAATTTATTTTCTTCACTTTGCTCTCTTTTCATTGTAAGTCTCAAGGGATAGTAATAAGACTGATGTTCCCCTTGGGGAGAAATTCCGAAATCAAATTCAGATATTGCTTGACCTTTACTCAAAGATTTTGTTTTCTTGATTTTTTTTCTTAAAATTTTGAGTCCATTGTTGGGATAGTGCCAAGTATCTGGATGAAAAGATCAGCCATCCAGATGTTTTATCTGTGTAATAATAAATAGCTCTAGAGTGACCTTCAAGGCTCTGCATCGCTTGGATCCACCTCACATTTTTCCTTAGGCTCTCATTTTTCCTAAAGAATAGTCTGTAGCTCAGCAAATTGGGGAAACTTACTCTCCTGCCTCTTCCAGTTTTACTTCCTTTGCCCTGCTTACTTTTGCCTACCAGCACAAATGACTTCCTCTCTTGTTCTCTGACCTATTGTACACTGAGGTATTTGTCACGTTCCTTGTCCCATGATGGCTGTGTGTTTATTACAGACCTCTCCAGGAGGTCATGGGCCACCATGTTGTCTCTGATCTTGTATTCTACCCTATACCCAGCATATGGAAAATGTTCAAAAATTATCTATAAAATTGTCCATTTAACAAATGGTCAGCAAAATATGGGTTGATCAATCTAGTGTTTCAATTATTTATTTATTTTTTATGATGGTAAACAATTTCAGCTCTCATAAATTCCTTCTTTAGTGCATCTCGAAATGTTAATAGGCAAAGTAATATCTATATTTAAGGTATATAATATAAGCAAATGCAAATTTTAAAATTGGGGAGACAATGGAAAAAGAATTCTAAAGTTTTAATTTAATAAAGTTACAATAGACTTATGTTTTTACCACAATAATTTTTATAAGATGAGTCAGGGAGCAATTTACAAAATTGCAAAATGAGAAAGAAATGGTTGCTGCACCCTTTCATAATTTCCAAAGTTATCAGAGATGAAAAAAATTGGAGATGAAGGGCTTGTGTGCATCTTAACTGTGTGAAAGTACAGTATAGAGGTATTGTTTTAGGATGGGGTCCTTGTCTAAAACAATTTTGTTTTTAATGAGAAATATTAGAATATTTTAAAACTATTTTTCCAGTTGACCCAGTTTTGCCTTAATTAATCTATACAATATTGTACCCCATCATGACCATCTATCTTCCCAAAAGAGTATTTTTCATTTTCAATACTTCTTCTCCCACTGTTGCACCGTCTGAAGAAAGTAAGCGTCAGACCTACACATCCGATGAGAAGGGACCAAGCAACTTCCCACACAACGAGGAGCCTGCAGCTCACCCTGTGTGTTGTACCTCTCTTCTCCAGGCCAGCACTCTGCGCCCTCGGCGGGTCTTCATTCCCTCATGACTTTCCCGAGCCAAACATCTAAGCTCACTTTTGTTTTTTAAAGAGACCATGTGTGTCTCATTTTTCTAGTCATTCAAGCAGATCATGGTTGTTTTGCTTGGGACTGGAGAGGCCTGATGAGTTTTTAAGTTGGCTCTCACTCTTCTAGCTGCACACTCTTGAGTATGTTATTGAATCTTTTAGTAGCTCAGTTTTCTCATTTGTCATTTGTCAAATGTGGCTAACAATAGTATCAATCTCATATTAAGTCTTTTGAGAATTAAATAGATGAATACCTGTAAGGAGCTTAGAATTCTACTGAGTGTTTAGTAAGTGTTTAATTAGCATTAGCAATGATGAAGGCTGATCAGCCTGCTCAAAGTCATCTCAGTGAGATTTAGTACACTGCCATCGTCTTCACAGGTGGAGTGAGAAGAGCACAGGGCCCTCAGGTAAAATGTAAATAGGTAACCAGCAAAACAGCATCGATGATGGGCTAATATTTACACCTCTTTTTAATTTTTGATTCAACCTGTCTCCTGTGTTACACTTTCAATTTTTGTATGAAAATAGAAGTGCATTTCATAGTTAAAAATTTTAATCTAAAATCATGTTTTCATAGTTCTTTTTTCCAGAGTTGTTTTTGTAAAGGGAGAAAAGTAAGGTAAATCTGGGGAGGACTATCTCATTATACTTTTCAACCAAGTAATAAACCTTGGAAACTCTTAAGGCCCATTTTATTAAAATTTTCTTATTTCTAATTTATATGTGTAATAGTGGTTTAAATGTTGCATTTAGTGCAATTAGTTCTTCTTTATACTTTGTGATGTGAGTCTCCATACATTCAGCCATAGTGTGTTACAGATAAAGCTCCTGTTTACAGGACTACGCTCCTTGGACCACATACTTTACAGTCCTCATTGTATCTATTTATTTATTCTAGTGACTGTCATAAACCTGCTGTTCCGAGGGCATGTTGGAGGCTTATGTGTACTTTGCAGTGTCTGCCCTTTGATGTCTGTTTCCTTTGAGTGTTTTGGTTCCAGAGCCTCTTGCACAGAATACTTTTGCCTATAGTTTTACTCCCTTCAGTCTCCACCCATTTTAATTTTTAATATAGCCAGTGCTGATCTTATCCCCTTTGTTTGCTGATTCTTACTCCTTGGTAACTGATGTAGGGCATCTCTCAAGTCCCTGGGAAAGAGATAACTAATTCTTTAATATGTAAATACTGGTACTTCCCCTCCTTCCCTCCTTTTACTTAATGTCTCCCCCTCCTTCTCTTTCTCTTCCTTTTCCTGTATGTATTCCTCCTCCTGTACCCCTCTTTCTTTGGTTGTGGGTAGAGGAGGGTTTTTTGTTTGTTCAAATATCTATCTATGTTCTTCACATAGTACTGTGTGTTTTATTTTCATTTTCTTATTTCTTATATTTTGATCCCACTTTTTGACCATGCTATCTTTTTTAGGTCCCATCTGTAAGAAGTCTTATTATAAATCCTTTATGTCAGACAGAGCTCTGTTTTTGAGATTAACTCCTATTTATAATTTATAGGTTCAGTATTCTTTTGCAATATTTGCAGCAAATATGATCTCTGATAAATCATTACTTGCTAGTGTGCTCAGTTTATAACTATCTTGGATTTCATCTCACCATATTATTGCTGATGATAGTTTGGGATCATACACTTTTTTTTTTCCTAGAAAGCCCATTGAATTAATTTTATCTAAAAAAATCTTTTAATCCTCACCTGAGGACACAGTTATTGATTTTAGAGAGAGGAGAAGGGAGGGAGAGAGGGAGAGAGAGAGAAACATTGATGTGAGAGAAAAGCATTGATCTGTTACTTATTCTATATACCCTAACTGGGGATGGAACATGAAACCTGTGTATGTGCCCTCACCTGGAATTGAACCCTCAACCTTTCTGTTTACAGGACAGCTCTCCAACCAACTGAGCCACACTGGGTAGGGTTGGATCGCAGACTTTTGTAGCACATTATGTGCAGGTGGGACTTGAGGGAGAGACATAAGATTTCTAACATGGCATTTCCTCTTGATTCTTAGTTGGAGTTTAGGTTCCATTTCAAGAGCTACAGCTTTTCTGAAGCAAATTGATCAGGTTCAATGAATTCTTCTTTTATTCCTGCTTATATATAAATTATTAAATATATAAGATATTAACTGCAAAGAGACTCTAGAATTTTCCATCCAAGGTTCACTTTTTACTATGTTACTAGGAATTACATGTCATTTGAAGAGACCCAGGTTGTCAACATTAATTCATTCACTCTGAGCCAATAATGTTTCTCAATTTGTAGAGGTAGAACTCAATAGGAAACATTTGCCAAAATTATTGGAGAGCTTGATTGACATTTAATGGGCAAGAATGTTTCATGCTAAAAGTTCTGTAATACATGGACCAATCCTGAAAATAATGAATTATTCAGAACAAAATGCCAACAGGGCCTTCTTTAAACACTGAAGAATCTTGTTCAAGTTTTTCTGGAATGTAGATATATAAAAGACTCGAAAGAAGGGGTGTAGATCAGTTACTGGTTTACCAAACAAATGAATTTGGGAGGAATAACCAGGCACCAACATTTTTATTTTCTGCCATTGGTCTTTCAAATCAGTTTCACAACTTATTTTCCCCATGACTGAGATGACTCTCAGACTTGATTCCTTAACAACATTCTTTGAAAATAGGAAGACTGGTCTAGTCAAGGGCAATATCAAACTTCCAAACTCTTACCCGATTTCAATTTCGTGTCTGACACAAGTTGGGAAGACTGCAGTGAGGGAAGAGAGCAGGGCTAATTTGTCCTCCTTCACAGCCACTTCCTTCCCTGGTGACTGCTGTTTGCATAGATATGATCAGGCGTAGGTGCCCCTGCTGCAAGAGAGCGTCTCAAACTGACTTTCTTAGGGTGTCCCCAATGGGAATCCTCACTGCAGCCCTCCTCATGCCTAAAGTCTCCTGTCTTCCTATTTCTGAGACTCCATGCTGTCTCCTGTGGCCCATTCATTTATTAGATCAAATTAGTCCTCCAAAGTGATCTTTTTGAGTGGAATAATTTTTAATGCATCCCAGGCTAGTGTTTTGTTTGCCTGAGTCACATCTGGTCCATAAATATCTTTCTTCCACTGCAGTTTGAAGGCAATTACTTCCCACTGCAATCTTTTCTCTGGTGCTGCCAACTTCAGCCAGCCTCTCACCATCATATTTCTCCTGGTGAGAGTCCTACATCCCTCAAAAGCAGAGTGATTGTCTTAACGTCCTCTCTTTTGCTCAGCTTCCCTCCTAAGAAGCATAGAATATTGACACCCTTCTCCAAAACATTTTACACTCTCAGAATATTCAGTCTCAAAATTTTATACTCTGAAGTTGAATAATGGGCAAACGGTAGAAAAACTAATGTAGTTCCTTGCAAATGTAGCTTGTATGGCCTTGTACTTTGCTTTAGGATGTGGGATAGTTGGCCCCCATTATTAAATTTTAGGGTTTCAGACAAAACAGACTGAAAATGCTCCATTCAGCAGCCCATTTATTATAAACCATCAGTTCATCATGCAGTTCATCATCAAGGCTGTGCAAGAAACTTTCTGATGGACACAGCATGAGGAACAGTATGTTGGTAACAAGTAATAGTATTTACTGACAGGAAAGAGTGTGTATGGTCAGACTTCAGGAATTCTAGTCAGAGTCAGAGGGCAAAAAAATGTCAAAAAAGAAAAAGTGCTTCCTTTTATAGATTATTCTCTTTTTTTACAGGTCAGCCAGATTACTGAGGGTTGGAAGTTCTGGGTATGAGTCAACAGAGCTTCTTCCCAAGGCCTGTGCCAGGTTTTCCTTGTTAGGCTGGCAGAAGTAGACTCAAAACCCTCAACTGAGTCAAACCCCAGGAGCTGGATTTTGGAGACCATATATACATACCAGCACAAGGCATGAGCTGCAGGATAGTCCCTTCAATAATAGAAACAAGGAGAGCTCTACTGAACACAAAAGAACACCAGGAGCCGGGGCAGAGACTGAGGTTAATAGGCAGTAGGTAATATGGATGTCCAATATTCATAAAGTCATGGATGCTGGCTTAGCCCAGTTTCTCTAGGAAATAGACCCTGATTTAAACATACTAGTCAGCTCAGACTGACATAACAAAATATGTATTAGGTGGCTTAAACAACAGAATTTTTTCACAGTTTTAGAGACTGGAAGTCCAAGTTCAGGGTACCAAGATCATCACATTCTGATGAGGACTCTCTTTCCAGCTTGCAAATGGCTGCCTTCTTACTGTGTCCTCTCTGGTCTCTTTTCCTATAAATGCACTGATCCCATCATGAGGGACCACTCTTAATACCTTATGTAACCCCAGTTGTCTTTGAAATGCTGTCTCCAAATACCATCACATTAGTTATTAGAGCTACAACATATGAATTTGGGGGAACAGCAATATTCAGTTCATAGGAATCATCAAGTGCTGATGCTTTTATTGAGAGGCAAAGAAACTCAGGGAAATGAGAATGAGGAATAAGGGAAATGAGGATGAAGGGTGGGAAATAACTGAAAATGATGTATTACTGCTGTGGCCATTGCTTTCTTGTGAGCTTCAAAGATAACCAGTAAGACTCTCAGCAGAAATTTCCATTTGGGATGACTCTAAACAAGGAATAGCAAAATCTGTGCTTTGGAGCAGGCCAGTGGAATGCAAAAAGAGAGACTACATCCTCTAAGCTCCCTCTTATTTCCTGTTTCATGTTGGTTAAAATTTGTCCCATGGTGTGATCATTCCCTTTGCATTTCTAGTTTTGTCATCCCAGATGCTTTGGCAACTACTGGAAAAGCTTTACTGTGTGGTATTTCACTGAAATCCACAGTGATAGGAGGACCTATGGACTCCAAGAGTGCATTTGGTAGCCCTCAGGCAATGGAACCCCGTGACCTCACCAGGAGTTGATCAGAGACACTCTTGGCAATTTAAGTTGAAAAGATGTGCCTGAAACAGATGTTTTGGTAGCTTGACAACACATGATATGAGAGAAGTCTGTGATAGGTGAGATACAAGGGGTTATAGGAAGACAGATCTGAGAGAAGAAAGCAGGACTCCAAAGAGAGGAAATGAAGTTTTCTCTGAACATAGGACTTCCATGTTCAGAAAGATTAGCAGGAAAAGGGTAGATTCAAAGGAATGGGTAACTGGACTGGGGATCAAATGAGGGATCCAGACAAAGCAAATAAGAAGTGGAGTAAAAGCAATCTGTAACAGCCCCATTACAAACTCGGAGTGGTATCAGCAGCAACAAGACTGTCCAAGGAGTAGCTATACCATCTTCTGGGATTCTTAAATTCCCCATATAGGAAGGAAATAGATTTTATACTGTTATTAATTCATTCAGTTCTTTTTACATCTTTACTCATTCAAGAGCACTGATTACATAACAGGTCTAGGTATGAAAGAGTCACTGCATGAACATGGATTACCTTTTTAAATAACACATAGTCCATACAAAAGAAAAAGTGTAATTTCCTCTGTTTTTCACCACTCGCTTAACCGAGTCCAAACTTGAGAGGTCACAACTAAAAACAGTTTTTGATTTTAATTATTCTAGATACTTTTAAACTTGTGAAAAATCTGATTATACCTCTGATTCCTGATTAATTTTAGTTCATATTTGTATACTCTCCTATATGAAAATACAAGCAGTTAATGCATGCCAAATATCATGTTCCCTTTCTATTGACCTTTAAATTTTGTTATGTTTTTCATTCCTTAAAGTTGCTTTCTTTATGTCATTAAAATGTACACCACATTTTCTATTCTTTATCACTTTTAGTCAGTACAGTCAAGCCTGCATGACAATTTTTGGTCAGTGATGGACTGCAATGTGAGAGTAATCTTAAAATGGAGCTGAAAAATTTCTATCACCTGGTGACATCATAGCCGTTGTACCATCACAGCACAATGCATTACGTATTTGTGGTGATGCTGGTGTAAACAAACCTGCTGTATGTCAGTCATGTAGAAGTATAACAGATATACTTGTGTACATAATATTTGATAATGATAATAGACAACTGTGTTACTGGTTTATGTATTTACTATAACATATTTTTATTATAATCTTAACTGTACTCTTTCTACTTATTAAAAAAAGATGCTTACCATAAAACAGTATGCTATGTTATACCAGCACCCGCATAACTCTCATGGGTACCACATCACTTGATCACCTCTTGCTTGATTTAGTTTTGTGTTGTTTTGTACAGTAGCATGCTGTACAAGCTTGTAGCCTAGGAGTGATAGGCTCTACCACATAGCCTACCTGTGTAGTAGGCTATACCATTTAGGTTTGTAGAAATGCACTCTACAATGATTGCATAACGATGAAATCTCCCGGTGACACATTTCTCAGAACATATCTTTGTCGTTAGGTGGTGCATGACTGTATTGCAACATTTCAAACGGTATTGGAACACACATTCACTCTCTCTCCCTCTTTCCTTCACCCTCCACTTTCCAATTTTCATTGTTACATTATAATTACATTGTTAGGTTATGATATTTAATTATATTCTGTAACTCTAATCAGGCATTGGTACCTTTATATAAGTTAAATCAGAAAATTGAAAACTTCCAAATGATACTAAATTTATAGAGAGGGAAGTTAATTTCAACTGAAGGTTTGTGATTTAATGGAAGATTTTCTAAGGCCAAGGCTAACAAGTCCTCTTTCTATTTCTAAATATCTTCTTGTCTTCTCAGTCATTCTCAGCTGACACTGAGAAGATATTTAGAGTCACTCAGGTGACACTCAATTGACATAGGTTTCAACTGAGTCACCCTGGTGAAACCTATGTCACCCTTTCTTTAAAATAATACAAGTTAATTTTTTGAATGAATAGACTTTATTTTTTAGAGCAGTTTTTAGGTTTATAAAAAATTGCATAGATAATGCAGAAAGAGCCCATATGCCCTTTGGTTCAGTATTATCAAGCTATTCACATAGATTATATAATTGTCTCCCTGGATTTGGAGAAGACATTTGACAAACTAAACATTGTTTTTGTTTAAAACACTCAATAATATAGGAATCATTTAAAATGATTATTCTTTCTTAATTTGATTATCTTTCTATAGATAGATGAGTACATATCTATATCTATCTATCATCTATCTATCTATCTATCTATCTATCTATCTATATAAAAGCCAGTGTCATACTTAATAGGGAGATATTGTAGGCATTTTCACTAAAGTTAAGGACAAGAATGAATGCCCACTATCACTACTGCAATTTAACCTTGTCTGAAAGAGATTAACCAATAGGTTAGACAAGAGAGGAAATTAGAGGTATAAAATATTGGAAAGGAGGTAGTAAAACTGTTATTATTTGTAGTTGATATAATGTTTTTTGAAGAAAAACTCAGACACTAAGAAAACAGAACACTAATAGTATAAGATAATATAGTAATATGATAAAATATAAAATTAATATATATAAAAAATTTACCTAAACAAAAAACAACCAGTTCAAAGATACAGTGGAAGACCCCATTTTTAAGAGCAACATAAAGAATAAAACCATAGGCCTAAACTTACCAAGAAATGTGTAAACTTTGTAGGAAAAAACTTTAAACCACTCCTGAAATACATAAAGGTAAACTTAAATTAATAGAAACTCATATTATACTCTCAGATAGCAAGATTCAATACCAATGGTGTCTATTTGCCCTAAGTTCTTTTGCTTGTTTTTAAAAAAATTTAATGTGATTTTAAATTTGATACCAACTGGGACTACATAAAGTGATTTTGAAGTTCACATAAAAAAAATAAATGAATATTTGTCTCTCTCTTGCTGCCATAATATTCTTCAGGTCCATCCATGCTGTCACAAAAGGTAAGATTTCTTTTTTTTTATGGTCGATAGTATTCCACTATTTAAATGTACTACATCTTCTTTATCCAGTCATCTACTGATGGTCACTTGGGCTGCTTTCAAGTCTTGGCAATTGTAAATAACACTACAGTAAACATAGGACTGCACATATTCTTTTGAATTAGTGTTTCGGGTTTCTTCAGATATATTCCCAGAAGTGGAATCTCTGGGTCATAGGCAGTTCCACTTTTAATTTTTTGAGAAAACTCCATTGTTTTTCATAATTGCTGCACCAGTCTGTACTCCCTGCAACAGTGCATGAGGATTCTCTTTTGTTGGAATCTAATGAACAAAATAAACAAAAAACCAAAATAGAAACAGACTCATAGATACATAAAACAGATCAACAGCTGTTAGAGGGGAGGTTTGGGGGGCTGAGTGAAAAAGGTAAATGTATTAAGCCAAAAAACTAAAAAACTTCATAGGTGCCAACAACAATGTGGTGATTACCAGAGGGAAAGGAGTGAGAGGAGGTAGAAGAGGATAAAGGGGGATAAATGGTGACAGAAGGAGACTTGACTTTGGATGGTGAACACACATACAGTATACAGATGATATATTAATAAAAGCAAGTATAGCCAGATTAACTCTGGCTAAAAAGAACACTGAGGAGAAACTAGTCCTAAGAGATATGAAATATATGATAAACCTCAGAAGAGAACGTAGTGTGGTACTTGTGCATGAACAGACACATAAATATGCAAAATGTATTCAGGAATTTAATATATGATAAAGCTGTCATCAGAAAAAATGAGTAAAGATGAAGTTTCTTATTTTTATGTGTTCCAGAGTGCCAGTCTTAATTTTTCATGGCTGCTGGATGTTGTATTATGTTTAGTAAAACCTTGCCCAACCTGAAGTTACAAACAAAATTGACCCATGGTTTCTGTTCATTAAAAAACATGCACTTTTGATCAGTCATATTAGAACAATTCGTTAGCCATCTGGAGTAAGTTAATGTCACACATCTTACACCAGGACAAATTCCAAGTGGATCAAAGATTGAAGTTTTGAAAATAAAACCATACAAATGCTACAAGAAAGAATCATTGAATTCTTTTATATTCTTGCAACTGGGAAGGCCTTTTTATTATAATGCAAAATCTAAAAGTCATAAAGGCAAAAATGATATTTTGACTAGTAAAAATCAAGAGCTTCCACATGAAATGAAAAATACACCATCCACAAACTCGAAAACTAAATGAGAATTTCGTGATGGTGGTAGAGTTGGGATTTTAACTCATATCATCAACAGAGACTAATTCCCTAATATATAGATAGCTCTCAGAAATTGAGATAAAAATAGTAACAAGGTTGTTCACAGATAAATACATAAATGCCCCCTCAAATACAGGAAAAGAGGCAACACTTCAATGCTAATATGAGAAATGCAGGTTTAATCTACAGTTCAATACCATTTTTAACATTTTATTGGCAAATATCTGAAAGGCTGACAAATTCTTCTAGCAAAACTGTGGGAAAACCAGTGTTCTCATCCATTGTTTTTAGGATTCCAAAGTGGAACAATTCTGAAGGAATGAAATTTGGTATTTTTTACCAAAATTCATCTAACCTTCCTTTGTAATCCCACTGCTGGGATGTAATCTTACAAACACATATGGACATTTAAGAAATTACTTATGTAGACAATAGTAATTGCAGGATTGTTTCTAACACTACAAGACTGGAAACTGCTCGACTCTCAGCAATAAAGGACTAGTCACGTGAATTCTGGTGAACCTACACAACACAGTCATAGGAAGCTGTAGAAAAGAGTGACATGAGAAGGATCTGGGTACCAACATGGTGAGGTCTCCAACATTTGTTCAGTGATGAATGTAATAGAACAATATTTATGGTAAGCTATTTTTTGTGTAAGAAACTTGGAAATAAATATAAATATTCATATTTGTTTATACATTTATAAAAACATTAGAATATACAGTAAAAAACTCAAATAAAATTGCCATCTGTAAGGGAGAGGATGGGGAAAGAGAAAGGAGTCTTCTCCCAAACTCTTTTTATGAAGCCAGCATCATCCTAATCCCAAAACCAGATAAAGACACAACAAAGAAAGAAAACTTCAGGCCAATATCACTGATGAACAGACACTAAAATCCTCAACAAAATATTGGCAAACTGCATCCAACAATACATTAAAAAGATCATACACCATGACCAAGTGGGATTCATCCCAGGGATGCAAGGATGGTTCAATATTCACTAATCAATAAATATAATACATTACATAAACAAAAGCAAAGACAAAAATCACATGATCATATCAATAGATGCTGAAAAAGCATTTGATAAGGTACAGCGCCCATTTATGATAAAAACACTCAGCAAAGTGGGAACACAGGGAGCATTCCTCAACATAATAAAGGCCATATATGACAGACCTGCAGCCAATATCATACTCAATGAGCAAAAACTAAAATCTTTTTCACTAAGATCAGGAACAAGACAAGGTTGTCCACTTTCACCACTTCTATTCAACACAGTAATGGAAGTTTTAGCCACAGCAATCAGACAAGAAAAGGAAATAAAAGGCATCCAAATTGGAAAGGAGGAAACAAAACTG
>CM052545.1:30484626-30526523 GCA_028533065.1 Trachops cirrhosus | reverse complement strand
TGCAGGCTGGTACAACCACTATGGAAAACAGTATGGAATTTTCTCAGAAAACTAAAAATGGACCTACGTTTTGACCCAGCAATTCCACTGCTAGGATTATATCCTAAGAACCCTAAAACACCAATCCAAAAGAACCTATGCACCCCAATGTTCATAGCAGCACAATTTACAATAGCCAAGTCCTGGAAGCAACCTAGGTGCCCATCAGTAAATGAATAAAATCATGAAATGAATGAATGAAATGAAATTAAAAAACTATGGTACATTTACACAATGGAATTCTATGCAGAAGAAAGAAAGAAGGAGCTTCTACCCTTTGCAACAGCATGGATGGAACTGGAAAGCATTATGCTAAGTGAAATAAGCCAGGCAGTGAAAGACAAATACCATGTGATCTCACCTTTAACAGGAACCTAATCAACAAAACAAACAAACAAGCAAAATATAACCAAAGACACTAAAATAGAGAACAGGCTGACAGTGACCAGAGGGGAGAGGGGAGGGAATTTCAGGGGAAAAGGGGAAGAGTTTGCAGGAACAAGTATAAAGGACACATAGACAAAAACAAGGTGGGTGGGTGGAAACAGGAGGGAGGTGGAAAGGGCTGCGGGGGAGTGGGCTGGGATGGGAGTAAAAGGCAGAAAACTGTACTTGAACAACAATTAAAATAAAAAAAGAAAGGAGTCTTCTCCTTGTTGATTATATTTTTATGTTGTCTTGATTTTTGAAAGATATGAACATATCTCTTCAAAAAGAAAATTATATATGTGTATGATACATAATTTAAAAATTGTAGACTCAAAGTGTTTTCCTGGAAATCTGGATATCTGAATAATTTGTTCCATTTTCTTCTAGCATCTGACTCATAAAAATCTAATGCAGTCTGATTTTAGTTTCTCTAGGTTCTTTCTTTTCCTTTTTCTGGAGGATTGTAGAACTTTTCTCTTTATTTTTGAAATCACAATTTTTCACTCAAATGCATGTGCTCAGCATTTTGTGTGTTGTCTCAAAGTGAATATGAATGAAAGCTTTTAAAGATTGGGTTTTTAAAAATTCTATTTATCTGATTATTTTTTCCTTTTTGAAAATTTCCATTTCTTTATCACCTTTTTCACCAAAACACAATTCTAATGTGTAAATATAACTTAAATATGTGAACAATTCCCAAATGAACTATACATTGCTGGGAGAAAAATTAAAATATCTCACTAACAGAGATTGTATCCAAATTATTGAATTTATAGCCAAGATATATGTTCTTTTAAACTTCACACTCCCTACCATTTATCATATCCTCCTCAAAAACCAAGGATCTCTTTCATTAAAAGGCAATAAAAATGTAGGAAAATGTCCTAAAAGAAGCTCTGTTGTCTTTCTTTTGACTGGCTTTTCCAAAGATCTATAAACTAAAAATAGTTTAAGACAAATGCTGTCTCCTGAAACTTTACATGCAAAAGTTCAGCACATTACTAAGAATGGGAAAAGATCTCTAAGTCATAATGTCTATAAGCAGGGAGAGTTACTAGTTACCTACAAGGGGGCAGCTCTTTTCTAGCATTTTGGAGGCCAGTGTGAAAGTGGGCAAATGGCACTCGAACACAGAATGGCCTTTTTGTGTTGGTTTTTCTAAATTCTGTTAACTTATTTTTTTTGTGGCAAAAAAATTAATAGCATAAATAACATGATATTTCACCAATGTAAATGTAAATCTACATTTGGTCTATAAGATGCACCCCCATTTTCCTCCCAAATTTGGGGGCAAAAGTGCATCTTTTTTTAAACATTTTTATTGTAACTGTTGTTCAAGTACAGTTTTCTGTCTTTTACTCCCATCCCAGTCCACCCCACAGTGCTCCCCACCTCCCTCCCATTTCCAACCCCTCTTGTTTTTGCCCATGTGTCCTTTATACTTGTTCCTGTAAACCCTTCCCCTTTTCCCCTGAAATTCCCTCCCCTCTCCACTCTGGTCATTGTAAAGCAACCTAGGTACCCATCAGTAAATGAATGGATCAATAAACTGTTAAACTTATTATGAGTTTTCTGTTAATAGAGCATTGCTAGTTTTAATAAGTTTATTTAAACATTTTAATTTTTACTAGTATCATTCTTTTAATTGTATGACTATATGAGGTTCTTTCAGGCTGACTTAATACTCGGCAAATGAACAATCCACTGTATAGTTGATTAATTTATGTTGTATGTGATATGAATCAATACACTATGCAATGCAATAGAATGTACTCTATTAAATACTTAATGTATGCTCTCCCTTCCTGGGTTTTGAAGAAACTCATGATCATGCATTTTCATTTGAAGGGATCTGATCCCAGATTCATTTTTTCTATTCCATTGAATGAAACCTAGTTTATCATGCAGTGGCATTCATCTCTATCAATTACTGTTTTCTTCATCAGAGTGTATAAGGGGAAATGTCTTTATACTTAGTGATTTTATTATATCTCTGAGGCTACTTTTTCATACTCATGATTTTGTACAAATTTATTTTGTCCCTTAGAGAGTAAAGAAGCTTGTTGAGTCAAAACCATACTTTTTTTTTTTTACCCTGGAATTAGTCATCATACTGCAGCCTCATCCTACCTCAGTCTCTCTGGTCTCACTGCATGTTTTCCAACCCCACCCCTAACCCTAACCCTGTCCTATCCAGATCACTCCCCTGATTATCCCTCCAGCTGAATGAGTGTGAACTAATGCAGTGCATTTTCTTTCACTGTGTCCCCTGCCTAGAACACGTTTCTCTTCTCTCTATTCATCTGTCTCACCACTTCTGCAGAGCCTCGTTTAATCTCCCTTTGGCCTTCAAGGCCTCTCTCAACCTCCTCCCTATCTTTCCTTTGAATAGCAGTAGCATTGCCATTTAGTTAGAGCTTTCACCATCAGGATTTGCGAAACTTTCCCACCAAGTTCTCCCTTTTATCAGAGAAGAATGAACACTATTCCAAGGGTGGGTGGTGTGGGGGGTGTTTTATATGTGCCTTAAAAATAACGTTTGTTTTAAAATAATTTATATTTATTCCCATCAGAATTGAATCAAGAGGTGGGTCCCCTGGGCTCCTCTCTAGGAAATACAGCTCTGTGGCATGCTATGCATCCATAAAATGACTCAGAAGTAGGCTACTCAATAACTTGTTTCTTAACGCATAGATTCTTATATAATGAATGAGATATAAATTAGTGTTACTTCCCCTAAAGTAGAAAGAGCTCTTGATTTGAAAAGAAGGAAAGATAAAATGAAGGAAGGAAGGGAGGGAGGGAAGAGAAGGGAGAGAAAGGGAGAGAAGGAGGGAGTGACATTTTACATGCAGTTTCTCATGTAATTCTTGTAACTTCTTTAAATGAAGTGCTATACTTAAAACCCTTCCATACATTCTGACCGCACTTAGTCTAACATCCATACTGTGGCTTACCAGTCCTTTGAAAGCCAGCATCTGTCAGAGTCCCTGGCCTCCTCTTCTGTCCACACCTTCTCCCTGTCTCTGCCTCAACCATCAGGCTTCTGTCCTTCCTTGACGGCACTGACCACCCCTAACCACAGGCCGCCCAGCTCTCTTCACCCGAGTCAAGTACACTACCTGCAGCATGGCATGCTGGTCTCCATCGAAGACCAATTTCTCAGAAGGGTTCTTCTTTTGGGTTAGTTTTATTTTATTTTTTTTGCATTCTTCTTTTTCCCTTTCAGAATGCTTTTCACAGTTTGACTCCTTGCTTATTGTTTAATGAAGGCTTGTCCATAACCAGTATCCCTAGAGCTTGGCATATGGTAGACTCTCAAATATTACTGGACAAATTAGGTGACATTCTGATACCTGTTTTAAGGATGAGGTACTTGGAGCTTGGACAGTTTAAGTAAGTTACCCAAGGTTACACAGCTAATAAGAGCAGAATCAGGATCCAGCTCTCTCTGACTCCATGGACTAAAGATTTAATTACCACACTATATAAATTTAAAATGCCAAATCCTTATTGCCAGCTCCCCTATGGCCCATTTCATTTGATGCCTTAGAATAATCCCCACACCATTTCTGTCATACTGTACTGGTAAGTGTTTTTCTATGTCCCATTTCCCCTTCTAGAATGTAGCATTCTCTCTTCGAGGAGGTAGCCTTGTTTGTTGTTACTGTCTTAAAATATTTATTTCTATTTACATGTTGCTGAAATGGATGCCTTGGACATTTTAGTTACTCAGCAAAGATTTTACTGAATTATTTATAGGAAGAAAAAGTATACTGTGCAGAGAGGCAAAAATATAAAGTTAGAGAATAGAAAAATAATTTTTTAAACTAATTATAAATATACATTAGTCATTGGTATGTATTAGGATTATGAAATACAGGTAAACTCTTTGCTCTTCTTCATGAATAAAAGGGTGATGACAATGAGGGAGATTTAATTTATTCAGTTTCACAGAAGGCCAAGGTGAAATTTACTTCCCACGAGTGAGGAAGGCACCATTGTTCACTGTAGGCACTTTGAAAAATAGGGAAGTAGCAAGATTATTTTTGGTATCCTTTAACTCCTTTTCAACATCCTTTTTCATTCTACTGATTTATCCTCTAGAAATGCTATTCTGTGTCCATTTACACAGAGTTTAGCAGTTAAATGTGTTAGCTGGTAATAGTTTAAGAAGGCAAAGCATATCTTAGGGTCATTTGAATTTTGAAGGGAGACTTGCAATTTTTAAAGCAATATTGACTTGTATTAGCAAGATATATTTGTGAGGCTTCTGGAAACCAAAATTGTTTCTCATTCTTGATTTCTTCTACAGAACATAGAAGAAGACCTTGCACAGAGGAAATGATAATCGCAGCCTCTAACCTCCAGAAAGCATTTCATGCCCATCTGCCCTCCTCCTGTCATTTTTATCTCTTCCACTTGTAGAAGAAAGAGGTGGGAAGGAAGGGCTATTCACAGGCACTGCATTTCTTGCAATAAATGTAAATAGAGATTAGGATAGAATACTAAATGTGGGTATTTTATCACTTTTATTATTTTTGCCCCTGTTATTCCTGAGGAACAATGGCCTGTGCTAGCTTCCCACTAGGAATGCCAAGAGGGAGACAGGGCGACTGATCTCCCAAAACGACTGTGCTAGAGGCAAAGAGAGGCTTAAGGGCTCAAGGGTTCCAGGCTTTCACACTGCTCCTGGCCAGTATGCCAGGGGGAGGGGCCACACACAGATGTGGAGAAAGGCAGTGGAGAAGGGGGAGCATTGCTCTGGGCAGTACACACATATGCTATACACACACACTATATATGGATATGCATGTATGTATATGTGTGTAAACACATATGTATGTAGAAACATAGAGAATTAGCTAATGTGTGAGAATAACTCACATGGATATTCATGGAGAAATTATACTTATTCATGCCTTGTAAAATATTGCCTTAACACATGTATCTGAAACCAGAGAAGATTTGGGACAGTCATCTTGGTTCCCCTGGTAAATATTTTATGATTTATAGTTTTCCATTTATGGAAGAATCTGGGTTGGGAAACTATATGATAATTGAATAATTACTTGGAAATGGAAGAATCAGATAACATACATACTTTCAGTTGGATAACACAATGTGATAGTGCTGAAGCAGCATCTTGCTCCTCAGGCCTATAAATCTATACATGACAAATCTTATACTTTAAATGTATTATAAAGCATGGAGAATGTTCTCATATATTATCTCTTTTTTATTTTGGTCCAAACACATATGAATATATTTCTATTATGTAAGTATGTACTAGGTATACATACTTACTGTACTAGATAAGTACTAGATGTACTAGATAAAGCCAGAATGTACTCATGTATCAACAGTCTCATTGGATGATATAACAAAGAGAAGCATATTATTTTTGTTTGTTTACCTGCTTCTATGTTTTTTCTCTTGTCATAGTGGTTTCCCTTGGCTTTAGAGGAATAATCACTTAGAGATTAATCTCATCTCCATACTTTTTAACCCTGCCAAGGTTCTGTGGGTCTACTTTATTCTTCAGCTGAAAAGAACTACAATCCATGGAAATGTGTGGTTTTCTCTATGATCTAAAACAGGCAGCCCCCTTCTCCTATCCAGAGTGACACTGCTGGGACTAAATGCTACGGCCACATTTGAGTTCACAGATCAGAAGGAGAAGCAGCAAACAAAGGCAGACCCCCATTTAGCCAGTCACACTTGGGAACCCCCCTCCAGTGCATGCCCTAGAGGAGGAGCACAGTCATCAAGTCTACCAAGGCTGCCATTTTAGTTATCAAAAGTAACGATCCGGTGAGTTTTCAGAAACTTAATGCTAAAAAGGGAAGAGGACATCTAAACTAAGTTCATAAAATTGTAGCTCTAACATCAAACAGAGGAACAAGCAAACAGTGATAAAAACTGGGAGAAAAGATCTCTTGGCCAGGATAGAGGCATATGCAAGCTGAGATTTTAAAGCGAATCCTAATATCTACCAATTGTTTAAAAAGAAACAGAAAGTGCACAGGCTCATAATTCCAGCCTGTCATATTGCTGAAAGGACTTAGGATTTCATGCATTATTGAAATGTTTTTAGCTTAGCTGTTAATACAGGTCTACAGAGCAAGACTTTTTATCAAACTCTTTCTTGATAGCTTCCTGCTATGCCAAGATATAAATGTCCAAGGAAAGTATAAAGGGAAACATTGACCACAGTTTCAAATTTGTTTTTGGAAATTACAGGATTGATTAGATTGTATTCTCTGAATTCATTGACACAGCACAGAAATCTTTATAGAGGTGTTCTTTTCCTTCAGGAGTATATGTTTTTGAATAACTGTGAACATTCATACTGAAGTAGAGAAAAGATTAAGAAGGTGAAAGTTGAAGTTTGTTTCCTCTTGTCTGTTGGACCCTTTCTGGTCATTATTTAAGGGAGTCAAAGACCATTAGAGAAAGCTAATAGCCTTTAGAACCCTCAGATTATACTGATATTACTGATAGCAGAGTTAAGCCAAATTGCATTCTCAAAATGGTTCTGGGAGCATACCACTTCCAGTAATGATCCTATCAACCAGACCTAAAAGCAGAGAAGGCAGGGATGCACTTAAGGGCAATTATCCATCAACGTTGGAAAATATGGTTACTAGATTAAGAGAGTTGAGTATATGCAATATATCTTGATTGCAGCAAAGCAGTTGATACAGTATTATTCAATTTACCAGCTAGATTAATTTAAATTGGTTTAGGCAGCAGTATGGTCAAATGAACTACCAGCTATCCAGAGGGCCATAAATAATAGATAACAATAAACACATTTGTTTTACATGCTCTTAATTTAGTTATTTCCCCCCAGGACTCCCCTTCAGTTCAAAATATGACAGTTATATAATATATGCCAACCTCCAGTTATCTTTTCTTAAGATCTTTTAGGACTCCCATCTGTTCCATAAAGTTGCAAGGACCAATTATAGTAACATCAACAACTCCCATTATTCAAGACTTACTTTATTTATTTATATTCAGTTTTCAGCTTCCCCTTATATTTCTGCTTGATGTCTGGACTTTCTCTTAAATGTAAAATGTCAGCAACAGAAGTACAGGGCAGTGGAAATAGACTTTGCTTCCATACAAAAAAAAGCCACTGACTGTGGATTCTTCTGGGTCCTCTGATGACAAATGGCAGGAAAGTCCAGTGTGTTCAGCACTTTCCCTCTGTCCTTGGAAAGTCTGCCGTAAGCAGGGAGTCGTTTTCCTGAACATGGGTTTACCTAACCAAAGTTGTGATGAGCAGGCCAAGAGTTCCACTTGGCAATTTAACCTCGCAAATCCAGAACAAGTAGCAAAATTCACACGTGGAGATAACATGAGTTTATTACACAAAAGAGAAAATGTAAGGACCAAGAAGACATTTTTCCATCTTCCCTAGAGACACAAACCATTTGAGATCTTCAGGGTCTCTCTGCTATTTTCTAGGACCCTAGTTCTCAGCCTGGCTGTGATTATCCAAGATATAGTGAGGAAGAAAGGTCATGTGACTAAGAGAATTTTCTGTATCTTTGGGGGTAGAGGGACTGGTACAGTTTCTAAAAATATTGAATCAATGTTTACTGTACTAGGAAAAAGGAAAAAAAAACCCTTGTTTTCATACTATAAGCTATAGAAAGTAAGGGTTGAAAAATGTTTTGGATTGAAAAATACAAAAAAAAATGTGGTGATTCTCAACAGACATGTGTCTCATGGCGGACAGGGTGGCGGTGGGACAGTTCTAAGAATCTGCCAGCGGTGGGTGGTGGCGGCCCCTGTGGAGCTGGGAGCCCTGTGCTGGTGGTGAGGGAGGACCACACATGGCCTCTGCTATACCCCTCACCCCACTTTCTTTTGTGCTTATTGCACAATTGCTTGCCTTGGGAAAGCAATACAATGACATTCTCATATGTGGTTTTCAATATTGGAAAATTCATATCAGGGTTTTAGATACCAAACATACTGTGTCTGCTTCCCCAAATTATTTGAAATTGTATATAATAGAAGACGGAGATGCTTATCTCTTCTCTACCTGAGGGGGGAAGAGATAAAATAATTGTGGCAAAAGCCTTGAGAGAGAGGCACTATTGAGACTAAGTTTAAAATATAGCTGAGAGAATGTGGGTACAACACAGCAGAACAATTTTATTTCCTCACTAACTTTTGGTGTGCTTTTTCGTAAATTAATTATGAACAGTTTTCTCATGTTATAAAGTCTTTTTTTTTAAAGATTTTATTTATTTATCTTCAGAGGGGAAGGGAAGGAGAGAGGGAGAGAAATATCAATGTATGGTTGCTTCCTGTGCATTCCCTACTGGGAACTGGCCTGCAACCCAGGCATGTTCCCTGACTGGGAATCGAACCATGATCTCTTGGTTCACAGGCCCGTGCTTAATCCACTAAGCTACACCAGCCAGGGCTAAAGTCTTTTAATTGATGTATCACTCTGATTATCAGCAGGCTAACTAGGCTGTGTTTACATGTATTTCTTATTTTCAAATACTTTTTCCCTTTATGATGATAAAAATAAGACATACTTATTATTTTAAACATCTGCAAATATATAAAGTATAAGAATAGAAATAATGAAAGTAATTCTACTAAAGTGCATAGTTAGGTTACTTTTTTGTGTATACTATTGCCTCAGCTTATGTTGGTTTAATTTTCATTGTTGCGTTCTAATTTTTATCATGTCTTTTTAACATTAGAATTTCCTTTCTTGGTTTCATTTTCTAAAATAAATTCTTTTGCTTAAGAGCTTACTTATTTGATCAGTGTTTCAACATATTTTGACTCAGATTTCTAGCCCCTAATTCTTGTTTTTGTTCTATAATCCCACTGGGACTATACTTTTCTAGTTTTTTACTTAATCAGCTTTAATATTTTAAATTTATCAATATTTCTCATCTTTACCTTCATGTTTTTATTTTTGTTATAATTTTCTAGCCTTAACTTCTTTTTCCTTCAGGTTGACATTTCTCTGTTTGCCTTTCCAGATTCATTCTTTGATCTCTCTGCCCTGTTTTGTGTCCTGAGAGACACCAGAAGAAGATTGGGGGTGGGAAGAAAGAGGTTGGGGAGTGAGGTCCCCTCCTTACCTAGCCACACCATCCCTTTACCTTAGGATGATCCTCTCTTGGCAGTGTGGCCCTCGCTGGTTCTGGCAGCACCATTTTGAAAACATTTTTCCCCTTTCACGTCTAGAAGTAGTTGTGGTTTGCCATTGCCTTTCACCAGTCCTTTTGGTTCTCTTAACATTCCTCAGTCCTCTGTAAATCGACCCTTCTTTTAACTTCTTTCAGTGAAACCCTTTGCGAATGCCATTATTTTCATGCTGAAGTAATGATGGAAACAATTTTATCCCATTAATATTTTAAATATTATAAAAGGTTATTTTTTGCATTATAGTTAAATGCCCTTATGTTTAATATTGACTCCTTTAAACAGTGTTAAATCATGTAATTCTACCCTATTTTATTCTTATCTCACTTTTTATTAACTATTCATGAATACGTTTTAAGTTGTACTTCTGTAATGTTATGATTTATATTGGGACTTCATAGTGACTTTCAGAAAGCATGAAGTACAGAGGATGACAGGAGAGAGCACCCATACCACAGACAGGAGGTGGGGGACCTTCCCCTCAGTTCTCCCTTGAGTCTTCTATCCAGTTTCCTCAGTTGATTTCTAATCTCTTTTAAAATTATTTCTCTAAAAATATTACCAATCCTGAGGCACTCAGGGGCCTACAGATTTATGTTCCTCAGGGCAACTTACTCTGTTTATACAAGTCCAATGCTTTTCCAACACTGTATTTTCCACACTACACAGTCCTCATCTTTGGAACTGCCCCTTTTAGAATCTGTGGTCTCTGACACAGAACCTGTGGTGTTGGCAAAGTGCATCACTGGGTTACAAACAAGCACGTCCTGCCATGCGCCTTTACCCTCCAGCACTGGAGGGAGGGTACTGCCAGGACTGCATGAAGCAGGGGGCCGACCAGACAGGGGGTGGCACTTGACATTCCAAGGTAGGAAATCAGTTGCAGGAGCAAGCTGAGCCTGCAGGAGCTGAAAGTGGCTCATGTAGGGATTAGGGTTCTTCATTTGCTGATGGAAGATGTAAGGCTGCTTCAGAATGACCAGAAACGAACTCTACCAGTTGGAGCAAGAAGGGGCAAGGGGATTCCACCAGTGGTGGCAGAGTCACGTGGAGAAAGGCTGTATACAGGCCTTCAGATCAGTGACTAGGGGATGTGTACATCCAGTAGCACTGGAGAAAAGTCAAAGAGAATCCACCCACAACTGGATGGGCTTGTCTTTCGTCAATAGTGGGTAGCCATAACAGAGAGGAAAAAGCGCCTCCATGGAGATGATGGTAGAAAAGTGGAGGATGCTGTTTGAGGCACTGAGGAATGACACCCTTGCCGAGAGGATTGACGGAAGGAAGCAAGACTGGGTATTTAAATAGTCGACTCTGTATTCTCAGCCGAGTCAGGGAAAAATAATTACTAGAAATGTAGAAGAAATGTAAAATAAGGCATGTGTTGAGTAAGGATTCTTTTGGTTCCTAGCAGCTAAAAAAGGGAAAAGAGAGATGCTGGGGTGTAACTGGGCCGCGAGAATGAACTGCACAACCACGAGAGAGCCTTCTTTTTAAAAAATGTTTATTTGTCAATTAGTGTTTACATTCAATATTATGTTGTTTTAGGTTCAGGTGTACAGTGTAGTACTCAAACAATCACATACAAGTGATTCCCCCTGATATTTCCAGTGCCCACCTGGCACCACAGAGTTATTACAATATTATTTGCTATATTCCCTATGCTGTACTTGACATCCCAATGACTAGTCTGTAACTACCAATTTATACTTCTCAATCCCTTCACCTTTTTCACCCAACCCCTACCCCTATTCCTCTGGCAATCACCCATCTGTTCTTTGTATCCATGTCTGTTTCTGTTTTGTTTGTTTATTTCTGTTCTTTAGATTCCACATATAAGTGAAATCATATGGTAATTGTCTTTCTCTGTCCAACTGATTTCACTTACCATAACACCCTCTAGGTTCATTCATGCTGTCACAAATCTTAGGATTTCGTTCTTTTTCCAGGCCAAGTAATATTCCACTGCATGTATGTACCACAGCTTCTTCACCCCCTTGTCTATTGATGGGCAGTTGGCTTGCCTCCTTACTTCTGTCACCCTCCATGCATCTGCTTCATTCCACTTCTTTACTACAGACCAGACCGTGTGGCACTAAAAAGCCTCGCAAAAGCATCAGACTTTATATTTCAAAGATCTACATTCCCAGGGAGAGCCTGACTAATGTCCCTCTCTTTCTTTTGCTTGCAAAGAAAAAGGGACTGATTTTTCCTACTTTGGGTCCTGTGCAATCCAGCCAACTCCTAATGCCACTGCATGAAGGAATAAGCAATTCATTGAAAAGAATGCTGGACCCATAGTACAATAGTTGCCACTGCAGGTGACAAGAAGGGACCATGAGATGGGAGGCAGGCGTACATGGAAAGCTAGCTGAATGAAATCAGGAAAGAACACAAAGAAATCCCATCACTAAAATCAATTTTTGAAGCAGTTCAAAACAGAATCAATACTGAGAAAAAAATGCAATTATTATACAAACTTGAGTTCACTCAGAGTGTATTAGAATAGAAAAAAAGAAACAAAGAGCAAAAACTTCAACAGTTCTTTATATCTGTTTAAAAATAATTGTTTTACTTTACTTTCAGAAGTTATTCTTTGCTAGTTTTCAAATATCAGAATTTCTTGAGTTGAATAATTTATTTCCTTTTTGTTTAGTATTCAAAATATTTCAGGCTGTTAATTTGATTTTATTTCTAGATTTATCCTCACCCACAAATTTTGTGAAAAATTTCATTTGTTATTTTTCTAATATTACAGAATTTCAGATGAGGATATATTTAAAATTCTAAGATTTTTCTATTATATCAATCTCCTCATATATTGTATTAAATTCTAGACAAAGACAGTGACCTGTATAAGATTCATCTTCTCTAGATTTAATTTTCATTGGGGTCTTAATATATGAGTTATGTTTATTAATTCCAAGTATATGTCAGATTTGCATGAGAGAAATATACATAGACATGTATTCCACCTTGTCTTGTGCAAACTGCCTGAGGTATTGTTTGTTCTGTTTTGTTTTGCTGGGACTATTGGCCTTTTATTTTCTAAACTTATCAAGGGCTGAAGGAGTTCCATAAAAGACCACAATAACAACTGTAGTTCTATTTTCCTTAATAGAGTCTGATGCAGTTATTTGCCTCAGAAAGATCTGTGACTGTTATTTTTCATAATGGATATTATCTCTTAGAGTTATTATGAAGATTAAATAAGACAATGCTTACAAAGCACTTACTCAGTAATTGGTATATGGCAAATGCTCTATAAATGTTAACTATTACTATTGTTTCCTAAATCAGTAATTTCTGCTTTTATCTTTATTAATTTCCAGCTCCTGTATTTTTCTCCTTTCTTAAATTGAATGGCTGTTCCATTTGTTTTAAATTTTTCTTATTTAATTGTGAAATCTTAAGCTGTCGGATTTCCTTTAACTGTAGACAATAGCTTTTGATATAGAATATTCGAATGTTTACTACCTCTAAATAACCGGAAACTTTAAATTTTGTTTATTTTAAGTCCAAAGATGTTGTCATAACATATGCATCGTCGGAATTTACTAAGACTTTCGATGAAGGGATTAGCAAAGGACATACACGCGTAGCTCGCAGACACAGACAGCAGTGTGGGGCGGCCTAGCGCAGGAGGGCAGAGCGAGGGCACGTCTGTGACGGTGTCAACAGTAAAAACAGAAAAAAAAGAAGTGACCTCATTAACAACTGATACAAATTTTTTTCTGTGTGTACATATTCATTTTTAAAAGGTATTTCACAAGCTTAAGTAAAAATGACTATCAGTTTTTATTCTGTGCATAGCTCATATATCAATATATGTTCCTTAAATTCTTTATATTCTTATACATTTTTGTCTACTTAATCACTCAGTTTCTGGGAGATAAGTTTTAAATCCTCTCCTTCTCTGTTCAGTTATATCTTGGCTGCCTGTAGAGCCCTTTAATTCTAATCTTCTTTCTCTGGAAAACTGTAAGTAGTGTTTACTCTGTTGCAGCTTCCTGAGTTGTGGAGGGAGCTCATCTCCCTGTTCTGATTCATTATTGGTAAACTGCTCTCTGTTTGGGAGCTTGTAAGCTTGGCCCTTTATCCTTGGAGTCCAGAAAATAGTCCATGTTATGTAGAATTTTTTTTCTTATTGTTAATCTGGCCTGGCAGTCGGGACCCTTGATCTGAAAACTCAACTCAGAGAAATATTCTCTTATTTCTTTGTTTCTCTTTCTCCATTTCTTTATCTGTTTCTGAATTATTGGGCTGTTTGGTATCCTGGAACTATCTTCCACTAAGTTTATCCTTTTTTGCCTATTTACCACTCTGCCCATTTCTGTCTGCATGTTAGGGTATTTTCCAGTTCATTTACCATATTATGAGTGAGGCTTTTACCAGCATCCATTTTATTTTCCACTGCCTCTATTGAAATTTTAAAATGAGCACATCAAAATTTTTACTAGCAAAATTCTTTATTATTATAATGTCTCCTCTCTTTTTTGTAGAATTCCCTCCTCCCACCCAGATCTCATTGAATTACTTTTAGTTCTTTCCCATTTCCTTCATTACATTTCTCTAATGATTTTTTTTTTCTGTTTCAATGGAATCTGTCTGTCCTATTTCAATTTCACTTCCATCCTTGAAATTGTGGATTACTCTTAAATGGTTAGTAATTTTTATTTTCTGATTATCATTAATACTCACCAGGTCTATGAGGAACATTGTAATTATTTATTTCTTCTGGAGGGAGGCCTGAGCAGTGCAGGGTGAGCAGGTGGGGGAAGGCAGGTGACCGACCCGTTTCTTAACCAGGAGGGCATCATGTGGGGAGCCCATGTGGTTGTAGTGATTTTTGAGAAATTTCAATCTTAGAGGGTAATTATCTTCTTGGTTTTTATAAGAGTGTAACAGTTCAGTTCAATGTTCAAAGAGTTATTCAAAAGAAGCCAGCATGAGAAGCATTACAGTTTCTCTCTTGACTCTGTACAAGTGAGCAGGATACCAGGAGTAACACTTATTCTGAATGCTCAAAATAGCTGGACCTTCTCAGGAATCCATTGGGTTAGTTGTCTTCACTCCACGCTTTATCAAAGGGGCAGACCCCCGCCTCTCTATGGGCCCCCTTATAAACTGTGGCATGCCGCAGGTGGACTGGAAATGTTCTTGCCTGTTCCATGTCTCAGGAACCAGAAGGCTCCAGACTCCAGATTTAGGTCAGACTTTTTCCTTTACATGAACCAAACAGATGTACAATGTTAAAGGGAGAAGAAATTAAGAATAAACACTATGGATTATTGTCTCTTCCCAGCCCACCATAGTATTCTAAAAAATGTAGAGATGTCATTTTTATAAAAAATTAGGACTAACCTCAGAAGATAACTAGCGTTACTAGCAAATTTCTCTATGAGAGAAAATCTCTAGATTGACTCCTTCAAAACCAGAGCCACAATTTTTTTTACATGCCCTTCAACACTTAACCGGCCTATTAACTGGAGTCTCTAAAAAACTGGCTAGCACACAGTGTGCATAGTTTGGCAGTCCACATGGGATATTGACAGAGACACAGCTTTTGGGAAAGGGAAGGATGAGGGCTTCATGGCTGATTAATGGAAATCTATTATTTAGAGATTTATTCAGTTATCTAAAGGTATATTTTACAGCTACTTTATTTTGAAGGGTTTACCATAAAGTTATTCTTCAATGGGTGGTTGATAGATATCTTACTGAAAAAAATATATCATGTCCACAGTGATTTTTAGTGCCTTATCTGTGGCTTCCCACTGGAGTCTGGGTGTCTTTAGGAAGTTTCTCCAAGGGGCCAACACTCTTTAATAGCAGTGAGGACACCATGGGGAAAAACCTCTTGGGACCTTTACTGCCTTTTCTGGAAGGATGTGAGGTCAGCATGGCAGACTGTGTGAGGGGTCCAGCTGTAAGAAGGCCCGCTGCCGTCCTCCTTCCTTGAGTGTTACATGCCGCCTCCCTCGTCTGCCACGGGAACCGGCCGAGGTTCTGAACTTCTCAACTCCATGCCGTATGGCTTGCCTCTTGCAATCCCTCTACCTAGAAAGCCCTCTTTACCCTCTTATTTCTTAAACTTTACGTGTAAAATTCAGTCCAAAGTCTCATCCATGACTCTTCAGGTTGAGGAAGATGTCTTCTATTCCTTAATTGTTTTGCTTTAAATACAGCAGCAGAAATATTTTTGTTTTCTTTAGCATTGTTGAGGGGGGAGGAGGTTGGTGAGCAAAGCTTACTTCCTAAGGGACATTAGTCTTCCTGATGTTATTTTCACATGTCCTCACCACCCTAGTTTATTCACCTTTTACTATATGCCTAGTTGGTTTTTTTAACTTTTATGCCTATGTTGAACTTTTTAAGGTCATAGATTATTATGCATTGTAATCCTATACATACCTCTCTCTTTATTTTTCATCAGCTAAAATTGCATTTAGGAGGCCTTCTCAGCTCCTCAGACATTTTGGACTCTTTTCCAGAAATTCATGTCTTGGGGTCAAATGTAACTTTTCTCTGAATTCTTTTGAACTCTGCTCTCCTAAAACTTTGGCTGCCAAGTCTAACTATCTCCCCACTTTCACCTACTGGTGCCAAGGACTCTAAGATGAGCTTACTGATTTTTCTTCAGGGATTTTAACATTTCCTTTTTGATAACTAAGAAGGTTTTTCTTATTGGTAAGAATTAGTCCAGAAGTTTGATTCTGTTGGTTTTATGTTCCAATTTCCAGGAGATATATGAGTGATATCAAGGAAAACTTAGCCTACCTACCAAATTCAGTGATGCCCAGGGCTGCACTGAGATGTGGACTCAGGCAGACCAGTGTTTGGTATCCCTCAAACTAACATTTGCTAAATATTTGTTCAACATTTGTTAGGTGGTGGGGGAACTAAATTGATCTTATATGAATTAAATGTTCATATCTTTATATTCAAAATTAGGTGTGCTGTCTATAAGCTATTCTTTTTTCATTTGGAAATAATTTCAAACTTGGAAGTTGTAAGGAAAAGAATCATATATAGAATGCTTGTATAGCTTTTATTCAGATATTCCTATATTTAAAATTTAGCCCTATTTCCCTCATTATCTATCAATCTATCTGTCTATCATCTATCATCTATCTATCTGTCTTCTAATATATCTATCTACCTAAATAGTCTACCTTTCTATCTATTTACCTAATATTTTTCTGCGCTGTTTGAGAGTAAATTTTGTGCATTGTGATCCTTTACTCCTACTACTTCAGGGTATATTTTTTAAGAAGATGGATATTTATTTACATAACCACATACATTTACCAACTTTAATATGTTTAACTTTTGTCTTTTCCCTCATCTGTACACCAAGTCTGTTAATTGACCTAATAATGTCACATGTAACATTATTTTTCTTCCAGGACAGTATCCGTACTAGGATCTAGTAAGGCATTTACTTGTCACATTTCTTGTCAATGTTTCTTCAAGATTAGACTGAAGTTGCAGTCTCAGGTGAAATATTGAATCAGAGAAGCTATATCCTTCTCAAGGTTTCATGTCCATCTGCCTCCCATTGGTGTTAACCTTGATCACCCTTTCAGGGTATAGTCTGATTTTGCTGTTGTATAGTTATTACTTTTTCTCCCTTATAAGTAATAATAATCTGTGGGGCATAGATTAAAGTCCATGCAAATACCCTGCTGTTTGTCAAGTTTATCTCTGTCAATTTAGCATCCCTTTATTGTCTGAACCAATGTTTACTATGTTGGGTGCAGTATGATGATTTTCCAACTCTATCACTCCCTCCACATTTAGCAGTTGATGGTATTACACTCTGGGCAAGACCCCTCCTTTTACCTTTCCTTCTTCCTTCCTTTTTTTATCTTATTATTTACTTGTCATTGGTGTGGACTCACAGATTCTTATTTTTCAGTTGTCTATATTCTATCACTGTTTCTTAACCGTTTTGTTACTCAAATTGTTCCAGATTTCTGCAAGAGAAGCTTCTTCAAGCTGGATCTTGCATTCTTATGGCATGCCTCCTCGTTTTTTGTAGTGTTTCCTTGTTTTCTGGAATTATATGGTTTTCTGTTTGTTTTTTTATTTGTTTTTGCTGTTGGTTTTGGTTTTACTTTTTACCCACTCTCCTTCAGTCCTAGAATCAGACATTTCTCAGGGAAGCCCTGGTTCTTTTCACCGGGTAATGGCACTAGAGATAAGATGGCACTTGGTATATTGGTGTGTCATTGCTTCTAGGAAAACTAAAAAAGAGCAATATATGTACATACACATACACACATACATACATGCAACATATAAACATATGCACACAAACACACACCCATACACACATGTGTGCATGTGTATGCATGTGTGTAAACTCACAAGTATATATGTATTTACATATGTGCTTGTATATACATATGTATATATGTATATATGAGAAACCATAGGTCCTGACAGTATTTCTTTAGTCTTCATATTTATTGTTTTATATAAACTTAAGTGCATATTCATCTAGTTCTGTTATTAAAAAAGGGATCACATTAAATTCATATGTAATAGAGAACTAGCATCCTAATATTGGATATCCAATTCTAGAACAAGGAATGCTTTCTATATCTTCAAGAATGTTTTGATTTTAATAACATTATATAGTTTTTTATGTAAATTAGAGTATTTCTTTTTAACCCTATTTCTAGGCATTTTTGTTGTTGCTGTTGCTATTGTAAATTGAATTCTCTTATCTATAGAAATATAACATTTTAAGAAGCTAAAACTGTCTTTTTTTAAAGTTTCTCCATCACTCACTACAGGAGGCTATAGCATGCATAGATAAAATTACAAAGTTTAGTTCAAAATAATGTAAATGTTTTCTCTTGGCTTTCATGTCTGTAAAATCTTCTCATTCATTTTCATTTTTTATTCTGCAAATCTGCATTTTCAATGTTCTGGGATAGACAGTTTATTAGGAAGTATACTAAACAATGTAAAGTTAAAGTAGTTATTTCAATCATATAACAAATCACCTTTCCAGTAAAACCTCATACTACATGTTTCTGAATTTTAACTAACTGTCCCTGGCACTCCCTGCCTACTCACGAATCACAGCCCAAATAAAATACTCAGAGATAGGTTTATGTGGTCAAGTAATGTTATGTTCATCAACAGCAGGACTGAGTTGCAGTTTATCAGTTCTGTACAAAGTGTTCCGCAGAAAACCTAGCTTCCTGGCTTCAGATTTCTGATTTATTCCAGCAATTTATGTAGCACAGTGCCCTACACAGATGGCCTGATCTGCCTGTTTTTTAATCTGGCTCTTCCTGTAATTGCATTTGAATACATTTTAACCATAGAATAATGTTTGCATTTCTTTTTCTCCATTTAAGTACTAACCGCTATAACAAATAGATTAAAGATTCTCAAGTACTGGAGGTCGAAGAGGAAAGGGCAAACAGATTCATTTAGCAGACCAGACCTATCATGAATTCCCATGGTAACTAGGTAGGTGAACTAAAAATAATTATTTTATCTTTTTGATTCTATTTCTAAATTGGTAAAATAAGGGATTTATTTGAAAAAATTAGCAAGTTCTTGTTGTAAAGTAATATGTTTCTTTTTATGTTGAAATAGTGAGCATGCTTACCATTAATAAAATTCTTTGTTTTTGTGACAAAAAGAACATAAAGATATAATTAATAAATTATAAATTACTCTTAATAAATTGCTCAAATCATCCTATCAGGATGGAGTAATTAGCCATGTTTCCTAATCTATCAAGACTTATAGGCAGATTCAACAAATAAATTACTTTAGTGTGCAAGAGTGAATAACCATCTCTGCGGTCCACCAACAATCTACCACCTCTTACACACACACACACACACACACACACACACACACACACAGAGTGAGCTTACTTTCTTTGATTAACATCATATGAATGTATTGCAGTTGACCTGTGGGAAATATATTTTTTCAGATGAAGTATGGATTTCAGTGCTATAGTTATTCAATATAGGAAATCTGATCCTTATTGTTAAACAAGCCTATCAGTATTGTTTAAAAGAATGATAGAAAAATGGCTCTTTATTGATATGTTCATCTCCTCTGAAGTGTGTCATGAGCACATTTTGGAAAGATTTTTCTAAATGATTGCCGTCATTCATAATTCCTAATGACTGTGAACCTCAAAGATGCAGGAGACCCCACAGGTAGCATTTCATCAAATTTGGGCATGGAGGCAGCTCATCTTTTGTGCAGGCAAAACTAAAAGAACAGTCAGCCTTCCCCAAAACACAGTGTCCAGTCACAGGAAAGAGTCATCTCCCATCACTGTCTGATCTCATTTCAGAGCACCAGGCATGGCAGATTACCGGAGAGAGAGTTTATTTTTTCCCATAAGTCCCATTGCCAGAATTTAAAACCCAAATTGGATTATTAGAACATCAGAGCAAAATCCTGTTGCTCTATGTTTTGAAAGGAAAACTAATAGAAATAGAAAAAGCAATCTGAGGGGGTGCTTTCAATCTTCCTTACACACATTAAATATTGATTTGCTCAGATTCCCACTTCTAAGTACAAAATAATGTTAGAATACCATTGGAGCTCTGAAAATTATTTGTAAAAGTTTAAGAAAGTTTTTACTTTTTTCCCGTGGGCTGTGGGAAAACACATTCAGTAGTGTCACTAACAGGAAAAGCATCACTTTGCCCCTGGGATTTAGAATTTTGACCCAGGTTATGAGCAAGGTCATAACACTGCCTCATTCATTCCAGAGAGAGGCCAGCAAGTATTCAGGCCACCGGACACACACTGCTAAAACAAGCTATCTGCGTGTATCTGGAGATATGACCTAATGCCAACAAAATACATGAATGAATGACTTAGTCTGTATCTGGATATTTGGTGGTATTTATCATAGCTCATTGTAGCATAAGCTCCCCCCAAATTCTGTCTGAAATTCAAGTTTTCCTACGTTCAGTGGAGGATAGTGTGGGATTTCCATTCTGGATCCCTTTTAGTGACATCTTTGTGTCTCAGAAGTACTACAACAGGAAACTTTTCTGGGAAGGAAAGTATTTGACCGGGAGAATTTGTCTTTTGCTGTCACAATCTTCAGCTACCATTCCGCTAAATGTTGTTTGGAATAATATGGCCTTAGTGCCCCTATCTCCTGCTGAATTGCTCAGACGGGTAGGAGATTAGAGTGGAGAGAGGTGCCGGTATTATCTGTGCGAGGGCTCCAGGGGTCACGCTACACTAACAAGGCCGCCCCAGTCAGGGTGACAGAACCCAGCTGCTGCCTCACACGGCCTCCTCCGTCAGAAGGTTCCACTTACTGCAGGACTGTGACACCAGAGATGGTGCATTTTAACTCGCTTTTTTTTCCTTCTCTGAGAAAGTGGCTAACTCATTGTGTTTGTCCTCGTGTTTTAGGAAGGACCTTCATATGAAATCACTTACCTGTTTAACCCTCTGAACTTAAAGAAAACATATAATGCCACTTACAATACCTGCACCCAGGTTCTGAATTCCCTGACTTCTGTTAGTCTTGCCCTAATGAGACATTTATCAAGAAGGTAAATATAGGATTCTTTTTAGCATTTACACATCCTCAGCCATAAGATTTGATGTGACTGTTTCATATATTGCTTCGTTCTCTATTTATCCTGGGAAAAGTCACATTCTACACACTGTGCACTTGTACTTTAATCTTAAAGAATTGTCTTGGTACTTTAAAAAAAATAAGGAAAATATTTTCTTCCATTGAAGGCTCTTTATTCACGACAGTCACTTGTTTTGGTTTTTAAGATGGAAAGAAAATTCCAAGGCACAGGACTGCCTCTGGAAGCCCAGCACCTGACCAGAGCCCCTTTCCTCAGTTTTCTGCCCTGTTTCTGGGAGAGTGTCAGTCTCTGGGTCAACAGAACTCAGAAACTGGGAGGAGGATAATTTAGCCAGTAGAGGGAGGTAGAGCTATCTCAGAGCTTTGCAGGGCACACCCTAAGGACATGCTCATTTTTTCTGTTTGAAGCTGATTCTTAATGCTCCACTGATAGTACATTTTTTCTCTATAAAAGTAAAGAAGTAAACCATCCCTACACTTTAGGAAAACAACAAGTCAGGAGAAGCTTATTGGTTTTTTGAAGTAGCTTTGAAAGTGTGAATTTTTTATTTTGTTTTATTTATTTTTAGAGAGAGGTAAAGGGAAGGAGAAAGAGAGGGAGAGAAATATCAATGTGTGGTTGCCTCTTGCATCCCCCCTGCTGGGGATCTAGCCTGCAACCCAGGCATGTGCCCTACCTGGGAATCGAACCAACAACCCTTTGGTTTGCAGGCCCACACTCAATCCACTGAGCTACACCAGCCAGGGTGGAAGAGTGAATTGTTTCTGAAAGATAAGTAATATTTATAAATATGCTTGTCAGACTATCATATTTTAAAAATGTTATTAAAACAATGTTATTGTATCAATGTTATTGATACAGGGTCAAAAGTGGGGTTGAGGGAATAGGTATTCTGGGATTAGCTCAAAAAGAGACTTCAGATTTGAATACTTGTTACATGTTTGATGCTCAAATGGTCTTGCCATGTTAATGGGTGGCATAGATTTCTCCTCATCAGTGAGTGCCCCGTCATTGGGGAAAAAAGACAACAAAAGCATTTTGGGTGCCCAACTTTTTTTTATTTACCAGCATTTGTAACTATAGTTAAATGTTTCCAAAACTGGGTCTCAATCTATGCAAGGTCCTGCATTTATATGATATTTTTAAAATATACAAAGTATTTTTATATGTGCTGTCTCACTTTAAAGTAGATTTGACATAGCATCAATCTAATAAGGAAGTGACCCTTTAAGCCCAAGAACACTAGAAAATTTTTAGCTACACTTATCTTAGCTACCTTGATAAAACTTCATGAAAGTAATGGTCATCCTAAAACTTTCAGTCAATATAAAATGTATCTAAGTAGGAGATTTACAAAAAACCATTGTTATTTTTAATAACCAGAAGGCTTTTACATTTGTATTTCAATGGGTTTAAAGTTATTTGTTGTTTGTACTAAAAATAATACTGTTGAGAATTTTATTATGGACACCTCTGTGGAGAATTTTGCAGAAATATTAAGTTTTCTGAATGTGTCCAGACTTCCCCATAAAATAATAGGAGGTTTGGATGTCATTTTTGAAAGATATTCAAGAACAGGATAAATTTTATTTCCCGAAGACTTGTACCATGTCCTTTTTGAAATGTGTGTTCCCTCCACGGCATCTTACGAAACAGGGACAGTCAAGCACTGTTTTTGATTGTCCATACTGTTGTAGCTGGGAAACTGGGATGTCTATTCTGGTTCTTGTTCATCTTCTTGTGTAACAAGGGCATTTTGTGAAAGGCCAGCAGAGATATTAATTCTGTCAGAGTTGTTGGTTCAATTTTGAATAACCATCCGAATATGTGTGATTGAGCGATCATTCATTGAATAGCAAAAATTGAGAAATAAGGATCCTGGATACAGTCAGGAAAAATTAATTGCTTCAGCTGGGCTAAAATTTCCTGGGGAAATATTTTTTTTCCCGAAGCTTGAGCCAAGTCTGAGATAAAAAAGCATTATTATCATCTCCTGAAACCAAATTAGCAGGAATCTGGGTTGTTTCCTTGATAATTCTAAACCCTATCCTTTTATTAACAATTTGCTTCTTTTTCTAAGATTATCACTCTTATAAATTTTATATAAAAACATATTTATGGGGATATGTGTAGGAAACATGTAGAAAAGTTCATGTTCTTTTATTCTTTGTAATTTAGAAAATAAAACTGGAGTAGTTTAGTTTTGAAATAGTGACCCCTGCCAAGCATTGCATCTTTATCATGCTGTTAGAGAGGAAATTATTTTGAGGGCTATTTATTTTTACATTTTAAATCTATTTGGATATTCTTTATTGGTTGAATTTGAATAAATACCAGATCATGGAACAAAAATAAAGGAATATCCCATGTAAGTAAATACTCATCTCAGAAAATATACTTGTTTTAGATTTACACATTTTGTTAATTGTGCTTTAGTGTCAGAACCGAAATGTTTTTAAATTATCAAATTATATATAGTATTGTTTTAATTGTTAAGTCAACTATAATTATATTCTACATGCCTCTATACGTACCTCCCTCATAGAGCTTTTTTAAGGATTTAACATAACATGTAAAGTATTTGTTACATACAGAAGTTCTCAATTACTATTACTATGATTATTTTATTAAACATATTCAAGACATTCTTGAGGGTTACTATAAACTTAGACATAGAGATTGAAATGCAAAATAGAAAAGGACTTTTCTGTCCAAATTACCCAGATATGCTGTTTGGAATTAGCAAATTCTTTGAAACTATCTTACTTTAAAGGTTGTAAACTTAAAGATAAACTATATGCAAATACTTTTAAGATATTACATTATAATATTCACATATTTAAGTTTCTAAATCTCTATAAAACTGAAGTAAGTGTTTATATTTTACTGAGTTGAGGAAACTGAGGTAAATAGAGAGGAAATTAATTGTTTAATTTCAGGAATAGGTTATCCTCAGAAAGGCAATAAATATAATTTCTCTGAAGTTTAAGTCTTTGTTTCCTTCCTTAGTTCAGTTAATATTTGGTTACTAGTTTAGAGCTTCAACACATTGATTATTATTGCCAGATTGATTTCTTATACATTTATTTTTCCTAAAGTTCACTCAAAACTATTTATTGAGCATTTAGTATGGGCCAGGCATTACACAAAGTACAGAGAACAAAACAAACAAAGCCATCTACTATCCTGGAATTCTTCCTCTGGCATTGGGAGGAAAGGGAGGAGGTGGGGGAGGATAAACAAGATTGAGTAAAAACATAGTATGTTAGAAGGTGCTGAGGAGAAAAAGAAAAAAGGAAAGGAGAATAAGCGTCAAGGTGGTAGAGGAGTTGCAATTTTAAATGCCAGGCCAAGTGTCACCAGGAGGTGGCCATTTGAATCAAGATGAAGGTGAGGGGTAAGCATGGAGAGAGCTGGGGGAGGAAAGTTCTAGGCTGAGAGGATACAAGTTCCCTGACGTGGGAGCATGCAGGCCATGTTAAGAGCCAGGTGGTCCACTATATGAGTAGGAATGAGCTCAAGAAATAGCAGGGGCAGGCCATGTACTTTTATTCAGAGCAAGATGAAAAGTTACTGCAGGGCTAAGAGCAGGAAAATGCATTGGTCTAATATGAATTTCAACACCATCATTGACTGAGATGTTGTGAATACATTTAGAGAGGCAAGAGCAGAAGTAGTTAAAGCAGTTCCAGGTGATGGATGTGGGGGTGATGGGGCCTTCTGGTCTTGCCGTGGTTGTGTCATAGTGGAGATAATAAACAATTGGGGACTAAACGTATTTTAAAAACAAAAACTTGTGGCAGAGATCACTGGCTGTCCTGCATCTGATCTTTTCTTCTTCCTGGTCATATAGATGTCCAGCTAGAAACTACATTTCCAAGCTTCCTTTGCAGCAAAGTCTGCAAATGGTTCTGTCCAATGGGATGTTAAGTAGAAGCACTGTGTGTCAACTCCTAGCCATCCTCCTAACAATGGTGGTCTTGTACGTATTAGCTTCTCCTCTTCTCTTCATTCTTCCTGGAAACGGTGATGACGAGAGCACCTTGGGAAGTGTTGAGGAAGGCAGATCCACCACTGCCCTGAAATAGAATCAGTACTATCTTTCTCAAACTCTTATATGACCAAGAACCAACTTCCAAGATCTTTAAGACACTATTTTGTGGTTCCCTTATTAGAGTGACTTACCTCTACCCTAAGTATAATAGGAGCTTATGAGGTTTGCTGATGGATCAGATGTGGATGAGAGAGAGAGAGGAGTCAAGGCCAACTCCAGAGATTTGGACCTGAGCTCAGGTAGAAAGAAATTGCCCTTTACTGGGACATAGCAAACTATGGGAGAAGCACATTTGGCAAGAAGATCAATATCCCAGTTTTGGGCACAGTACACTGGAGATATCTGTGAGACATAGCTTTTTAAAAAGATTTTTTATTGGCCTAACTAATAGATTTTTAAAAACTAAACTAAGTGTACTAAGTGGTGTACAAAACTGAAAAGAGATACCATTTTTTTCTCAAGAGGGTTACAGTTTAAAGGAAGTCATTTAATGGGCAGAGTGTCAGATCAAAATTACCTCCACATCAGGAATTTCTAGAAACTCATTTAAGTTTTAATGGCAGTGACTTTAATACTTAACTTACTTTATATGAATCATTCTGCTAGAATTCCTTTATGGTGGTAATGATCTTAAAATGCAAGTATTTGTCAAACATAGAGAAGCAGCATACCACAACTCTTTATGCACAAGCCAATTATAAATGACCATATGACCTTACTTTGTATAACTGAGTATAAAGGTTTTTTAATCAAAAATTATTTTGAATAGTTTTAATCTAATCCATAGAAGGGATATTGCTCTTTGCTGTGTTTCCCATCTTTGTCTTTATAATTCGCCCCATCTAGTTAGTAACAAAGTCAAAGCTGGATGTTAAAGGGCTCAGGGGCATCTAAGGAAAATGTTTCTGGCCACTTTAGAATCAAATCCTTTCTATGGCTATTAATCTTCTTCAGGTACATTCTCTGCATTCAATCACTGAACAATGTTCTCTCAAAGTCCAAAACCACCATTGGGCTTGCTCCCTCATCTAGTGGATCTCGTTTTGTGGGGCTTGGCGGGGGCAACTCTCTTTTTTCCATCTTTTTCTTATGGACACTTAGCTTACATACTTCATCTCCCCAGTACCATGTTTTCTGTTTCTTTGGATATGGGAACCAGGGAACCATAGAGTTTGATAAACTAATGTCCTTACCGGAGAAGGTTACAAGGCCAGCTCTATTCTCTTCCCCCATTTGGCATGGACATTTAACAGTGATATTCTAGAGATACCACTGTACTGATAACTAAGAGTCCATGCAGGAATTTTAGAGAGGAACTAATAACTAATACTTTAGAAATCAATACTTTCTTTTGCACAAAACCCCCAGCAACATAGAATATTGATTTAGAGTATATTCTCCATGATTCAGAAAAATCCAGATTTTAACATTTCTGCTGTTACAATAGTGTGACCTTAGCACACATTTTACCAAACTTCTTTGTCTCAGTTTCCCCTTCTGTTAGAAAACAGGGAGAAAAATGGTTTTTAGACACCGTTTATACAAGTCATAAGATGATCCAGAGTACACAGCATATGAATCTTAATGAGCTGGAGATTTAACTACATGATTAAGAACAAAATCATTTTTACAAGTATTATCTCAATTTTCATCTCTTACTACAATTTTTATAAATAAGCAAAGGTATTATCTCCATTTTGCTGCTTAGGAAATAGACACTAAGAGAATGCTAAGTGACTTGCTTCAAGACGAATGCTGTTACAGTGGAGGTTTCAGCAAAATGGAGGTCAGGTCCTTCCCATTTCACCCACACCAGTTGGTAGAGGGCTGTCATTCTGTGGTGCCCCCAAAACACAGTGGGCACATAGCAGGTAGATAAAAATTACCCTACCCCTCAGGCAATCTTTATCATGTACATTTTTTTCATGCCTTATATATTCTTGGTGGGACTGAAAACTCCTTAAACACAGGAGCCACGTCTTCTCAATTTACATTATTTTATAATCCTTAAGCCAGGGTTAGACATAGCCAATGCTCAGTAATAACTTGCTGAATGTTTTCTGTAAGTGCTTTTCCCCTGAGTTAGTCAACATTTTCTGAGAAAATTTTTCATGATGGACTGAAACAAAGGAGGGAAGAAAGGGAGAAAGATAATATGAGAATATTTCTAATTATTGTATCCCATACAGTTCCTAGCACAATTTTAGTGTACAGTAGGTATATTAAAAATAAACTGAATTTCTATCATCAATCATTTTGGTGCATCTTGGTATGTCCTGGTCACTTACTACTTAACCCCGATCTATGAATTTAGACCAATAGTCAGTTGTTTTTCAGAGACACAAACTAGGATAAAGTTAAGGATGGGCTGAGATGTTTGGAAGAACCACTACTTGGAGAATTGCTGCAGAAGAAACCACAAAGCCCCACTTAGAGATGCTTTAGATGCTTTACGATATTGGTAACTGATTTCTTTCTTTTTCTGAACAAAATATTAAGTTTGGGCAAATCTAAATATACTCAAGGAAACAAAGTATTAGAACATAAGGGTCTTAGAAAGTGAAAGATGTGTGGGCACTAAGCTCAAAGCATATGCAGGTGAATTCATCCTCCGTCACACACACGGAGAGAAAGGTCCAAACAAAAAGGCTTCTTGATTATAATTAATACCACCTCCCTTAACAACACACAATCTGTTGCTGTTTTTTAGCACAAGTGTTCTGCAGCCAAAAACATTTTGATAAATTATTATTATTATTTCCTATAATTCTATAGAAGTAATAAGGTAATACTAGAATACTAAAATTATTGACAAAATACTTTTACTTCAGAGCCCATTGAAGTATAATTCTATCGATTTTATGGGTTATTTTAAACTATCTCCTATTTTTAAAAATAAGAAAAAATACATAGAAAAATATTTCACTTTTAACATGTAAATTACATTACTCATTCCATGTTTAAAAGTTCTTCATAACAAATGTAACCAAATTCTATTAATATTCTGGGGGAATATTATAACATGTTGTGGAATTACAGCTCTGAATTTGTTTTAGTAACTGTAAAACTGGTAAGTAAGGAATTACTACTTTAAAAAATTAAGCATGTCAAATCACATGGTATTTTCGAGGTTTAGATATCTGAAGTTGTATATTGCAATATTACTATGGTCTACCTTAATTTTACAAAACATAGAGGCAGACTAATCATGAGAATGATTCATGTAAACATTGCTATATATTTTTTTCAATTTAAAACACAATATAAAAGTTATGGGCAAAGGAAGGAAAGTGGTAATTTTAAACATGCTTACCCCAACTCAAGTCTGATTTAGGAAATGTAGCATTTCTTTGATTTTTAATTGTTCCTGCATTACTTGTGAATGTGACCACATGACTATAGTTTATGCTATTATGTTGTCAGGCTTCTGATAATGAGAAGGAATGTTTGTTTAGACTGTGTAGCTCTTCACTTTAATTCACTCTGGCTCCAGTGTGACATTTTAAAACTGCTATCAATGGAAAATCCAAATTTCCCAGCAAGACTTAAAACAACAGCAACCCCTGTGAACCAAAATTATCTCCTATTGAGGCTAATTACCTTAGTACACTTAGGAAAGTACTGCTATAGGAAATCTGTTGCCTTGGAATCTCCTCTTCTGTAAAGTGCTTTTAGCTGATACTGAAGTCGTATATTTGCTGATTGCTCTATTGCATCTTTCCGTGTTGGTATAGGTGTGAGGAGAAACACGAAACACTGAAATGATGTGTTGTGCCATAAACAAAATTATTATATACATAATGTATGCAACCTTTGCATGGTTTTAAAATCTGGGCTTAGAGAATTGACCCTAGGGTTAGGGTGAGAGTTTTAAAGGGGGGGGAAATTGAAGACTTAAAATGTAAGGGAAAAAATTAGAATTACTAAATTAAGAAAATTTGCTAAATCTGAAAACTTACATATAACAAAGACATAACATAAGATTTACCAGATAAACAAGTTGTGTCTTCTTATCTTTTCCTACTATTTTGAGCATAGTATCACTCAGTCCTTTATAAAAGCCAGTTCTTTGGGCAAATTATTTAATGTATAAACTGATAGTTACTCTATTTGACTTGTATAAAAACAATCATAAAATGATAGGTAGAAACCGAGAGTTAGCCTCAATATTAACAAGGTAATTCTTTATGACTCTGTAAAACTATCTTGTTTATTTGAATTTAGGGTGAAATTGAGTGTTATTGAAATTAACATTAAATGGATATCTAAACCGATTATTTCTGGATCCTAACAGAAATATTTTCACTCTTCATTTATCATTGTACGTGCTGCTAATTAACTGTTGCATATTGGGCAAACAGGATGTGTCCAATACGTCCATTCAAACTCAAAGATGGTACCTAAATGCCACAATAGAAGGTTTTTACTTATTTGTTTGTTAGGGTTTGACTTGTAATTTTACTTTGTACACTACAATTATTAAGTAATTAGTAATTATTTTACAGTTATTTAATTTCCACTCCATTTTTCTACATTAAAAATACTGGTAACTTTTTATTCTTACAGAACATTGTCACATTATTTGGTCTTCAGTACTGTGAATCGGATTGTAAATACATATGCAGACACGAGTCCTGGACTTGAGTGCCATACTCAGACATGACGTGGTCATCTGCATGGTCCAGTGTATGCGCATATTAATTTTTTAGCTTACCATTGAAACAGAAACACAAAATTTTCTTTCAGAGAATTCAGTGATATGGGTTTGAGGAAAAAAGTCTAACATAAGGGCTTCATGAATGTGCCTATTAAAGTCTTTGTTTATAATACTTCATTTGAAATTTTTATGATGTAAATTTTTTATTACTTATATTCTAGTCTAATGGCATGTCAGCTTCTATATGCTTTTGGCATTAATGTTGTATAATCAAAGCAAAAACTAATTAAAATAAGTATTATAGGAAGAAGAACTGAAATTGTATCAATGTTTCTCAAGCATTTCTGACACTAAATTAAAATGCTTTGAATGAATTAATAAAAATAATATCTGTAGCAGACTATGGGTAGAAATATGAAATGCTAGTAACCAAATACACAAGCAGAGGTAATCACCTTCCATCAAAAGTAGAGTCAGCTTGTGAAGTAAATTTCCTAAATTGCCCACCATACCTCATCCACATGCTTTTCCTTGAGTATGAAAAGGTAGAACCCACAGAAATTCTATTGTACAGTCCATCTTTATCTAAGTGTAGGCTATGTCCAAAGTCGTCTGAGCCTCATTCTTCAACTTGATGTTCCACAACTGGTCACTGATGTATGGGAAGTTGGTATCATGCTTCCATACAGGATTTCCTTTACAGTGATACTTGCAACTTGTCCCCCAGGGCCTTAATGAGGGGAGTGCTGATTTATCTCAGAGGTGTGAATAGTAGGACCCAGATGTCTAATTGCTCATATGTCTTAACTGTGTGGAGTGAGTAAGTTTAAAAGTCTTTCTTTACATCCTTGGATGAAGGATCAGCTGTATAAAGAACAGCTCCCTGCATTCACTGGTGCATAAAAATTACCCTAAAACTTAGATGTTTAAAACAGTAAACATTTATAATATCAGTTTCTGTGGACCTGGCACATCCCTGGTTTAGAGTTTCTCATGAGGTTACAGTCAAGGTGTCAGCTAGGACCACTGTCATTTGAAGGCTTGACTGGGACTGGAGACTGTTTCCAAGGAAGTTTACACTTGCTTGCCAAGTTAGTACTGGATGTCGGCAGAGGACTCAGTTCATGGCCTTGTGGACTTCTCCATAGGGCTGTTGAAATGTCCTTCCTGTGTGGCTGGCTTCCAGAATGATCAGTTCAAGAGAGAGTAAAGTGGGTACCTCAATGTCCATGTTGTTTTAGCCAAGTTAGAAGTTACACAGTCATTTCCATGTATGGATACCAGAGGAATGGGGGTTGAGGGAGGCAGGCTACTGCACTCCCCTGGTGTGGCAAACTCTTCGATAGAGCCCCTAACATTTAGACTTAGGGTAAGAGTACATTCCTGCAATTTTAGTAATTTAACTAATATTTTGTTTCTGAATCTTGTACCTGTTTCTTAAATAGTTGCTCTCAGAGAGGGTGGGCTTATGAGTTAGTTAAATTCCACAATTAGCTCCCAATTGCCTTTAAGGCATATCTTGATTTTGCCCTTATCCCTTCAATTTATATCCCCAGTGCCACCCTCCTTACATGGAGGCCACCGTTACTCTTTTGGTGACTGTGGAAATAGCCCCTTTAAGTGACTTACATCCCTTTACTATTTGATGTCATTGATCTCTTCTCCATACCAGCACTGTTCAATAGAGCTTTCTATAATGGTGAAAATGTTCTCTGTCTGAATTTTCCATATAAAGCTACTGAGCACTTGAAGTGTTGCTACTATAACTCAGGGACTGAATTTTTAATTTTATTTAACTTCTTACCTTCTTGCCTCTGTTATCTTTCCCACTAAATACATTCTAAGTGTTACTGTTGGATTAATCTTTTCAAATACTACATTCCTCTGGTCTTCCGGTGTCTCCCAAGCTTTATGGGATAGATTCCAATTACCAAGGGATACAATATAAAAATTATTACATTAGAAAAGTTTTAAAGTCCTCTAAATTTGACCAAAACTGGATTTCCTTTCCATGCTTCTTTCCCATCGTTTCCCTGCACTGTTTCCTCTTTCAAGCAAGGGCTCTTCACATCAACTTCCTAAACAAGTCCTTCTTAGTCTGGTCTTGGCACCTTTCTTCCTTCCACTGATTGAAATGCCCTTACTCCTTCCAGGTTAAATCTCTTCTTGTCCATAAAGACTTTCCTGAACATGAGAAAAACACTTGTTCTCTTTTCTAAAGTTTCAATACACCATCCTCTCAACTGCATTCAACATTGTATTGTCCTAAGTCAACATTATTCTTGGGAGCATAATTTATCTACTTAACAAACCGTAAGGTCCTTGATAACAGGTATCACATGCATGCTTTTGTGCATCTCCATTTAGAACAGTTCTTGGTTCAGACATAATAAGTACTTCTTGAATTGAGTGTGTACTTTTTCTTTGCTACTTCTTTTATACTTTAGTGTAGGAATGATACAGAAATCTTGCATAGTGTTCCTGACTCATAAAATCAGTCTATTTATTATTGAAAATAAATGTTATTGATATAATAATGAAACTTAGGAAAGATACCACCTGAACAATGTGATAAACATTGACTACATTTTTATGACTACATACACATGTTTACAAAGTTTCTCTCCTTCTTGAAATGTACCCAAAGGCAACATGAATTTGTATTTGCCATTTTTCACTGTTATTAAAGCAACAAAATTGACTGTCATAACATGCCTTTAGATAGAACCCTGGTGGTCTCATTAATTTGGTAATACTATAGAAATATTTTCATAATTAAATAAAGAAAAAATAATTAGAATAAATATAAAGTAGAAAAAATAAAAGGAAGGCAATTTAAGATAACTATAGATAAGTCCAAAAAAGTTAGGTAGGAATCTTTTCATTTCTAAGTGCTTTATAAATAATATTTAAAAACCTGATTCTTTCAAGTCAATTATTGCCCTTTCTCAATTGCTTTGTTTTTCAGTTACAATATCCAATCATTTAATTTTATAAATTATTTGTTAAGTAATGCTATATGAGCATATAAAGAAACCATGAAACCTTTTAAATAATACTATTATAAACTTATTTCATATCTAAATATTTTAGGAGAGATTCCCCCTCACAACCACCCCCACCCTGCAGGAATTAGCAGTATGCCTTGTTAGTGAAACTTCAAAGTAGGAACATGATTTTGCACCGGGCGCATTATAATTTACTGCGCTGGTTGCCAGGTTTCCCACTGTTTGAGTTTATGCTTCCTTAGTCATCTGTTTCAGTTAATTAAACCAGAACTTGTCCCCGTACTAGGGAGATCACTGATGTGCCACAATTAAAGAAAAAACTCACTTCATCAGTAGCTCAGCTTCCTATGTTATGAATACACAGATTTTAATTGACATAAGATTTTATTTTCTCTGAGATAGCTAATTTGACACTGTAGTCAAGGTGAAACTAAAGACTAAAAATCAATGATTAGAAAGAAGATGAACTGTGGCAGTTACTTCTATGAATATCATCTGGAAGAATATTTCATTTATGTTTTACACTAGATTTATATGTTGTGGAAAAGCTATTAAACCTACTAAATCTCTTTGATAAACTCCAGAAACCCCAAAATAAAATAATCGCTCATTAAATATCTCTCTGATTATGTGGTTTCAATAACTAATGTTATTGATTCTACTTCACATACACAATAACAAAAGCATTGTATTTTATTTATGCTTTTGTGTAGTTCTTTAGGTAATTTCATGACCTTCCTTGAAATTAAGTTTTACCTCTAGTCTGTTTCTACCAAAACTAAACAAAAGGTGAGAGTGCTATAAAAAATCATTCATTCAACATGTATTTCTCTAATAATACTTTAGCTGATATTACACATGATCTTTTGAAAAGAAAAATTAAACTTTTCCTATAAAGATGAAGGTTTATTATTTAGAGATACAATGTATTTAAATATTCCACTTAAAAATGTAGAACATATCTTGCAATTTGGTTGCTTTTAAAGAAACCCCATTTCCCAAAGATTTACATTAAAAGATTAACAACTCCTTTGACATCCCGCATAACCAACAGCAGAGAAAGGGTCTGAAGGGGGAGTGCAATGCAATTCAGACTCTTTCATACAGTGTTGTGAGAATCTAAATCAAGATATAACATCACAGTTTTGGGGGGAAAAACTATTATTCACCAAAAATTATGAATCTGAAAATAAAAGCTCTTCAGTTGTTAGTAGGAGAAGACTCATGAATGCTCTCTAACCTCTGACTCAGATCTTTTATGTCTTACAATGCAAACCTAATTCCAACAATGAGGAATACTGATAGGACTGCAACGCATCCCACACGGAACTCTGACACATTCCACAGCTGCGTTCTGCTGCCAGCAGGAGCCATTCATAACATGAGTTCAATAGGGCAACCAGAAAATTCTCCATTTACAAATGCAAGTACTACATGCCACGACACACGTGTGGCTCTTTCATTTTCGTTCCCAGCATATTAAAAGTAGACTAAATGGCAGCATTGATGGAAGTACAAAAGGAAGCCAGAGACAGGGAGAGTAGAACATTAAGAGGTTACGAGAAACTACCTTTTTATGATTTTTCCCCTAACATTGTCCCAGATATGAATTGCAAAGGTTCTGAATTAATAGTTATTCAAGATGTGGGAGGCAGATTATTTGACTGGCAGGTGATAGAGCAGAGGAAAGAGAGGAAGATTATACCCTTCAACTTCTGATGAGTGGAGAAACAGTAGGCATAATTGCTACACAAGAATAATGGGATTAATTGTCATAACTCTTCTCTCATACAAAGATTGCAGTGTGTAACTGTAAATGCTCCTGATTGCACTGCATTCCAGTGATAGAGAAATAGTTCACATGTAAAACTAGCCGAAATCCAATAGAGAATTATGCAAAAACAAGCTTCATAAACATGTCTGTTCTCTTTATTAATATCCCAAATCCTAGGATTCTGCATAGCCTGTAGTAGACACTCCATCAACATGGAATGACAGAAAGAAAGGCATACCTTTTTAACTTATTGTGAATATTAATTTGGAAAAAAAGTGTACAATGTTTAAAAATCTACTTTAAAACAAGATGAATGTGGTAGTATTTGTTTCTTTGAACAAGGTGAAACTGCTTTTGAAGGCCATTATGATTCAGAGCTTCATTCCGTGGCAACTGGGAGGTTTGAATACAACCTCACGATTCAAATACAGTCAGGTGCCGCACAACGAGGTGTGGGTCCCATAAGTTTATAATGGAGCAGAAAAATTCCTATCACTTAGCGACATTGAAGCCCTGGTAAAGTCTCAGCATGAGGCATCACTTCTGTGTGTGGTGATGTTGGTGTAAACAAACCTACTGTGTACCAATCATACAAAAATATAGCACATACTATTATGTATGGGACATAATACTTGATAATGATATGTATTTCCTGTACTGTACTCTTTTATCATTATTTTTGAATGCAGTCTTTCCGCTTATAAAAGAAGTTTGCTGTAGAACAGTAGGCCAGGTTATGCCAGCAGCAGCCTCATGCATCTTGTGTTTACTGTGTACCTAGACTGCATCATATTCTCTTGTGCTTGATTTAATCTGGCGATGCTTTATACAATCAGGGTCGCCGAAGTGCACAGTGTTTAAAGTGTACAGTTGTGTACAAAAATGTCCTACACCTTCACATGCACTTACTACTCACTCACTGACTTTCTCAAAGCCACTTCCAGTCCTGCAAGCTTCATTCATGCTACATGCCCTGTACAGGTGTACCATGTTTTATCCTTTAAATCGTATTTTTACTGTACCATTTTTTATGTTTAGATATGTCTCAATACACAATATTTACCATTGTGTTACTTTTGCCTGCAGTATTGAGTACAGCAACATGCTGTGGAGATTTTTAGCCTGGGAGCAATGCCCGAGAGGAGCTGTACCTAGGAGCTGTACCATGCAGCCTAGGTGTGTAGTCGGCTGTATCCTCTAGGTTTGTATAAGTGCCCTCTGTGGTGTTCGCACGGGACAAAATCACCTAGTGACTCATTCCTCAGAGGATACCCCCATCTTTAAGCAGCACATCGTTTTAAAGATAGTCATTCATATGTATAATTTATTTCTTAAAAGATGAAAACAGATAAACTGCATTGGAGGTCTAAAGTAATTAGGCTTCTGAAAGCAAAGTAGATGATTCTCTTTACCACCTATATGCAGGGGAGTTAGAAAGAAATGCCCTGAGATTTGCTCATGAAAATGCTTAAAGCCGCAGGCTGTGAATTGATGGGGTGTGGTGGTATAGAAGAAAAGACATGTGTGGACAAATTATGAGGCTTTCCCAGCCCAAGTGCCACTTATTAAGGGTTTATGATCTGCCCACCAAGTGGCCAGATATAGTCCCTATGACCTTCACCACACACTTGGTTATTGGCATTTTGACACCTTTTTTGCACAGTGGGGGGCATTCCTGACACTATCAATATAATATACCTGTTTCAGATCACAAACATTATTCATTAACCTTAGGGCAGAAATCTAACATAATCAAATATCCTTTTGCCACCTAATTTAAGTCAATAGGGGATTGGCAAGATAGGAAAGCATAATGTAAATAATATAGAGAGAAATGCTCAAGAATTTATTGTAGGGCCTTTCTGTTTGCAGTATCCACAATCTGTCACAGTGTCCAGGTTATTAATTATTTTGTGAACAGCGCACTAAAAGGAGTTTAAAATATGGATGCTGTGATTTAGCAGAATTACATTCTTTAGCAGAGTGACTTTTAGTAGTCTTTTCCTTTCTTTTGATAAATATTCATGGTCTAAAATATGACAGAGAAAAGTTCTCAAGAATGAGACCATTCCTTTTCAATTTCTTCTGATTTTTCAAAGGCTACTGCTTACGATCAATTCAGAGCCTAATGTCTCTATTTTGGTGACATCACCCTTCTAAAACCGGGATCTCCTGACTTCATATAGTTAACTAGATTTGACGATAATTACCTGAAAAGTTTAAAAGAGACAAGACTGTTCCTAGCTTGTCTCACTTACCTGATCTCTTAACAAACAGCACCAGGAGGAGGGTACCTCACCCACTGCTTCACCCTTTTCCTTGTTCTGCTGATGACCAGATGGTAATCAGGTCCCTACAGAGTGCACGTTTTAAGACACAAAGTGATGAGAACTACTGTTAGATTTTTAAGTTCTAAATCACTATTGTATCATGATGTTGTCCCTAAAGATGCTTCTTTACTTTTAATCAGATAAAGTGAAAAAAGTAGACTCTAATATTAGAGCAAAACTTATCCTTCACGATTTTTATGGGACTCAGTTTAGGTGGCATCAGTCTTACCCTAGTTCTTCACCACTTGAAATATGTCTAAAGAGCAGCTCTCACAACACAAATATTTGTGTTACAAGGAGACGGACATATCTTTTATACTCACAGAAGATAAAGAGGAGTATTGATGCTGTAGCCCCAATGCAAGTATAATTTTCTTATTTCAAAATTTCAGTTATTGAAGAGACATCTGTTTTGAGGGCTTCTCAGAGATAACATTCATTATGTTCATTGTATATTATCATAATAATATTGTTCAGGTGTTGCTGAATCACACAGAAGGACAATCTGTTTCCTTTTAATGAGGTATAAGAAGTGTCAGCTATGATGGCAAGATGACAACAGCTAGTCCCTTTCATGAGCAGGGAGATGGGTGAGGCCAAGAAAATCTATGGCAGCATATTAAAAGGGCCAGATACATGCTCCATTCTCCATCTGTGTCTCCTGGCTTCTTTTACAGTATTGCTTCGGCCTCACTCAGAGCAGACCCAAGGACAGATATACTAGTTGGCAAGTCACCTACCTGCCCAGGCCCATTCAGGAACCTGTGGGAACGTCTCGGTGCCAGCCGGGCCATTTCTTCTGTAGGAACTGGAGCAGTCCAAGGGAGCTGAACACCCAGGCTTCCCTTGGCCTGCCCACGGGGAACGACCCGATCTAATATGGTGTGGTCATGTTTCACAGTGGTTCACGGCTGCCTAGGACAATCTTACTCCAGAAATTTGAATATCAACCAGGAAAAAAATACCTTTTTCTCTGTGTCTCAATTCTCATTGAGGACTCTTGAGAGATCAGCTACAAACAAAATAAATTAACTACATTTTTTGTGTACCTCTAAATTGTAGTGTGGGTAAATCTGTGTACAATTGTAGTGCGAGTAAATCTACTACAATAAAAATATAGCCAGTATTTGGGTCTGAGACCAGAAGCACCTTGGATTTGCCCTCTGAAAGCCATCCCCATTCCCAGATGGAATCCAAGTGGCCCCACATTTTCCCTGGAGGTCATTAACTTCATCATGCTCTGCCCCTGGTACTTCTCTTCACTCAGTCACTTGTCAGCCATGATAGGTTGTTACTGTTACCAGCCAGCCGGCCTAGGCCCTCTTGGTGAGTGGCACTATCTCCAAACAAACCCAGGTGTAAGGTCTATGATCAGGTATGCCATACTCACCCCACAAGACCAGCCAGCCCTGTAGCTCAGGTATGTAGCTAGGGTAGATCACAGGGCTTCTGCCCTTCCAGCTTGTTGTTCAAGTTCCCAGGTGCTTCACAGTGAAGCATTTCCTTCCCTGAGTATAGCACAGCTGGTTCAAGACTCCCGGAAGAGTGATCTAATTCTTTTAGCTTCCTAATGTCCCTCACTCGGTGAACTCATTATATTTTTCCACTGCTGACTTGGAGGACATTTGAAGAGAATCTAAAGCCACTCACTTAAAAATGTACTTTCTGCCTCAGCCATCTGATCATTACTTATTTCTGCATGAGTTTACTGTCTATCTGACGTCTTCCTAGCAGCTGCTTCTGTCATCTATCCAGAGTCTTCATTCCTATAATCCTGGAGTGTGATCATTAATTCTCAAATCATCTGTCATAATGTTCCCAGTGGGTTCATTTGGTCCTTGTAAAAATCAGACCACCCTTTCTCTCTGCACATTTTGAGTGCATGTTATATGCTGAGCACTCCACTAGACATTTGGGATTTCATCCTTAACCTAGGGACTTTATAGGCCTGAGCGGGATGCAAATACAGAACACCAGAACTCCCAAAGCAATGTATATCCTCAGAGTTAATGTTGGAAACACAGATGAATTCTTAATCTGGACATGGGACATTTTAGTTAAAACTGTCAATATTTTTCCCCTTACAGAAATTAGAATAATCACTCCAAGTGTCTCACTGCTCCTGCTCAAAACTGTTAAGAATTTACTAAACTTTTACAATTTCTGAGCTAAACTAAAATTAGTGGTTCTCTAAGCACATCTGAAATACCTCCTTTTCTTATTTAGCTCATATTCAGAAACCCGGTGCAGTGAAGGAAAGATGAAATATACATGGCATATTGCCTCCTAGATTATCAACTAATGGTAACAGAGTTGGCATAACACAATTAATTTCACTTAAGGAAGCAGAGACAACAGGAACTGAGGTCTGATAGGTGAAAAATGAGCGCTTTATCGACTAAAGTACTCAGCTTCAAGCTCCCCTGCTTCTTAAGCACAGTGTCATCTAAGTAATGCATTGCCGAGTTTCACTGTTCCATTGCGTGCCTAGCCACCCTGTCATAACTAAAAATTTCTGAGAGATCTAAAAGCTGTTAATGGCTCCCCAGATGCTTGCTAAATGAAATATATGCACTAAAATAGATTTTTGAGAATCAATTTATAAAAGACTACATATGACATACTTATCACATATAAGCATTCAAAAGATGAACTACAATGGAGGTAATCTTCAATGATTAACACGTTCAAGGTCCCTTCTGTTGGTTTTTATTTTTGGACCATTCACTATATTAAATTTGACTATATTTTAAGATAAGGAGCTGAAATATTCACATTTATATCCTTTACCCTTAAAAAAGATTCACTTTGACACATGTGATGGCATGATTTGACTACCAGCTATAGTGTATGGTTAACATAATCTGTCATTTTAGTAGTTTATGTTGGGGTCTTTTGTAATTGATGGACCCGGGATGACAAGATAGAAGCCAGGAACTAACTTAATCAGCCTGCCATGCAGCCGGGGAGATGGCCTGGGACCAAGACTGTGCCAGTCAGATGTACCCATGACAGTCTTGGGCTTAGAGGAGAGTGAGGTGAGATAACTGACCCAGGGCCATCGTGTCACAGGATAAGCTTTGGGTGAGCGTTATGCTTCGTTATAGTCTTTGCTTTACTTTGGTAGTTTGTTACAGGCTCTGCTTTTGTAGACGTATTTGGTGACGTCAGGAAAATGCATGATAACTTTGGGCTTACCTTCATTTTAGTAAATTAGGATGATCCATTTATTTTGTGAGTTTGAAAGTTGTAAAAAAGTTCCTAAAATGGTTTTTGAAAAGAAATACTTTATAATTGTATAAATGTTGGAAGTAGATTGTTTTAAAAAAATAAATAGGTGTTCATTTGAATTAGCCACTAAAAAATGTGGGAAATGAATAAAATGGTAGTTTACTACATTAAAAAAACTTTTTACCTTATAAGGTCAAGTTCTATCTCATTTCTTATCTGCTTCCTGCCTAGATTTTGCAACAACTTAAAACTTATGAGGCTTACTTCCGGCCAAGATGGAGGCGTAGGTAGACACACTGTGCCTCCTCGCAAAACCAAAATAAGGTCAGCAACAATTTAGAAACAAGATAACAACCAGATCTGACAGAAAATTGAACTGTGTGGAAGTAGGACAAGCAAAGAGTTAAAATATACACATTCATCCAGACCGGTAGGAGGAGTGGAGTTGGGCGGCTGGGCAGAGAGGGGTCCACACAAAGCAATGCGTAACACATCCCACTGTGTAAGGCATCCCGAGCACACAGGCAGCTGGCAGACCCAGCAAGGTGGGTATTATGAAGCGAGGCACTGTGCAAGGTGCTTGGCTGTCCAGGCCACATTCGTGTGCAGATAAACCAGGCGAAATTAGGCAGTGAGACAGACCGTGCAACCCAGGGTCCCAGCGCTGGGAAATAGAGCCTCAGGGCACTGATTGAAAACACCTGTGCGGGTTCAGGTGCAGGGAGAGACTCCCAGCCCCACAGGAGAGACCCACGGGGTTCTAGAAAGTACACAAGCCCACCCACACAGGAATCAGCACCAGAAAGGCCCAGTTTGCTCGGGGGAAGTGGCAGAAGGGACTGAAGTCCCATGGAGAGTGGAGCAAGCGCCATTGTTTCCCTCCCGGACCCCACCACCACATACAGCATCACAACCCAGGGACTGGGGTGCCCCACACTGGTGAACACCTAAGCTTCTGCCCCTCACTTCATAACAGGTGCGACCAGAACCTCCCCCTGCAAAAAAAAAAATGGCTCAAACTGAAGTACAAATCAAAGCCCCACAGCCAATATTGTTAAGCGACCAAGAGATAGCCAACCTATCAGATGCACAGTTCAAAGCACTGGTGATCAGGATGCTCACAGAATTGGTGGAATTTGGTCACAAATTAGATGAAAAAATGAAGGCTACAATAAGAGAAGTGAAGGAAAATGCACAGGGAACCAATAGTGATGGGAAGGAAACTGGGATTCAAATCAATAGAGTGGACGAGAAGGAAGAAAATAACAACCAAACAGAAAAGAATGGAGAAATAAGAATTCAAAAAAATGAGGAGAAGCTTAGGAACCTCCAAGACATCTTTAAACATTCCAACATCTGAATTCTAGGGGTACCAGAAGGGGAAGAGGAAGAGCAACAAGTGGAAAAGTTATTTGAACAAATAATAAAGGAGAACTTCCCCAATCTGGCAAAGGAAATAGACTTCCAGGAAGCCCAGGAAGCTCAGAGAGTCCCAAAGAAGTTGGACCCAAGGAGGAACACACCAAGGCACATCATAATTACATTAGCCAACGTAAAAATGAAAGAAT
>CM052545.1:30444811-30484126 GCA_028533065.1 Trachops cirrhosus | reverse complement strand
GGGACTTACCTAAGAAAAAGAAGATAAAAAACATGTATAGTAAAATGACAGCAAACTCACAATTTTTAACAACCACACCTAAAAGAAAAACTAAAACAAACTAAGCAAACAACTAGAACAGGAACAGAGCCACAGAAATGGAGATCACATGGAGGGTTAGAAACAGGGGAATGGGAGGAGGAGAGAGGGGGGAAAGGTACAGAGAATAAGTAGCATAGATGGTAGGTAGAAAATAGACAGGGGGAGGGTAAGAATAGTATGGGAAATGTAGACACTAAAGAAATTATGACACATGGACATGAACTAAAAGGAGGGAATGTGAGTGGGAGAGGGTGAGCAGGGTGAAGGGGAGTGAAAGGGGAAAATGGGACAACTGTAATAGCATAATCAATAAAATATATTTTAAAAAAACTTATGAGGCTTGACATTTATTCTGTTTTATACTGACAGTGCCCCAAAAGAAAATATAGAAAGTCTTTATGTTTAAAGTCAAGCCTTCTCTTATTATAAAATGAGGAATACTATGGACCAGGTTCCATTTTAATGCACACGGTAACCATGTTAAATGTGAGTTACTATTTGTCATTGAGAAGAATGTGTTCCATGTGGAACAGTGCAAGCTCTTCACCAGCCTTCACTTGTCTACTTACTGGATTGTCTAGTGCCTCCATGCTGTGAATACAATGGTGGCTGCTGTGTGGAGCCCACTGAAAGCTCCCACTTCACCTGGCAGTTTTGCTCCAGGGTCCCATGTACTCTGTGACCACAAGCTGAGTCGTCTTTGAACCAAGAGCAGTTGTGTTTTTTCTAAACCTGCTTATACCTGTTGTACTTGTTATTGTAAGTATGTAATTTGGTTAGATATTATATAAATCAATGAAATATTAGTACAAAAAGGAAGACATCTTTCTCTGGAAACTAAAAGGAATGCTTCAGAATGATTTAATAAAACTACTTACTGAAATGATTGTCTGTTGAGTGTGGTTGACTGTGATATGGACAGCATTGAGAGATTGGGGGAAAATTAATGTAGGCGAATTTTTTTGTCATATTGTTTTGTAACATTTTAATTCACTTGAAAGAAAATAGCAACCCGAAATTGTAAGTAATGTGCTAAATGTGTGATTTATACAAGACAGATGATGTAGGACCCCAATGGCATGTCCATCAAAGAAAGGCTTGGATTGGCATAAATTAGTAAATTTCATGAACATGTGTTGTTTTCAGTGTAACTAAAGTGGTTCAACTGCAGGTACGTATTGTGTTCATAATGATTTCTCTCTTCATCTCACTCATGCAACTGAACACCGTGAGCAGTTGTGTCAGGTAAGGTGGCTTTTCCTGTAAAATCAAATTGCAAAACCATTTTTCCAAATCAAACAATTGTCACTGAAACTTTCCACTGGATCTCTCAGATCTAATGACACACCAGATTCTGTTTTCCAGCCCCTTTATGTGCATATTATCGTTTTCTTGAGCCAGATTTCATCTCCTCAATTCCAAATTGCCCTAATTACCCTCCAGATTGAGTCATCATTTATTGTCCTTTTTGGCCCCACGATGTTTTTAAATTTTTTCATCATTATGGTATTTTAGTGCTCATAAAATCCATATATCATTTAGTCCAGGGTTTCCACCTAGCATTACCGTCTCAGTCAAACTGGTCACAGCCTCCACCTGCTCGCGGCTCTTCGATTTGAGCACATCCCTAGTGTGGGGAACCTTCCTGCTGACACCTGAACGTACTGCACTGAACTCTCACCGCAAGGCAGTGCTGGGCCCTCCCTCCTCCCAGTGCATTCCTTCCCATCCTCCAGGGCCTGGTTTCATTAATTGCCCCCTCCTCCCAAAGGTTTTCCATAAATGTGTACTGACTTGAATTTCTTTATTCCTATTTGTCCCACATTCTGTCCAGTGGAGTGATGTGGTTATTGAGGGTGTGAGTCAGCTGTCTTCTCTCTTGCCAACCAAATTCCCATCTTTGAAGATCGGAATCAGATTTTTTCATTTTTCTAGTGCCTATCATAATAAATGTTGATTGAAAAGTGATGATACTAAGAATAAATAGTATGCTTGAAATATTCATGAACTACTTCTATGTTGGAAAAACAGAATTGTAGTTACTTGTATCTAGGATAAAATTTCTTACACTTACATTGAGTGCAATTTCCTTGGTTTCAGCAATCTCTTGGTTTTCTCGTTACAACTTCATATTTCACAGGGTTGTTGTGGGAATTAAGTAAGATAACTGAAATGAAGAATTGTGCCTGAGACATCAAAGGTTATCAGAAAAATTAATTTCCTTTCCATCACTTATTTCCATTTACACACTTTAGGTTTTGTTTGAATATGTGTTTAAGCTATGAGTTGGCATAGCTCCAAACTTTTTCTGAAAGCAATTTGTATTAGACTTTCTTAGTGAGAGTATCTCAAAGAACAAAATGGTTAATTGGGTAAATATAAATATTTATTATATTATCTAAAAACTTCAAGCCACTCATACTCCTTAATATAAATGAGAAGCAAGCAGTGAGTTGATAATGTGACTGAACATTTACATTTGAGGGAAAGGCAGTCACCCCACTCAGAGGCAGACTCACCAGGTCTCCACAACTCAACCTGAAAGGGGATGGACCCTTAAGGAGTGCCTCCAACGGTAGGTTCTACTCTTTAAACCTGCTGAAATCAAGGTTGGAGTAAGCTGTAATAAAGAACAATTTGGAGTTAATAACCAAGACCGTTAATTTGGGAGTTAGTGTTTCTTTAAATATTGGTCAGTTATGCTACTTAACACACAGTCCTCACTCTTCCTTTAGCACCTCCGTAAAGCAGACTGTTCGATCCAGAATTCTGGAGGAAGGCAACTTTTGTCTATCCAAAGTACATCATAGTTAAAGAGAGAATCTGAGAAGCAATAAAGATTTTTAAACAATTCTTATGAACCTAAAGCATTCTAAATATAATTCAGAGCCATAGAGCCACTCTAAGGGTTTCCCATTCATGAGGGAAATAGAGAAGTAACAAATTACATCAGCCAGGAAAATAGGTATTAAACAGTGGGGCCTATTTTTTTTTTATGGTTAGTAGCCCCACCCAATCTTCCAGATTTCTGAGAAGGCAGATGATTGCCTATCATTAAACTCTTAGGAGAAGAGTTTGAAATGAGCCTTGGGGCCATGGCTATAAGCTGACTGCGGCTCTCAAAACTCCACCAAGTCCCTGGGGCACAGAGCCAACCCTCCTTAAGGGTTGGCCAGAAAAGTTTGACATTTGCTATGGAAACTACCTCTCCTTTTCCATGTGCAGTATTGAAATGACCTGAACCATTAAAATTCTTGCTAATTCACAATAAGATGTGCATCTTTCTCCCTTTTACACATGGACAATTTCATTAAAGATCATACTGGAAAAGAAATCTTCTTTCTAGCTGTGTTGAGTTTCTCCCCCTCATATTAATAACAAATAAGCCTGTAGCAAATACCATGTACCAAGCATTGTTCTGAGTAGCTTATTAATTTAATTTTTACAATAACCTTGTGAAATCAATACTATTATTATTCCTGATTTACAAACGAGGAGGCAGAGGCACAAATGCATAGTAATTTAGCCAGGATCACACCACTATTATGTAGTAGCGGCAGGATTCAAACGCAGTCTTCTGGCTCCTCATTGACACGTTAGGCCACTTCACTCAGAGAACTGGTTTTCTGTGTTAGAAAAAAGATGTACGAGAAGATGTCCTCCCTGGAGAGTTCAGCCACATGCTCCAGGGTAGCAGCAGAACTAACTGCCCGTCATATGTAACTGCTTCTCCAGTCTCAGGACTGCTGCAGAAAATAAGCTGAATGTGCATAAGCTTCATGTATGTATGAGTGCCTGCAGGTTTGTGTGTGTATGTGTGTACATGCACTAGTGAGTGCATCTCTCTGTGTGTGTACGTAGTGTGACTGTGTATTTGCTAACACTTGAGTGTATGTATAAATGCATGAGCTGTGCATCTGTGAATAAGTGGCAGAACCAGGGTCCAAGTCCATATTTGTTTGATGCAAAGCATATATTCTTATACTGTATTTTCTCAATAAAAAACAGAAAATAGAATTTGTATTTCTGTTTGACTTTAGGGCCTGCAGAATTATTTTGTGTACATTGCTTCAACTGAATAAAGAAAAGGTGCACCATGAAATCTTCCATCTACAGATTGAAAAGTTTGCCTGGAACTCAGGAGGGTTGGGAGTTGTGATAAGTTTTAGGTATGTACCAGCTGACAGGCCAGGAGGAGAGGGGGGAGAAAAGCATTCAACAGAAATAACACCTTTAGGTATATATCATCCTTTCATCAAAAAATCTCAAAGCACATTTTGGTATTTTCAACGCAATTTTCTCATGCAGCAGTGAAGTGTGTAGTATTTTCTTTATTTGTAAAGTAAACAGATTGACACTGAGATTGGTTATGTGATTCTCCAGGACCAGACAGCAGCACGTCAGTGGCTTGGCCAAGATGAAAATTCGGTCTTTAGGAATAAAGGGCTACAGCTGCTTTGGCTTCCCAGGAGACCTCAGTGCATCCTTTAAATAAGTCAGCTGTTTTACCACATATGAATATAAATATCACCGCCATCCTTTAGGGTACCTCCCCTTCTGATGCCAGCTAAGTTTCCTGTTGGAAACTCATCTTTACCTATTACTGAGCTCCATAAATAACTTCAAAAGATTCTCTTGGAAAGAATCAAAGGCCATTGTAGCTGAAGCTCTCCAAAGGAAACTTGAAGCAGACACTCTCACCTTCTGGTAACTCTGACACATTAATTTACCTCAGCCACCTCACTTAAAGACGAAGTCTGGCACCACGGTGGCGGGGAGCCCTAATCAGATACCAACCCAGCGCTGCCTGTGTCAGAAATGATGTCAGATGAACGGCAGTCCCCGGACCACTGCCTCATTTGGAGCAAACACTGAAACACTTGTTTTTCAGGCTACTTTATGACTTGCCTGAAAAATGACTGTGTTCGCCCTGGAAGGCCACTAATGTATGAGGTGTTACCCCAGGATTTTAGCACTTCTGCTATGTGCGCAGCCTTCTTTTTATACACATAGCTACACAAACAGTGGAAGTATCATTGAACTACTTATATTATCAATGCCATATATCAGGGGAGAAACTACATGGCAAAAGGTGTGTTAATACTTTCCTGTATATAAAATCTAGTAAAAATTTTACCAAAGGTACAGGGAGAAAATGTTTTCATTTTATGCCATATGGTTTGGCTTAGATCGGATTTACACATTTGGAGTTTCTTATTTATTTTTAATGGTGGTCCTTCACCTCGGGTACATGAATGCGGTTTTCACCTCTCCTCTTTTGGGACTGTGCCTGTCAAAGGCTCCATTGAACACAGCTCTGAGAAATTGCTGGCAGATTCCTCATTTCCTCCTGTCTCCTCACAGTGAGTTTCTGTCCTCAGAGGAGCATCCAGCTCACTCTGACAGCCACACTGTCCTGTGAGGAGGACTGGGAGAGAGCTGTCTTCTTCCAGACACCACTGCGGTTCTCGCTGTCAGCCACTTACAGGCGACTGCATGGAGAATATCTTCCCTCAAACTCTCCTTCCCTCTCTACTGACATTGGAACATCAGGCCCAAGCCTGGTTGGTCTCCTTCTGGAAATTATTTGGTAATAAGAAACAGACCCAAGGCAGTGCTGTGAGGTGAGGCTGTGACCTTTCACCTTTCGAGACCTGGGTTCCAAGGCTCTCTAGAGGTTGGTGGTCTCTGACTAGTCAACGCCAGGCATTTTTCAATGCCACACAGCCTCATGGCATTTGGGAACAACATTACATTGATCCCGAGGAGGAATCGGCAGTAAGGTGTGCGGACACTGGATTGTGGAAAATTATATGCCATTGTCCTGCATTCCCATCATCTCAGATCCAGTAGACTTTCTGGTTCGACTTCAGTAACTTCCAGTTTTGTAGAAAATACTCTGTAGAAGGCTGGGTGCTGGTGGTGCTAGATCAACTTTTGTGTGTACGTCACGGTTCTCTGGATTCATGGTTTTGGTTTAGAATATTTCTTAATAGATTGTGATTAGTCCATATCCTAATCCATAATTTCTAATATGAATATCATTCCTGTGATTCATTACCTTTCAATCTTTATTTTGGTATTCACTTAAGTTATATCCCAAAAACTTTGATACAGAATGCAGCTGCTATAATGGTAATATTTCATTTTCTACTTTATTTATATTCAAGGATGACCTAATACATCAGTTTTATTTATTGGTAGTTTTCTTTTATTTAGAAAGAAATTTACTCCATTATAATAACTGGCAGTGGCCTTATATTATTATCACAATTCCAATATTAAACTGCAGACCATTCAAAGACAAAGCCCTTGGTCTTTGTAAGCACTCAAGGCTCCAGCTCACAGAAGCTAGTTAGGTATCAGACTAGCCTCGAGTGGCTCAGGGACTAGTGGGAAGCCCGTTGCCTGGGTTCAAATCACAGCCCAGCCCTTAATCATGTGTGTGATACTGGAAAACTTACTTAATCGCTACACATCTCAATTTTCTTATCTATAAAATGGGACTTAAAACAGTATCCTTATCTCAAGGCTGTTGCGACTTGATCTCTGTCAAGTGCTTGGGATTGTATCTGTCTCATAGAGTGAGTGTTACAGAAGGGTTTGCTCTTACATCGTGAGAAAAACAACAAATGTCCTCTAATTCGATAAGTATTTACAGAAGGCCATAAGAGACATATTTGATAATTAAAAGTATTGCATATAAAATCTAAAAATGAATGGTCTGTATGAGTCAAAAGGCATTTAAAAGCGAGAAGGTGGGGGAGAGACCCCTTTATTTAGCTAGGCCAACCTCATGACTACTGCATTAGGTCAGCCAGCACCCCTGAGCCAACATTAAATGGAGTTGGGGCTGGGGAAGACCACCTCTTCTCTTTTCCACTTCAGTTTTCACCCATCTGTATCCTCTAATGCTGAGTCTACTCATGAGATGTTTCGGCACTTTTATTGCAAAATATTGATTGACAGTATGCTGGCCCCAGGTGCTTAAAAGCCCTAAGAAACACTAATTCTGCAGATTGGTGCAGCCACTGTGGAAAACAGTGTGGAGTTTCCTCAGAACATGGGAAATGGAACTGCTTTATAGCCCAGCAATGCCGCTTTACAGAATATATCTGAAGAAACCCAACACACAAATTTGAAAGAATATGTGCACCCTCATGTTCACTGCAATGTTATTTAAATAGAGGAGATCTGGAAGCAGCCCAAGTGCCCATCTGTGGCTGAGTGATAAAAAAGCTGTGTAGGTCGTTTACACAATGAAATACTACTCAACCTTAAAAAAGAAGGAAATCTTACCCTTTGCATCAGCATGGATGGGCCTGGAGAGTATTGTGCTAAGTGAAATAAGCCAGACAGAGAAAGACTAATACCATATGATTTCACTTATATGTGGAATCTAGTAAACAAAATAAACTAACAAAACAGAAAGAGACTCTGTTTCTAAAGAGTCTAGTAAACAAAATAAACTAAACAAACAGAAAATAGATGCAGAGAATGGACTGATAGCTGTCAGAGTGAAGGGGGTCAAGGGCTGGCTGAAAAAGGTAAAGGCATTAATCAAGAAAAACCTCACAGACACAGATGACATTATGGTGATTAGCAGAGGGAAAGGGGGTGGGGGAAGGTAGAAGAAGGTAAGAGGAGTATAAATGGTGATGGAAGGTGACTTGATTTCAGGTCGTGAACACAATACGATATACAGATGATGTATTATAGAATTGTACACCTGAAACCTATATAATTTTATTAACCAATGTTACCCCCAATAAATTCAATTAAAAAACTCTTAAAATATGCCTATTGGGACTCAAGTAATCAAAGTAAGTAAAGGGGGAGAAAAAAAGGCACCTTGGCCAGTGAATAAAACTTAGAAATTTAGGAAGAGTCTAATCTTATTGAGGTTTCCAGAACTATTTTTTTAATTGAATTTATTGAGGTGACATTGGCTCACAAAACCATACGGGTATCAAGTGTACAATTCAACAAAACATCACCCAGCACTGTTTGACTAAGGAATTGCACTGTGTTGAAAGATGACTGGACAAAGCAGAGCCCTTTGCATGCCAGGCTCCAGGGATTTTCTGCAGACAGCTAAGCTAACTTTCTTTGGTAGAAAAGTCTTATCTTTCAGGTTTTAGCTGGAGCACAGAACCGACAAAGAAGTCCAGGCCAAAGACAAAAATAGAGTCTTCCTCTGCATTGTTGGCTCTGCACCTTTGGGGGCTTCTTTCAAGTAAACAAGGAAAATATACATAGCAATAGATAAGTGGGAGCTGTGCCCCATAAACTGTATTTCTAATTACAAACAATTAACCTGATCTCAATTCCTCTTTACAGAAATGGACTTGATTTATCTAAATTATAGCTAGTAACTCCCTTGAAGCCTACATTTCAGATCTTTACATTGAATGTTCCTTTATAAAAACACTGGCTTAAGAACAGCAGAATCACAGATAATTTATTTATTAAAAATAAGAAAAGTAGCCCTGGCTGGTGTGGTTCAGTGGATTGAGCGCTGGCCTGCAAACCAAAGGGTTGCAGGTTCAATTCCCAGTTAGGGTACATGCCTGTGTTGCCAGCCAGGTCCTCAGTGGGGTGCGTGTGAGAGGCAACCACACATTGATGTTTCTCTCCCTCTCTTTCTCCCTCCCTTCCCCTCTCTCTAAAAGTAAATAAATAAAATCCTTTTTTAAAAATAAGAAAAATAGTTATGTGATTTCAAAGATCATCTTTTAAACTATGTTACGCTTAAACTGTGAGATTTCTGAGTGAATACTGGTGTATGTGTTTCCTGTTTCAGAAAACCAAAATATATAAAAAAATAAAACTCATAAAGGCACACATGAAACCACACATGCTACCAACAATTTTATGTAAAAATTCTAAATTGTTGCAGAAGTAATGGATGGGCTTGCCAAACCTCAGAAGGTCCATGTCTAACTTGGATCTTTCATGTCCGTGTTAAACTTTCAAGTTTTACGTGTCTAGCTTTTTCTTTGGGAATTTTGAAAAGAAAAAAAAAATAATGTGTGCAATGTTTATACCTGTGACTGACTCAAGGGTAATATTTCTTGTAAAGGTCAAATTTTGGTGGTCAGATTTTTCATTAACAAGATCCAGGGGTTCTTAGAGAAATAGTCGACAGTGGGTCCAGAGCATGCATGAGATGAACCTGGGAAGCTCTCGTGTGCCAGGAAGCAAGAAATCTATCCTAGAGGAGTTGTGTCCTGTCGAAAGGACATAGAAGACAACTTGAAGAAGTTCCCACTGGCCTAAGGTGGGATAGTTGTAGTATGTAAGTAATGATTACAATGGATTAAAATGCATTATGTACATAAAAATCCATGCATTCATAATGATACCAAAAACAACCTCACTTTGGGCACCTTCAGGGTTGTTAGTGCAATAACATAGTATTCTGAACATCAATAAAAGGAAGAGTCCTGCATTTCTGGGTACCTAAATAATTAATAAAGTGGAATTCCTTTTATAAAAGGAATGACATTTCACTTAGCAAAAATGACACAATTAGGGAATTATTATTTTGCCAATAGCCATGAAATAATGGATCTATGCAACAGTTGTGAATTAATTTTAAATAAATTAAGTGAAGTGGTGGGGATCATTATAACAGAGGATCAGGCTGACCCCATCTGCCCCCACTGCTTTGTCTTAGCCACATGGAACAGGGTGACTAGGCAGGTGCCTCATAAATGGCTGCACTAAGTTCTCAGTGCTACCCATCAATAATGAACCTGAATGTGATCAAGCCTCTAGATCTAAATACCAGTTTATAGTAAAATGCCAAAGAACAAAGATGACAGTAAGAGAAAGCAACTGGCCCAATTCAGAACATAGTATATTCTAATCCCTCTATCAGGTCAATGGTGTAAAGCAAGTGGGACGAAGGAGGACTATTTCAGAATAAGAGAGACTTAAGAGAGTAACAAGAAAGTTCAGTCTCATAACCTTTTATTTCAGCTTTATTGAGGTATAATTGGCAAGTAAAACTGTAAGCTATTTAAAGGGTACATCATGATGATTTGATATATGTATATATTGTGAAAGGATTACTCTCATTTAGTTAATTAGCACATCTATTTTTGTCTATAAGAATATAGAGAATATATATGTGTGTGTGTGTATATATATAAAGAGAGAGAGAATATATATGTCTGTCTGGAAAAAGTCCTGCCATTGTTAATATAATGAGAACAGTTTACGTGACATCCATGTAACCTGGCAGTCAAGGAGAGGGGACTGGAATGCACATGCACGAATAATCATGACCTCACTGTACTAGTCATTGAGGGCAGTAGACACCATTGAGGGAGCATGTGTACTGTGTGGCTGTTGCATTCAAAATGACTGAGCAAGTAGAGCAATGAATCTGCATCAAATTTTGCTTTAAGCTTGAACATTCCTCAGCAGAAACTATTTGGATGATTCAGAAGGCCACAGCTATGGGCAACTGATGACTGGCAGCTTCATCATGACAATGAACCTGCTCACGCATCATATCTCACGCAGTTTTTTGGTGAAAAATCAAATCACCCAGGTGGTTCAGCCCCCCTACAGCCCAGATTTCGCACCCTGCTACTTTTGGCTTTTTTCAAAACTAAAATCTAAGAGATTTCATACCATTGATGAATTCAGAAAATAAGAGGGGGCACCTGATGGCAATTGGGAGAACTGTGTGAGGTCCCAGGGTGCCTACTTTGAAGGGAAGTGAGGCATCATTGTCATATGTACTATGTTTCATGTATCTTATATCTTCTCCAATAGTGTCTCTTTTTCTAGTACCTGGCTGGATACCTTCTGGAAAGCCATAAGTATATATGGAGAGAGAGAGAGAATTTAAGTTCTATTTCTTAGCAAATATCAGTTTTACGATGCAGTGTTATCAACTATAGTCAGCATGTTTTACATTAGATCCTAAGTTCTTATTTATCTTATAGCTGAAAGTTTATACCCTTTTACCAATCTATTTCCCCTCCTCCACCACCAATTACTTAAGTGATTCTATCTAGTATTTGTCTTTATTGATATTATTTAAATCCTATTGGAAACAACCAGCTATAGAAAGAGATTTTCAGGATTATCAGGGTAACTTCTATATAGACTGGAAATTGAATGTAGATGACATTTACCAATTGTTAACTTTGTTGACATGGGGCATTGTGGTTAATTCTTTTTAAGTCATTACAAATTGAAGTTGCATACTGACAATATATGTGGGGAAAATGACATGATGTCTGAGATTTTTTTTAATACTCCTGACAAAAATGTTGGGGAGAGGTGTCTAAAGAAAAAAAGTGTTGAAAAATGCTGCTCCCAACTACACGCAGTGAGGGGTACAGAGGGCACATTGCAGGACGGTTTGCATCTTTGCACACATTTCAAAATGGTTTTAAAAAATTGGTAGTGTCTCAGTGATGAACCCGAGTGTCTCCATTCTGGGTATCTGAATGGGTTTCCGCATCTTGGACACCCATGATACCGTATGGCATGTGAAGTGGACTGTTGAATTTTGTCCCTCAACTGTTCTGACAAGATTTCCAGGTTATTTTTACATTGCTACGGTGTGATAAAATAACCCATCATCATTAAGTATTCTTGAGGTTTTGTGCTTGTCTTGTACTAACTTATTAGGCAATGATATGACATAAGCTGTGCATATTTTAGGTGTTTTCTCATTCATATCCTTGGCAACAACTGAACACGTGGCTATTTCTAAATCATTTCCTTAAAAAAATAAAGTTGGCAGAAAAGGTGTCCAGCTCTTGATGAGGTATTCTGGGACAGCATATAGATACATAACAACACATTTTGAAATCTCTCTCCCAAACCAGGGTCAGGAGCAGGCACATCCTTGGGCAACTCAGAAATGGGGCTGTGAACACACAGCTTCACTTCAGATTCACAAATGCTGCAGGAGAAGTTGCTTGTTATATTTGCTATTAAAATAGCAGCTGTCCAAGGCTCTGGGGTTCTCCTAGATGACAGCTGGAAAAGCCGGAATCCAAGCAGGGGCTAGCTCCAAGAATCCAAGCGCATTCCCTGAAAGACACAGTCTGTTAGCGAAATAGTCACAAACTTGTCAACACCAATGACGTCTGGTGTCTGCACATATTACAATACTGATATTATTCATCATTTTGACACTTGTATTAGAATATTATATTTATTCTGTGGCTGCTTCATGCCTCCAATTCTAAAAATGAGTGTTCACTGCATAATTCTGGAGTTTATTACTATACACTCACGTAAAACTAAGTAAATGGCAAACTGTACCATTTGCTGTATATATTCATGTCAGGGAATATAGCATAGTACATTTAACATCATTTTCTTTAAAGTTATAGATTTCTTTTAAGAATATCTATAATTTCTACTCAGACATTGTACTAGAATTATCCAGCTTTAGTTTATCCAAATGACTGAATCAAAACTCCTTCTTTGTTGTGAAGCACCAAAGCAATTCAAGAATAGGTGGAAATAAGTATATTTCACATTATGTATCTGCTGGGCCATCTAGCTCTCTTAAAGAGACAGGATAATTTTTAACCCCCAGTTCACATTGTGCTTCTGACAACCTCTAGCTGAGGCATAATTGTCAGCAACTATGAGTTTTTTTCAGATAAGAGAGAGTGTTTGTGTCTATGGTGGGTCACTTTTCCCTTGTACGAGTGGGGACCAAAAAAACCCAGAATTATCTTCTGGAGGGTGGGCCCTTTGTAGTACAGGCTTCCCCTACTATGTGAGTGTCGGAGGAACCCATCTGTATCAGTGTACCAGCTGGCAGTGTTGTGAGGGGCTGGTTTGGCCTCAGTGAATTTTTTTGAAGGCTCTTGCCACTCACTTGCCCATTTCATGATGGGTGATTTACCAGCACACCTGCCCACACCACACTGAGTTTTCAGCAGTTTTTGACCCAAAATGGCATGGCCCCCATGATCCACCCTCCCTATCAACACAATCTCACCTCAAGCAACTTTGTTTTGTTTCCCAGGATGAAAAAAGTCCTCAAAGGGAAATGTTTTGTCAATGTGGAAGAGGTGAAACAAAAAACAGCAGAAGCACTAAAAGGCGTTAAAATCAATGAGTTCAAAAACTGTTTTGAGCAGTGGAAAAAATGTCTCCATAGGATTATTTGATCCAATGGAGAGTACTTTGAAGGTGACTGAAGTTTAAACATGTAAGAATAAATACGAAATTTTTTATAAATAAATTCCGGGGCTTTTTGGGTCCACCCTCATAGTGTTTAAGCTAAACCATCTGTTCAACATTCAAAGAGTAACAAATAGAGAGGACAGATGTCACTCTTATGAGGGACAGATGGTTTCCACTGTGTCCTTGAAAGGAGCTTGGATGGCCTCAGGGCTTGCACACAGCTGCTCTGGTGCTGCTGCCTGCTGAGGTTGGGCTCCGAGGTGCAGTCAGCGCCCCTGACCCGGTTCCTCTCCAGCTTCCTCTCCAAGCAAATGAGTCTGGTAGTGCAAAAAACCCCAACCCATTTCTCGTAAATCCTTGCTTCTCTTGTACCTGGCCCCCAGCTTGGTCTCTGATGTCCTTCCACCAAGGTCTTGGGTGAAGTCAAGTCCAGTTGAGCAGAGAAAAGGGCCTCAAGGTCCTCACACATTGAAAATCAGGCTAGGGGGTAGTTTAACCTGTTACCCCACAGTGCATTTTATTATCAAAACAGAGCACTTCCTACTACAAACTATTTGGAATGTTACAACCACACCGGTGAAGTAGAGATTCTTTTTTTCTTAAGGCTTTTGCATCCTCTTATTCTTTAGACTCCACCCAGACCTCAAGGCCCCGGAGTACCCATAATCTCCCATCACAACAATCTACTGGGCTAAGCCATCCTGGGTGCAAGCCTATAAGGTTCTCCATAACCTATCCTTCCTGCCTCTAAAAATGTACCAGTCTTTTCTCTAGGAACATATCATTATCCAGTAGGTAAAATTTAGTCCATTCCTAAATATATAAATGTGTATGTATTAATATAGGGCAATATATCATCTTTCACTAAACAAAATAAGCAACTTTGAGTAAAGTTACCTTAAAAAGTTATTTTTTTTTAAAAAAAAAAGATAACCTCACAGAATTGTAGAGATTAAATTTAACGTGCAGGACAGCACAAATGCTGTTCAAATATAAAGTCAATGACAAGCCTTTGCTTAATATACACAGAAGATATCTGGTTAATGTTGATAATAAGATAACATTTGACTGAGCCTGCATTTGGCCATGTTTCACCCAAATGAACTTCTGTTTTATTGTACATAAAGCCCAGATATCCTGTTTCTCAGTATAGTGTGTTTAAGACATGGAAAATGTTTTCAAAATGACTAAGATGCTTTCGAAAAACTCTCTTTAACAGAGTACATGCGAAGCTTTTGTTATAAATTGCAAGCAGTGATTTAAATAAACTATATATGCCATTTGTGCATAATAGTTATATGTGTTATAAAATGTACAGCTAATTTGGAGTTAGGCCACACCACCTGACTTGGTTGTATCAAGTGGACACAAATCCAGAAGACCACTATATACATAAGACAATGTCCTTGAGCAAGGCAAAGGAGCTGGGTAACAGGACTATACTGGTTATACTAGTAGAAATATAAGTAGATACAATGTAAATACAAAGTGAGGAAGCTAATATGAAATCATGTAGTTAATAAGTGTAAAAAACCCCCTGCAGAAAGTAGAAAGGAAGAAACAAATTAGAAAAAGCATAGCAAAACATAAAGAAAAAAGGAACACCAAACACATCAAAACTAAAATGATAATTTTATTTTCTAAATATGTTTAACCGTCCATACACGAACTGAAGAGAAATACCAAATCACCACGTTTCAGAGATGTTTGGGTCTCTTGGTGCTCTGACCAAGAGGACCAATATAGGGTGACGAAGAGAATGATCAAACGCACACCAGACTGCCAGAGACATGTCTGTCCCATGCCCAGTGCCAGCGGTGACCGGCCAGCATGAGGCTGAGAGAGCACATATAAATATTTTCATGTTGCGCTTATTAGTGGTTAAAAAAGATCTGTGGTAAAAAAAAAAGCTGGTAAATAAATAAAGTGAAACAATTTTTATAGGGAATGCAAACAGATTTAGAATAACTGTCCAGCATGAGGAAGTGTCAGAAGCTGAGGTGCAGGACACCCGTCCAGCTCCAGCATCTTCCTCTCAGCTGGCCAGCGAGCGGTGGAAACACACTGAGGAATTTAAGAGTGTACAACAGGATTTTTATGAACTCATCAAAAGTGGAGAAGACCGATGTAAAATCCACCATGATTTTAAACAGGGGCTGAAAGCTGTGGCTTACGAGGCAAGATTTTGTAAGTTTATGAAAAGTTTTGGCCAAAGAAAGTATTCTTTCTAAAAGCAAATAATTAGATTTAAAAGGAAAATTTAAATGTCACATTAAGAACTGGACTGTGACTTCCATTAGGCAGTATACTGGCCTCTTAAAAGAAGCAGTTAAAACCTCTTTATGGCTTTTATTAAGGGAAAGAAAGGACATGTGTTAAGGTAGATAATAACCCTATTCATCTATGCAATTGACTTTATATGTATATTTATATATTATATATGTTATATATTATATATTTTATATATTATACACACAGACACACATGCACACACCAGCTGGGTCCTGAAAGGGAATAAGAAGTGGTGCAAGGATGTCAAGACGAAGATGATCAGTGCCTTGGCCACTATAAGAAAATCAAGATTGAAAATGTCTCTAAATGTCTGCTTTTGAAGAGACAGAAGAAAGCGTGGGCCGTGGAGGCCACAGTCCTCTCTCAATGAGCTGCTGAGCTGCTGGTCCTGCTCCACTGGGGGCCGAGCACTAACTCTCAATAATTGATTTTTAGAGAGAGAGAAAAATACATCAATTTGTTGTTCTACTTATTTATGCATTCATTGGTTGATTCTGATTCTTGTATGTGGCCTGACCAGGGATTGAACCCACAACCTTGCTGCCTAGAGCCCAGACCTCATCAGAGGCTGAATTCTGCATTTCGTCCTAGTCCTTCCCAAAGAGGGAGGAGGTTGCGAGGTTGGGAGGGCATGGCAAGAAGGGAGTAAGATGCTCTTGAACCTGTGGCCACTTTACAAATTAATTAGTATTTTGACTTAGAATTTTTATGAAAAAAAAGTAGTATTTATAAATGTATATATATATGTATCTGTATACAGTAGACATGCATTTATTCAACAACTATTGATTACCTACTATGTTCCAGGCATCATTCTAAGTGCTTAAGATACTTCAGTGAAGAAAACAATCAAAGAACTTTGCTTTTGTGACACTTAATATTCAAGTAGGGTGACACATGACAAACAGTGAACCTACAAAAACAGTATTCTGTTGTATGTTAGAAGAGAGTAAGTGTTGAGAGGATAAGGAATGGCAGTAGGTAGCAAGGTAGGATTGCAGTTTTCAGTAGCATATGCATGGTAGACCTCATTCAGCAGGTGCCCATTCGAGCAAGGACAGTGAGGGAGTTACAGGCAGAGCCATGTCTCCAGGAAGGGCAATCCAGACAGGAGGAACAGAGTGTGAAGGGGTTAAGGTATGCATGGTGTGTGAAGAGCTAGGACGCCCAGGTGAGTCAGTTAGGGTGAGGGAGCATAGGGAGAAGTAGAAGAGGTCTGAAAGGTTGATTAGGGACCACATGATCTAGGCCTTTGGGCATGGAGAGGACTTGGGCACCAGTTAAACTCACCATCTAATCATTGAGACACAGGCCACACAGAAGTGGAAAACAACCCCACCCTGCCCCCTTAAGGGGCTCCTTGTCTGCTAGTGGATACAAGCAATTAGAATGTGATGTAGAAATGTTGAGGGGGTGCAGTGGGTGCTGTAAGACCCCATGAATGTCCCATTTTTCCAGATCTGGAGCTGAGAGGTAAAAGACTTTCCCTAACAGACCCAAGTTTTTGAAATATAAGGAAAATTTGGGCAGGGGAAGAAAGGAGAAGGATTTTCCAGACTAAGGGGGCAGCATATACCCACTATTCTATTAACAAGTAGCTTTTGACACTTAGTAAATTCTAGGAATAATTTTAGGCATTGGGGAGACAGTAGTTATCAAAACTGGTATTTTTTAAAATGTTATTGTGTTTTTTTGCATTACCATTTAACCCTCTTATACCTCCTCCCCCCAGCAGTCACCACACTGTCATCCATGTCCATGAGCCCTTTTTCCTTACTGTTCATTCTCTCCACCCCCTAACCCTCACCCCATAGCTGTCATCCTGCTCTCTATCTATGAATCTGTCTCTATTTTGGTTGTTAGTCTACTTTGTTCATTAGATTCCATATATGAGTAAAATCATATGGTATTTGTCCTTCTCTGGCTTATTTTACTTAGCATAATGTTCTCCAGGTCCATCCATGCTTTTGCAAAGAATAATGTTTCCCTTTTTATGGCTGAGTAGTATTCCATTGTGTAAATATCCCAGAGTTGTTTTATCTACTCATCTACTGATGGACACTTGGGCTTCTTCCTTATCTTGGCAATTGTAAATAACACTGAAGTGAACATATGGATGCTTATGTTTTTTCGAATTAGTGTTTTGGATCCTTTCGGATATATTCCCAGAAGTGGGATTGCTGGGTCAAAAGGCAGATCCATCAGGGGAAAACAGTGAAGGGTTTGCAGGAACAGGTACACATGGACACATGGACAGTAATGGGGGTGGAGTGGAAACAGAGGAGGTAGCAGGGAGGGCTTGGGTGAAGGGGAGGGGTGGGGGGGAAAGGCAGAAAACTGTACTTGAACAACAATTAAAATTAAAAAAATTTTTCAAAAAGGCAGATCCATTTTTAATTTGTTGAGGTATCTCCATACTGCTTTCCAAAGTGGCTCCAATCTGCATTTCCACCAACAGTGTGAAAGAGTTCCCTTTTCTCCACATTTTTGCCAGCACTTGTTTGTTGATTTATTGGTGATAGCCATTCTGACAGGTGAAAGGTGATATCTCATTGTGGTTTTAATTTGCATTTCTCTGATGATTAGTGACCTTGAGCATCTTTTCATGTCTATGGGCCATCTGTGAGTCCTCTCTGGAGGAGTGTCTGTTCAGGTCCTTTGCCCATTTTTTGATTGGATTGTTTGTGTGTTTTCAGTGTTGAGTTTTGTAGGTTCCTTCTGAATTCTGGATATTGACCCCTTATCAGATGTATTAGCGAATATGGTCTTGCTGTTGTGGACAGGAATAAAGGCATGGGATATTCAGGGAACTTCGGGCACCTTACTGTGACCCATGAAGAGTGTTTGTGGAAGGTGGCAGAGGATCAGGCCAGACGGTAGTTAACAGTGGCAGCTTCTGAAAGCCTAGTTCTCATGCTAAGAAGTTTGGTTCTTACCCTGAAGGAAGGTCGGGGAGAAACGTCATTAAAGAATATTCCTCAGGGGAAATACCTAGTTTCTCTGGGTCCATGTCATCTATGAAAAACGATACATTTGAGAATATAGAAGATAGACTACCATTGTTTTCAAAAGACAGCTTCCAACAGCCTTCCCCCACCCCGCTTCTCTTCTTATGACGTTTGGAAAGAAAATATGACTGGAAGAGAAGATATTAGAACATAACCATATATATATGTGTGTGTGTATATATATAGCTTTGAAGTATTTACATGATTTATGATTCATTGCCATTCCCTTTTCCATGGGAAAACTTCCCTTGTGAAATACTCACATTCTTCCATTGTAAAATAAAAGCTTAAAAATAATACCCATCCATCCTTGTAAAACGACAAGCCAATTTAAACTTGGGGGGAAACAACTTGAAACAGGTTGGGGAGCGGTACGAAGGGCTTTCATTCACTGACTTGTGTTAGTTGACCAGATAAGGACACACTCCCTGGCTTTTATGTCGGCTAATCTCCCATTGACCCCTACAGCCGCGCTGTAGCATCCATCACATAGTAAACAGGGGTTTTGCTTTCCGACTGTATCTTCTGACACTGGTTTTCTCCCTGAAGATAGATTATCTTCTGCATCAAATTAATTTTTATTATCTAAATTCAGCCTACATGTTATTCAGAGTGTGAATTAATGCTATTTGTAGAAAGTTTTCTTTATAGGTAAACTGGGGTAGAAGGGTTTATGCAATCTTCATATTAACACATTTTTTAGGTATCTAAATTTTTTTTAAACTTTAGGGGTTCCTCAAGTCATATTATGAAGACCGGTTTTGTGTTTCCAAAAGAGTACCACCATCCCGTGTAGGTGACCAGGCAGTTAAGAATTAGCCCTGGAATTGAGCCCCACACCAGTTTATAGCCTCAAAGTTTACTGAGCCAGATGCTGGCGTTTTAAATCAGCATCACTAACCTTCTCCAAGAGGTGAAATGAAGTTCTTTTTAAAAGTCGCCAAAGAATCTGCCTCACTTAAGAAACCTGTGGCATCCAAGGTGATAACAGAACCCAGTCATTTCAGGCTGGCTGCCCGACTTGACTGAAAACTTAGTGACAGATAAAACATAAATCAGAGCCCTTATCATTCTGCTTCCTTGCTTGCCAAATGGGGGGTTAGTTTATCAGCGACCTATAGGCCCACTGACTGCTTTTCCCCTTAGTGCTGGGCAGCGGGGCCGAGCCGGCTGGGAGCTAAATGGCTGTTCTAAAACGTGTTCATGTAAACAAGCCAGGGTAAGACTTCCTTGAACTGCCAGTTAGTGAAGTGTCATCCATCTCACTAAACTGTACATTTGATAGGGGCATATCATCGATATCTTGAAAAGAAAACAAATAAAAAGGAAAAAACCAAGTTCCCTGCTTCAGGCTGGGACCTCTCCTGTTGATAAAAGTACTAAGAATTAAACTGCCTGGCCCAAGAAATGGCTGCTCATTAACAGGAAAGGGGTGGGGGGCAGGGAGGGAGGGGATTCTTTTCAGGACATTTAGAAATATCATTGGCATCCTCCAAAAAAGTATGTGGCAGTCACTTTCCTTTTCAGTAAGTACTAGACTACGTAAAGCAGATTTTCCTAATATTTAAAGAAACATTTCTTCAAACCCGTTGTGAAGATGTTACAATTTATGTTATTTTTTCATCTTCTCATAAGGTTTGCTGACAGGAACAACGTGGGCTTCTAGGCGTAGATGTAAACCACACAACCCAATCCAATGTCTCTACTCTAGCCTAGTAATCTAGCAATACCTGGAAAGAGTTAAGCCATCTTTTATAAGGCTCTAGTTGCCCCCCACCTGGCCCCATTCAACACCCCCCGAAGAGTAACAACAACTTGAGTGGCCCACTCTCTAGGATCATCATCAGTAAGAATACAAGTCTCTCATTTGGAGGAATGGAGATACATGTTTTCAGACATAGCTAAGGCAACTCTACTTAGAAGAAAAATATGTGACCTTTATGAAAGGCCAAATAGTTGTGTGCTGGCACTAAAATTAACGGGACATGTCCAGCCAAAGGTAGAGTAAATGTCTGGAAGTTAGCTAATTTTGGCATTGTTTAAAATGTTTGGATGTGAAGTTGATAGTTTAGGAAGAACAATAGATGCTTTTTAGAAAGATCAAATTAAAATTACTTTTCCTCAGTGACCGAGTGAGAGGAAGGAAACCCAAATAGTTCAGAGAAGCAATGAACTCTATCATTAATCTCCTTATGTGGTAGAAACTCAAGATGCGTGTGGATGTGCGTTATTTTGGCCACGCCTAGACATTATATCATGGGTCATGTGAACACTACTTTCTCACTTAAGATCGGCTCATAGCCCCTGAAAACTCAGATGTTTCTGTTTAAAAATTGATGCATGGATATACACATAGAGAAAATAAACCTGTGATCTGCCAAAGACACTAGCATACAAGTTTACCAAACACTATAAAAACTGAGGCCAGAAACATTTTTCTAAAAAAAAAAAAGGCGAAAACCAAAGGCTTCCACTCAAAAAGTCATTTTGATTGTAGAATTCAGATGATGCATCACAGGTTATAAACCAGGCTTTTGATCAGGGACTTCTATTTAAATAGAATGCTTTTTATTAGAGCTTTGGGGTTCCATTTGCTTTTCTCATATTGATATATGTTGTGACTATTTCTTCACTTAGTAATTTTAAGCCATACTACCAGAAGAACTTATCTTGTAAAAGACTTTAAAACATCAATATATTTACAGAAATAATTGGTAACTTACAGAAGACTATCTGACAATATATCTCACTGGAAAAAAATCCAAACTGTATTACACTTAAGTGCAGCATTTGCTTATCAAGGTTTTGCTATATGCATGTATTGAACCAGAATTGGAGGACGTGGGGATTTCTGCCACACTTTAGCTACTTTCCCCACCTAAACAGTGCAAGTGCAGATGTTTGGGTTTTTTACTATCATTTAACATATACATCCATTCATCAAATATTTGTAAATGGCTACATGTCCTATAGCACATATACTCATTTAGTTATATAATAGGTACAATATGGTTATATGCTCACAAGGGCATATAATAATAAGGTAATATGATAGACTTAGGTCTTGAGGGGCTTTCGATCTGGTCCCAGATGTAATATTTTGATAAATTTAATATGCAAATTTTATAAGAGAATGATGAGATGTCACACACCAATACATTTTAAAGTGAATTTTATTAACATCTGAGGAGTGAAATTAAATATGGCTCCAATTAGGGGCTCATTGTGTTGGAAAGGGCTGGTGATCTTGTCCGGTCTGTCACCAACTTTCAGAAGCACTCCACGTATCTGAATAAGGACTGATATTGGGGTCGCTATCTCGAATTGTCTTCTACAATCTTATACTTATCTGAGACTTCAGAGGAGGCCCTACCTTATTATCATTGCCCTCCAGAAAAAGAAGAGTCACAACCTGTCTCAAGTGTTAAACAACCCTGACACTTAAGAAATCATTTAAGTTAACCTCCAACCTTCATGCTATAATCTTAGCTTGTTTCACTATGTCCTCAAAGATGTTTACTAAATTGTGTTTTGCTATTCCCTCTTTCAAGATGAATAATGCCAATTTCTGTGTTTCCCAAAGTAATCCTTTAGTTGTCAAGTATACTGTTGATACTGTTAGATTTAGTCTCCTTTTGGTATTGTAAAAACCCCAGCTCTTTGATTGTGAGCTAAAAAGTTCTGGCAGCCTGGCTGGTGTAGCTCAGTGGATTGAGCACGGGCCTGCAAACAAAAGGGTTGCTGGTTTGATTCCCAGTCTAGGGCACATGCCTGGGTTGCAGGCCTGGTCCCCAGTAGGGGGCCTCTGAGAGGCAACCATACATTGATGTTTCTCTCCCTCTCTTTCTCCTTCCCTTCCCCTCTCTCTAAAAATAAATAAATAAAAATCTTTAAAAAAAAAGTTCTGGCAAGCAGCCTGGGTTAGGGTATCACTACGAGTGAGAAAGTGTTGTACCTCTGTGTTACTGGATCACATCTGCTTGAGGTCAATGATGGTACCAACACAGCCTCTTCATTGGTCTACCACTCACCACTAACATTGTATGTAATTTTAAATTTCCTAGTAGTCACATCAAAAAAAGAGTGAAAAGAAACAGGTGAAACTACTTTTAATAATATATTTCATTTAACTCAGCATACCCAAAATATTATCATTTCAAAATGTAATAAAATTGTTAATGAGATAGTTCACATTCTTTTTTATGCTGTATTTGAAATCTAGTACACATTTTACACTCGTAGCACACCTCAATGTAGACTAGTCACATTCAAGTGGTCAGCAGCCAGATGTGGCTAGTGGGTACTCTGTCGGACCACATAGGCCTCTATAACCTAGATGGCGGTCTCAGTGAACCTTGTCAAAACATGGACATCTCGCCTGCTGATAGGCTCAGTGGCATGGAAACTGAATCCGTCCTTCCTATTATAGTCAGTTTTATCACATTTCAAAATATTCTAAAATTCTATATGAAGTCTACTAGCTGAATGGTAATTACCCAGTACTCCTTAATGAAAAAAGACATTAGGTGTACGCTTTTTGTTTGTTTGTTTAGCATACACCACAGCTCTGTTTTCAGAGTCAATGAGCCTGTCAAGCAGTATTTTTTAGGGCCAGGCATGGTTAAAGTGCTAGGGACAAGCCACAAGGTACACAGAGTCCTGGTCTTCAAGGAACTTCTGTTCTGGGTCCACTCAGGTAAAATTATTTCTGCTTTTCACAAGCTGTGTCTTGTGAAAGACTTACACACACTTGTCAGAATACCCACCAGCATAGTACATAGTATCCTCTTGGGTATTAACAATAAAATGAAAAAAATAGCTTTAGTCACTTTCGTTTTTGTCCTGTAATAGTTTGGCAAGTTTTCTGGGAAATAAAATCTCCCTTGCAAACAAGCAAATCAAACTTTTCACATTGTACCTTTTCATAAATATTTTGTAACTGACTGTAAAATGGTGATATTATTTCATCTTGTCTTAAGTGCCATATTATATCTGATCTATTTCTGCTTAAAAAAGAAACAGCAAAGGAAAAAAATGCCAAAAACCCCCCACAAATAAGTCAAATAAAATTATAAAATGGTATCCATGGAGATATAAACACCTATGAAATGAACCACCAATTTCAAGTATTCTGTGGGCAGGAATTGCCTATTTATAGAGAGTAGCTCACTAAAGAACTGGCAGAATGGCTTCCTTCTGGACTTAGTGAATGAAATGTTTTCCGATCTCAGTCACAAGTTAAGCTTGTGTCCCCATTAGATGTTCTACCAGCACATAACGAAACAAAGCACTCAGAACTTCCCTTGGCTCAACGTGCTCTTTCCCCTATTTATCAGCTGACTTTAATGTTCTCTTTTTAGCTTTCAAGTTTCTGTGACCTTAATATGACATTTTAGTTGGGTGATTAATCGCTGTTAAATGGCACTGCGCTGATTAAACGAAGGCCTTGTTGGCACAAGAGTCAGTTACAATGCTGTGATTCAGTGTGATAAGCTAAAACATACACAATTAGATGTAGTAATATCTAATTTGTCAAAGCTCTTGTGGCTTAATTTTCTGCCACAAAGCTTGAAAGAAATGGTGACTGGACAAAAAGCTCCAGATTTATTGCTTAAGTACCTTCTAGTAAATTGATCTTGCCTATCATGTAATCTCATTTTGGACATTTTGGGAGACAGGGAAGCTCAACTAGCCTGCAACTTCCTTAAAAATGGGCCTGAGGGTTCCTGATCACAGAACTTGAAAGCTAAGAAACAAGATATGAATGTCTCTTCAGAGGCAGACAACAACCCATTTGCCTGGCCAGAGCTTTCCTGTTAGGATAATTACATAAAAAGAATAAATGTCAGTAAAAGGATGAAAGATTCATGTAGGGAAATAAAAATATATACCGGCTCCTGAAAACATCATACTGAAATAGGACATAGCTCTATTATGAGAAAAATAAAACAGGAACAGTTGACATTTCTTTCAAAAGGGTTATTACAATCATAATTATCTTACCCCAACAATAGTCAGCTTTTCTGACATATATTTCCAAGGCAGGCTAGTACTTCCTCATTGGAAAAAAAGAAGACCTTCTTTTGAAATTTTTGAAACAACAATTACTTTTCCATTTGACAAATAGGAAAGGAGGAAATGTGAACGTTTCTTCAGATTAAATGTGAAAAACATCTAGTTCAGCCTGACAAGTGCACAAAGCGTAAAGCTGGCATTCAGTGACTATCCCACAGACATTTATTGTATTATTAAAGGCATTGTTCTAGATGTCAGGGAGATGGAAAAATTAGGAAGATGATAGTCTTTGCTTTGAAGCCTCCAGTAGAATATATAAACATATGCATCATTATTACATTAGACAAAATATGATGACGTGAGAGAGAGCAAAGGAAGAGTGTTTACTGGAAGGAAGAGTTTCCTACCTGGTACAGCACGGGAGACACAGAGTTGACTCCATAGAAAAGACAAAACTGACAAGTAAAAAGCACTTGAGCAAACCCTTGACAGAAAAATAGCATTTCTACACATATTACAGGGAGAGGGAAAGGCATGAATGAAACCTGATGCTGTAAATGTATAAGGGACAAATATTTCACACCTAAGAAAATGCTATATTAAATATTTACACAGCCTTCCATACTTTCATATCCAAAGTCGGCCTACTCATTACGATACAGACTGAGACTCCCAAAAGCACACTTGCTCAAACAAGCCGGAAGTGGTGTTCCCTGTCAAGCTCAGTGTGTGCTGGCAGTCCAGGGCAGGTCGGTTGCTGTGATTTTTCAAGGTCACACAGGGACCCAGGCTCCTTCTGCCCTGTTGCCCTCTCAGTGGCAGGATTACCCTCATCCAAAAGGTTGGTGCTAGCTCACTGGAACCACATCTGCTTTCCCATATCTGGATAAGGAGAGAGAAAGGGGAGGGCGAGAAGCTTCTTTTCTAAGTGACTCAGATGTTGCTCACATTAGCCCACAGCAAGGATCTCTCTGGGAAGCTCGTGTCCTGTGGAAAGTCCAAAGTATGCTATTGTGAATATGAAGAAGGGGAGATTGGATTCTGCAAGACAGTTAAGCAATTTCTAACATAGTAGGTGTTCAGTCAATGTTCATCACTTAATTAGTGAATGGATAATTAAATGAACAATGGTATGTCTGTATGTTCCCCATAAGACTCAGTCTAACGTAGGAATCAGTAACGTCTTTGTTCCTTTTATGAATCAAAGGAATTGAAGAGAAATTGTGTCAGATGTTTCTATGAAGGGGTGTGTGTGTGTGAGCAGTGAAGGGAATGGTGAAGAAAAGTTGAACTACCAGAGAATACTAAGGTGTCATTGGTAACAGCAGTGTCTCTTAGGAGGTATTCTGGCTCCTTAATTAGGGGAGGGATTTCTCAATCTGGACAGAAAAGATTGTTTCAAACCCTATGTCCCACATTGGGGCCCTGGAGTTATGTGAGTGCCACAGCTCCTCTCTGCCAGTGATGCCTCCTCATCGTCTTCAGACACTCCATGCTCACCACTGCCTCCTATCCAGCTCTTATGAAATGGGCTCCCTCTCTCTCTAGAGTAAGCACATGATGGGGTCACATGCCTCCAAGTCTATAAGATGACAAATCTTCATTCTTCTATTTGTATCTATATCATATTTTCATAGGAAAACATTTAATACTGTATCCAGAAGTTTTAGGATGTTGCAGCAGAGAAGGTTGATCTAGGAAACTGACTTCCTGCATTATCTGTAAGAAATCTTGCTGCTCATAGGCAAATATCTATCAATTATAGTGTATTGATGTACATACTTGTGTTTCTGTATTCCCTACTAGACTTGGAGCTTCTCAAAGACAAAGACTGTTGCTCATCTAAGTGCCCAGTTTATGAAGGGCTCAGTATATATTGAATAACCAAATATTAGTAAATTCTGTACCAAATCACATACACAAAATATGATACCTCTAGAATTACAAACCCAGGTTATAGGTATATTTTATGTCTGACTCCAAAACGAAACCTCATACCAAAAAAAGAAAAAGTATGCGTACTTACCAAATTAGTAATTTATGCTTACCAAATTAATATGCTTACCAAATTAATATGCATACACATTCATTAAAGACAAGGATATATCTCACAAGAATCACACTCTAGAACTCATGGCAGGTGGAATTAAATAACTGTGGAGTTGAATTTAATGGAATATCTAACTTCAATGTCACAGAAGTCTGGTAATAAATTACCATACGTGTACCTTTTCACATAATGTTAGTAATCTGTGAAGAACTGCGAGTCTTAGAAAATAGGTAAAATGTACACATCTAGAAGTAGCCAACGATGTAGAGATAATTTCCAGAACAAAGAAAACGTATTTTTTTTCCCATAAATATGTCATTTCTAGCAGATAAAAAAAGTATAAAATAAAGATAAAGATGGAGCTTAAAAAGAAGACATTATGTTTGCATTATCTGACGAGGTCGAAGCTGACATTATTTTCGTCAGTCTGTTGCTACCGCAGTTCCAGGACGGAGCACGCTGAGGGACCGTGGTCTGTACAGTGAGTGCTGCCTTGAGCAGTGCTGATGCCAAAGGGCCCCGCCGTCCAGGAATGTGAGTCACTGGAATCTTCACTCACTCACTCACTCCCCCATTCACTCACTCCTCGAAGGGACTCCAGGCTAGATAATCTATGATCCCTGCCTTTAAGGGTCTTTCATCTAGCAAGAAATTTATGTTCTAGTGGAGTATCAGTGTCCCCATTTTGATCTTTCACACCTATTTGTAAGGGAATTTTGTACATGTACTCTTCATTTGTGTCATTTATCTGTAAATGACATGTGTGCTACCATGCTAATTACATACATTAGAAAATACACAAAATTAATATTCTTTGGTAATAAGGAACAAAAAGGAAATCATATTTGGAAACAGTTAAACATGACAGCTTAATGCTATCATTAATTAATAGCTCACCACACAATATATATTATACTTAATGAAAGGTTCCAGTTAAAGCTGGAGGATGTAAATCCCTTTTATGTAGCCTCCTGGATAAGTTTTCCTTTTGACTGACCACTTGACAGATAGTGTCAGCCTGTTGATGTTTGCTTACCGTGTTTTGTGGCTGACAGAGACCTTTACTGATAGCAGAAAATGTATTGACTACGCTGTCTTCCCTTCGGCCCCTTGGGTTTGCATTTATAATGTTGTTTATAGTGGCCGTTTGTCAAAAGGAACATTTTTAAGCATCATGTTCATTGTGTGGGTGTGTTTTAATGATAACTATAACCCGCATAACCAGAGATGTACAAAAACTGTATTATGTTTCAATTTGCAGAGATGATCAAATGATCCAATGAAAACACCACTGTCATCGCCCCCTCACAGCAAAGCTAGCGCTCTTTCCTCAGTTTACTTTGCACAGAGGTCGTGAGGTGCTGTTGTCGGGTACATACAGGACCTACAGTGGGGCAAGGAGGAACCAGTGACAATTAATCTACTAAGCACGACAAAGCTGTTATTTTTTAGATTAAAAAATAAGTTTGAGCGTAAATTCTAATGTTTCCATTGCACCATCATGGGTTGTTTGTGCACCATGCTTTAGAAACCACTGTAGGATAGAGTTGGGATTAAAATAACTATTCTGAAAGGTTTAAGCCATTTAAGCCATTTATGTTTTCAAAAAAGAAGGAATCATGAGGTTTCCTTGATTCCTTCAAGAAGTTTGTTTTGTTTAATTATTATTTAAGATACAATTCTTACACCTTTCAACATGATTAAGTATCTTATCTTAAGACAAGAAAATAAACAATTACCACTGTGGCAAATCCTTAGTTTTAGGAAATCTTTCCTCATAACCTTTAGCTCAAGTTCTAGAATTCACAAGTCAAACTTAAAAATATAAATTGATTAGAGAATAATATATTAAATAATCAAGTACTGAAAATAATCACACACTGTGGGTTGTAAATAGAGATTAATTTGCATTTAGTCTATAAAAAGACTCACTTTAAAAGAATATTAATTGGGTCTGGGCCTTATAGAAAAGGCACATTTTGTCTGGGGCTATACTTCCTCAGGGCAGACCAAGAGAAATAGCATGAAGAGTGAATAGAAGGCAGTAAGGATAATAAAGAGATTATTCTTTATTCAGGTAATTTATATCTTTCACCCACATACACAGATACAGAACTGAAATGTGAATTACAAGTGCAGCTTGGAAAATGGCCAAATCGGAGGAATTCTTAGTTATTGGGTATAGGCCGATGGAGACACCCAGGTTCGATGTATCTCTTTTATCGATTCTTATTCATATTAGTAGCTAATATGGCTTGGGTAGAGAATTTTATAGACTATTAAAAAATCATTTCTCAGTACCTTCTTTACAAGAAAAACAAATGTGTTTCAAAATTTATTGAGTAGTGAATATGTATTTGGCATTACATGATCCAGTCATTCCACGACCGTGCAGCATGAATGTTTTCATCTCGCAAATGAGACAGGGTCACAGGGGTGCCGTGCTCGGGCCGCAGCTCCTCAGTCGGGGTTCAGTGATTCAGTATGCAACTGTTAATTAGATACAATAAGTAAAGTAAATAGCATAAATAAAGCAAATAAAATAAAATAAAGCCAAAAATGTAAGACATGCAGCTGGACTTTTATAGAAAAAAAAGTTTTAAAGAAAAATGTCTAATTATTCTTATCACAGGCAAGGATTTAATGAAATCCCCTTGGGAAGATAAACACAGTGCGAAGACACGCTGGGGGGTTAAGAATGACTGCTGAAGGGAACTTAGCTACCAGCATTGTCCAAGAAAGACGGAGAGCTCTAGGGAGCTGTCAGAGGAGAAAAGATAAGCAGCAGAATTGGAAAGGGTCTGCAGAGATTGAAATTTGTCTGCGTTTTACCTTACTTTTGACAATTCACATCCATCTTAAGCAGAATCATTGTTTATTCTTATTATGCCAGGTTTCCTTTTCTGGTCTGCTGGTTCTCTAGGCTTTCTTAGGCCAGTAGTTTGAGTTTTCAAATTTCAAAAGCATTTGGGATTTCAAAAAGACAAAATGTAAAGGATACACAGCAGCACCGTTTACTTAGCAGGTTTTAATCATAATAATCTGCATAGTGTATGAGAATTCTTTCCCCAACTGTCTGTCTCCTTTCTCTTTGGTGTCTGTGGAAAAGCCAAGAATCTCTCCCTTCAGTTTAAATACCCCATAAAATATGGGTGGAAGTAGTTTGTCCCGTTCTATCTTCCTGTTTCCTTTTCTGCTGTAATGAACCCAATTAACTTGTGAGAGCCGCCACTGACGCAGTGCAATAAAATGGGTCACGGATAGAGAGTCAAGTGGCGCGTTATGATTGAGCTGTCATTACCCTATGGAATTTGGCAGGTTCCCCAAATGCCAGAGTGCAACCTGAGTTTGCATTCTGTAGCTCTTGAGATCTCAAAGCCTTACTGCAGCCACAGCTGGGAATGAACTGGAAATGCTGACACCAGTGAAGAGGTGCTAAAGTAAAGTGATCACAACTTAATCTGAGCCAAAAGGCATTTGCAGCTGGCATAGAGCAAGATCAAACTCCCATAACCCATACATAACACAGAAATCATTGCAAAAGAGATTCAACATCATCACATCAGACACAGTTGAGTTATGTCTCTTCTTCCCTGTCTCACCGCAGTTTCCTCCCACTTGGTCACACGTGGTAAGCATTCATCTAACCTCAACTACAGTCCCCTGGTCTTGATAAGATCTGCACTCCCCACTGTTTAAGCACCATGGAGTGCATATTTCCAATATAAAAAGGCTGACATCATTATTATTTTAATTAACTAGTTGCCAGTTTGCATTCTTTTTCTCCCTTTTCCTTCTCTTAACATCACTCCTATCCTCTACACCAGCAAAAAAAGAAAAAAAAAATTTCACTTTGCTACATTTAGTGAAAAATTATTATAAGTTAAGGATCTCAGACTCCATAGAAATGCAGATTATTTTCATGTCATTTTCAAGCTGGCACAATACACTTAGCATCACTAAAACCTTGAGCGGAGGAATAACCCTATTGTATTGAGGTCTCTTAATGATATTGTGATTTTGTTAGCATTAAGAAAATGAACAATGGTGTATTTTCTTAGACACTTTGGCCAAGTGAAAAAGTGGTTATTCATTTATATTATCTTCATCAGTGAGTTCCAAAACAAACAGCATGTTTCATCAATGGTGACCAGGTGCACAATTTTGCTATACAAAAAACTAAATACTCAGTGTATGTATAGTTTACACACACACCCTTTTTTAAGGACTGTGCATGTGTATAGCTGAATTGACCCAAACATTTTCAGAGACAGTGAAGAGAGACAATATAGAAAGTTACAATTTCCACAAAGGACCTTTTACATTTTTCACTGCATTTTTTTAAGGAGAGTTTTGACCACACGTACACTTTCTAACTTGGAAAACTAGTTTCCTATTATGGTCAATACAGATTACTTTTGGGCTTAAAAAAAGTCAGACAAATCTTCTAAATTGTTGAACTCCCTGGGTACATGTATCTTCTGCTTCATTAAGTTTATTTACTTTATACAGTTTCCCTTCTTTTCTTGCTTTTGAGCCTGTTCAGTATCACTGACTAAATCACAGAAAGAACTACAAGATTATCTGACTGAGTAAGCCACAGTCACTAAAGTAGGCGAATGCTTATTTAAAGAATCAGGGTAGGTGGTGCTCTCCTCTATTATTAAATCACTACGGGGCTCAAAAAATATAAACATTGTTCTTAATTATAAAATGTCTATGTATTTTATGGATTTATAATTATTTTCTCATCAGTGACATTTAAGAATGTCACACTATAGTAAGTATCATTTTAAAAAGCAAATTACATATTTTTTGTTTTTCCTTTCCTTGATCCTGTTTGAAGTCCTATATTTTAAGGATGGTTTTTCCTCCTGACCATCTGCTGTCCAAATGAGTATTGTCCTTCAGTGTGAACATCTTAGAGGAAATAAACTACTACCGATTTGTCCTAGTTTCAGTAGCACCTATTCATAAGTGGTCCCAAGTTGCTACCTTTGATAGTGGTACTTGAGTTGAAGAGAGGGTATTCTTCAAGAACAAGATACCTGATGAACCAATAGGAGGGTCCAGAAGAAGATGGAGAGCGGAGAGAAGGGCTGCAAACCCCTCATGACCCAGGGATTGCAATGACATTCACCTTGTGGGCAATGCACAAGGAGAGCTGGTTTGGGCAAAAGTTTTCATTATAGAGAAGACAATGGGATACAAGAAAGCTGGGCTCAAATTCCTAATGGCCAAACAGATCATGTATTTTTTTCTCTTACTTCTTTTGCTATAAATGAGAAACCTTGGTGCCCCAAACATGAACCTGCATAAGCTTCTGACAATTTTGTAGTAGAGAAAGCATTGTTCCATTATAGAATTTCCCACACGTTGCTTGAATTACTTGTTAGATTTTAGAAAATTGGTAATAGAATGTTTTCTTGGCTGCTTTGGCCAAATGAAAATCTCATTGTCAACTTCTGTTACTCTCATCAACAAGACCCAAAATAAAGAATTCATGGCATGTTGTCAGCTTGTTTTATCAATATAGAGCCACACAGATTTAGTCTCCAAAGAACAAATCACCAAAGAGCAGGGTTTCCTGGTGAGGGCTTTGTCTTCTGAAATGACCGAAATGTTAAAATAAGTCCTGTAACTTTTTCAAGTAAGTTCTTGAGCTGAAAGTTCTAGGCTAAAAAAAAATTAACTCCCAAATCATTCTGATTGACTATAGATTCTATTTATAGTCAAGTTGGTCACAGGATTATAATTGTGTCTGGTTCTCTTTCTTGGTAGGTTGTAAGAGGGAATAAGCATGTTTCCATTCAATACTTATTTGGCCTCCACCATGAGACAGGGCTAATTTTTATCTGCTGAGAACAGAGCAGTGAGAAAGGCCCAGTTTCTGTTTTCAGGGTCCGTAGGGTCTAACTGAGGTATGGAGGTGGCATTGGGTATAGGTTGAGAGGAAATTGTAAGTAACCAATTCCAAGACAAGGAGATCAATGCTATCACACAGGTAAACATAGGCAGCTCTGGGGACCATAATATTGCTCATCGCTTCAAGAGTGTTTACTATGTGACAGGGACAGAACCAGTATTTTACATATCACATCTCATCAAAACCTCCTAACAACCCTCAAGAGGTCCTTATTCCCATTTTCAGATTAAAAAAATAGAGGCTTAGTAGTTTGCCCAAAGTCACCTGTTGTTAAAAGTGGTAGACTGAGAATTTGAACCTAGGCACCGTGACTTCCAGGCTTACAGCACCTTCTCAGGACTACACTGAGACTGAAGAGTAAAAAACGGTCCAAGAATGGGAATGGTAACTATAGCAGGAATATATAGAAGGTTAGTGTGGAGAGAGAAAAGAACCCAGAGAAGGAAAAGAGCATGCTCTACCTCCTTTTTTTCTTTCAGTAATAACTTTTGTTAGAAATAATAAAAATGTGCACATGAACACAGTGTCTAGGGGTTCAGGCCACCTCCACCCCAAGAGACCTACTTTCAACCCCAGCTCCCTTTTTGTGCCAGCGCGGGTGGGGATGTGCAGGACTTCACCCCTGTCCAAAAGCTCCCAGGAGCCACCTATAAATGCTCTCTAGAGCCTGGACCTCAGCCTGCCACAGACCCCATTGCTGGGTGTGCTCTCGTACATCCCCACCTCCTGCTTCAGGATACAGTGTCGGCCTGGCCTGGGGCAGCTCAGCCAGGGACGACTCTGCACTCAGGGGCTGGGCCCCCTCTGGATCTTGCTCCCAGTTGCCCTGGCCAGGGAGGCCTGATCCTTCTCAGAGGCCCCACTAAAATGAAGAACTCTCCAGATGAGAAGGGCCCCCCAGGTATTATACCACCACACCAGGTTCAAGTCAGTCCCAGGAGGTCAGGGAGTAGGAGTCACCCACTACCTTAGAGGAAGGCGTCCAAGTGAAGCAGCTGGCTCTTCAAATTCGTAGAAGAACCAGACCAGAGGAACCTGTGAGTGCCATTCCACGGTTACCCTTGACTAAAGAGGGTGGCCTTTGAGAGATGGCACAGTGGTTGTCAGGGGTCTAGGACTCTCTCAAGGTTGGTAAGTGGATGCCCTTGGTGGAAATGGAAGTCCAAGGTGGAGATCTTGGATTTGGGGTTTGGCAGTGGTCTGGCAGTGGTCCAAGGTTGAGAATTGTCCCAGGTATGGCCCAAGGCTGCTCTCTTCCTAGTGTGGCATTAAGTGCAGGGCTCTGGGTTGGAGGGCTTAAGGTCCAACAGGTGACACGGAGACTCTGCCCCCCTGGGTGGAGCCAGGTAGTGATGCTGGACATCTGGTCAGGGCCCTCCCCTGTTGGGTGAGGGTCTGGTGCACTCAGATTGCCAGCACCCCAGTGACCCTTGCCTAACGTGAGCGCCAGGGTGAATAGCCCCACTGGCCTGGACACAGGGCAGGGTTTCCGGAAGCACTGGAGGCAGGGGCGCAGACTGCAGGGGCCACAGAGGGGCATGAAGATGGGCACTACCACGAAGGTGTAGTGCAGAGTGGACAAGGGGCAGAGACGAGACGAGTGGGAAATTGTTGTGCCATCCAGAGAGGTGTAGGGGGAAGGGGAAGTCAGGGCATAGAACAGCACAGAAGATTGAGGAGATGAGCAGGAAGAGAGGCGGAGCCATCACTCTGCTCACTGGGTCCTTGAGCCTCCACCAGAGACTTTTAACACCACCCTCAGTCCTCTCACCCCCCTACCCCCCACTCCCCCCTGGCCTGGTAGCTCAGTTGGTTAGAGCATCCTGTGGAAGGGCCAAGGCTGTGTGTTGATCCTTGTGAGGGCACATACAAGAAGCAGCCAATGAATGCCTAAATGTGGAACAACAAATCTCTCTCTCAAATCAATAAAAAAACTTAAAAACAAAACAAAACACCACAGGCCCCCTGTCATAAAGTCTCATGCTTGGCACCTTGAGCCCCCTTCCCCCAGCCCCCCGCACCAGGTGGCTCTCACAGGGGCCCTCCTGATGCCACTGCCCAGAAGCCCTCCCCGTTTCCCTACCCTCTCCCAACCCCCAATGCTTTAAAGTTTTATTTTAAGTATAAAGGCTTAATCAGAAAAGGTGGCCAGGGTCATAGGCAGTGGGCAAAGGGCCCAGAAGCCCAGATGGAGGTGGACCATGGAACAGTCACAATGTAGTGTGACCAAAGCACGGAGTCCAGGGAGAGGGCTTGGAGAGGGGAGGTTGATGAGACAGGTAGATCCCCACCTTGCAGAACTGTCTGCTCAGTTGCTGGTGCTTCAGATTCCTACGGGCTGTCGAGAGAAGCAGCGGTCTGCCTCTTGAAGCATAAAAGGCAATTTCATCGGTTAAGTTCCCGGGCATTTTGTTTTTGATGAAATAGTCATTTCTCCCCAAAACTTTTGTTCTAGCTTTAAAAGATGATACTAATTCTTATTTTATAGGTCAGAAAGTTAAATTTCAGCATGATAAAGTGCCTTGCCAACGCCACTAGTCAGAAAGCAAATTCCAACTACAACTTTGGTGTCTGTTCATTCTACCACACGGATTTCTTATTAAAATAATGTTCAATACTGATTTTCAAAACAATGTTTATCACTAAAAATGAACCTGCTTTTTTTTACTCCTAGACTGTCTCTTTTCTTAGTACAGATGATGCCAGATTAATCATTTCGAAGTATAATGCTAAACACATCACTTCTTTATTTTTATGTAATCATAAACATTCAATTAGGATCAATAAAAATAAATTCTTATTTTGAAAAATCTGTTATTTTTATCTTACTTCATAAATTATACATATTCAGTAGAGTCACTTAGGAGACTATGAAGTAAATAAGTAGAATGTATTTTTTCCTACCAAATTATGTATTTTTCATATTATAGCACTTTGTCACAAATTTGGCTTTATGGGAGAGTACAAAGAGTGCTTCAGAAAATGAGAAAACAAAGTCCATCAACAGGTTCACTAATCTGTCGTTCCATATTTTCCTTCTGATAACCTCCACCTACCAACTGAGCCACCAGTTAACTTTTAGTGAGAGTCACCATTCATCTTATCTCTACAAATTTTCTTCACAAAAAAGGATCCATTTGCCTTATAAATACAACTAGTTTTGAATGGAAATACGAAAGAATGTATTATGCTCTTACATAGCATCACAAATATTGACTATATCAATAAGGCAACAATTGAAGAAAATGAGCAAATATACATTTTAAAATTTTAGGAATGATTTCATAAAGCCATTATAACTTAACCTCCCTCCCTCCCCCCACTTTGCACATTTCACATCTTCCCCTGGCTCATCTTTCTCACAAATGTAGAATTGAGAAGGCTGCCCCGGAGGCACGTGGGGCAAGGAATGCGTGCACTTTGGAGACTGTGCTGCTGCCCTGGAGCGGGTGCAAGCTTAGAGAGCTCTGGAAGGCATGGCAGAGCGCCCCCAGATGCCGCTGCAAAGTCGGACTCCTGAAACAGCAGGCTCACATTGGCCCTTCTGCTTCACAGCCCTTGCTGTGTCTGAAAGCAGACCCAAAGTTAACTGCCTCAACACCAAGTCTTGGCAACAGTGGATCTTGGTCAGTGTCTGGTGTGTCCCTCAGCCTGCACACATTTTTTTTTGGTACCCCTAAAATAAAAGTTACTGAGCACATTTGTGCCCCCCCAGAGGCATTACAATGATGGACTTCTTCTCCATTAGCAAACAGTGAAAGCAGAAAATATGTCCATCTCATTCTGCTGTCGTGGCAGGCTAGCCTCAGGGGTGGCATTCATTAATGCAAACTGGAAGGAAGCAGCCACTAACAAAAATGGGACACTTTTACATGTTTAAAAACCTTGTGCATTTCACTGTATAGGAGAAGCCTTATATGCATCTTATTTACATAATTTCTGGTTCGAGTGGTAACTACGAAAGAAAAGCTATGCTTATTTATTCATAAGATACTACTTTTTAGAAAATCTCGTAGAAGGCTGGAAGTCTGAGAATTGAACCCTGAAACAGTTAAATTTGCAAAGAGACTCATTCATTACTTTTCAGAAAAGAAAATCTTCTTAAAGCTAAAACATTCAATTCTTGGTTTCAGTCCAAAGGTTCTGTTCAGTTGTTTTGAAGTTACAGGAAAAAAAATGTACTTTTCCTATCGTACCCATTGACATTTTTAAACAAAAATAATTCAAAGATATTTAAACAGTACAACTTCAAATGTCTGTTGTTAATCCACTGTGGGGAAGAATCCGTAGGAGGAAAAAAACCTGAAAAAATAAACTTGGAGTTTGATCATCCTTCCAAACACTGAATCAAACTAAAATCCTTCTAGGTTTATGACTGTACCATCAAAGTTGGGTTTATTTTTAACTAAAAGAGAATACAGATTTCAGTATTGTCTCTTCTAAAAGTATTTGTTAAGGGTAAAAACATTTAAACTGTTGTGTTTAGAATCACAGAACAAAATAGTCAAATGCCAGGAAGTTCTGTTTAAAAAGAAATGTAAATTATCCTAATTATCCTGCCATTTCAAAATATTTTTTTGTGAGGGCTACTCTTTATTAAGAGTCTGCAAAGTAGAATCAATATGTGAGTTTTCCTCCATATTTTTGTGTATTAATTTAAAAGGAAATTCTGTTCTTAAGAGGTCAAATATGCATAATTTAATTTACGGGGAAGAATATATGGTACAGTAGCCCAGAGATCAAAGCTTACGGGTGTGTCAGTGGAAGGCTGTAACCCATGGCATTTATAAACAGTGGGGAATTGATTAATTGAATTCTTGGGTAAGACATTTTATCTCTTGCAGTTTTTGTTTCCTTATCTGTAAAATAGGGATAATAGTAAGATTCTCACAACAAAAGAAAAGATATAGGCAAAACAGCATAGGTAATATCTGGGTAAGTACACACTTAGCAATTGTTAGTTTCCTACCCTTTCCTAAAGGCAAACATTCATACTATAATTAAATATTATAAAATATAATTAAAATGGAATGGCACTGAATAACCAATGCAAATGTGTGTGTAATAAATTAATTTACTCTTCATTGAATCAGTGTTTTCAAGTTGTTGTTTATACAGTGTAAGTACATATGAAATCACTTCAGCTGGTGCTAACCAGAAAGGAAGTGAAGGGAAAAGAAAAAAGAGAAAATATCAATGTATAACACACAAAAAAGAGTACTGTTTCATTAAACTTTCATTTCAGTTATATGTATGGTGTGTCTATGAATCGTAGATTTAGGTCACAAGTTTTTAAAAAAATTTTAAAAAACATGGCTTACTTCATCTGTTCTTCCTATTCTGACATTTTGAGTTCACAAGTATATGTAAAGATGATCTTGAACATATGCTAGAGTTTGAAAATTTACTAATGCATTTGCATCAACTGAACACATTTTCAAAACCCAAACAAAATCAAATGTTCTGGTTGTCTGGCCAAGAACTATAATTTATTGAGCAATTGCTAATCAGGAGGTGCTGTGCTATATACACTCTCTAATCTTTAAAACTGCCTCATGATGTATTATTATCTCTGTTTTACAATGAGGAAACTGAGGCTCAGGGAGTTGAACCCAAAGACAGGATTATAGTCCAGTTAGGTCTTACCCTGCACCTTGCTTTTCACCACTGAGCTGTAACATGCTCTCCGGTGAAATATAATTATGTATCAGGGCGGGTGGAACAATGGCTGCCATGGCTACTGTTTCTCCGTCAAAGGTTTGCTGAACGTCCACTAGGGAAGAAATGCACCAAACAAAGGAAACTGTACATGGGTGGGGAAGAGCCTTCTCTCACAGAGCAAATGGGGTCTACCAATGACTGGCTTAGTCATAGCACAATTTGGCCTTTTAAAGAGTCAGAATTGTATAAATACAGTACAGGAAGTACAAAAAGTAATATTTTAGAAACCACATTCTTTTCTCCAGAACACACAGCACAGAAGGTTCTATTTCCCACATTAAAACACTCTGTCTCCTCCTTGGGACACAGTGAAACGTTTACTAAGAAGTCTGAACAGTCAGGAGCATGAACCCTGATTCTTTCCACTGTGTTCACAAGAGCAATGGATTCACTGGCAGTCCAGGGCTGTGAAATTGCCTGTTCATATTTCTTTGCTCATGCTCAGCTAATATGAATCACTTTGACTAAGTACTGCCCTGCTTTGCAGAATGGTATTCTGACATTATTAATAGTTGGCTCAGTTAGGTTGACCACAATAAGAGCTTTCTCCAGCCTGAGATAGAGCCAATCAAGCCCTTGTGAATGTCAGCATTAAGCATGGGGATGGATTCAGATCCAAATTTTAAATTATAGTAAACACTCTCCCAAGATATATCACCATGGGCCAGCTACTAAAAACCTTCATAACGGAGCAATTGTGGAACTCCAAATGAAACCTAAACTTCGACTATGTCATATGAGAACATATAGAATGGAACCTCCTAAGGGGATTTCTACAATACCAATTAAAGTCTTTCTTTCTTTCTTTCCTTCTTTCTTTCTTTCCTTCTCCTTTCTTTCTTTCTTTCTTTCTTTCTTTCTTTCTTTCTTTCTTTCTTTCTTTCTTTCTTTCTTCTTTCTTTCTTTCTTTCTTTTCTTTCTTTCCTTCCTTCCTTCCTTTCTCCTTCCTTCCTTCCTCCCTTCCTCCCTCCTCTCTTTCTTCCTCTATTTTTCCTTGCTTGCAGCCACTCAGCTTAAATCTGAATTAATTTATATTTATATATCAA
>CM052545.1:30422335-30444311 GCA_028533065.1 Trachops cirrhosus | reverse complement strand
CTTTCTTTCTTTCTTTCTTTCTTTCTTTCTTTCTTTCTTTCTTTCTTCTTTCTTTCTTTCTTTCTTTTCTTTCTTTCCTTCCTTCCTTCCTTTCTCCTTCCTTCCTTCCTCCCTTCCTCCCTCCTCTCTTTCTTCCTCTATTTTTCCTTGCTTGCAGCCACTCAGCTTAAATCTGAATTAATTTATATTTATATATCAAATGGTCTCAAAAATATCCTGTTTCAAAATTTCTCACCTACAAATGGCATGTTTTCAGTTACAAGATGTTAAAAAGAGCCTTAAGAAAGCACCATGAGCATCACCAAGAGGCATGCACTGCACAGTGTAACATCACCTCTGACACACAGAAAGATGCTCCAGGGCGGCCTGGGAAATTTGCTTTAAGTGATGGTAATGTATGTTGCACTAACGTTCTTTCCTGAAAACAACATTTGTAGATATAATTCTAATTTGGTGGGTCAAAACCACTCTATGTAGACTAGAGTTAACCTCTTAAATCAATTAATTCATGGAACAGAACAGTCCTTTAATAAAGAACCTGGGATCTATCTGCTTTTTCAGGAATCTGAGAAGAAATTATAACTTACTTTTCAATGATAAACTTTCAGACTTATGCTGCTGCAAGTGGAAACTGGCTGTGTAAGTGAATTAATAGAGTTGTCAGTGACCAGAGGGGAGAGGGGAGGGAATTTCAGGGGAGAAGGGAAGGGTTTACAGGAACAAATATAAAGGACACATGGACAAAACTAGGGGTGCTGGAAAGGGGAGGGAGGAGGGGAGGAATGGGTGGGTGGGCTGGAATGGGAATAAAGGATAGAAACTGTACTGAATAAACTAAAATAAAAAATTAAAAAAAAACAGTCTATGTGAAGCACTATACTTCCCTTTAAGGCATTTATATGCTTCCATTATCAGTAGCATAAATCACCCAAACAACTACATCAACTAAACCAAATTATGTAGATTATAATAAGGGGCCAGAAGTTGGAATAATTTCAGAGAAAGTAACTCATTAGGTCTGGTTTATCTTACACTAAAACTTCCCTCGATTTTGCTTTAATAAATGATAATTTCTTTGTTATCAGGTTTCCTGAAACTTTTTTTTGCATCAAATTCCACTTCTAGCCATCAATTAAAAAATGTTTCATTAGTTAGACCTATCAGATCTAAAATTGTGATTAGCCCATCTCTGCTCATACCATTCAACCCCCTCAGTGAGGAAATCTTCATTTTTAAATTCCAACTGCTAAAGTTATTTGCCTCATAGGCATGCTAACTTTCATAAAAACTGTTGAAACTTTAAAACCTGTGCTTTAAAAGTCTGTTAGTTTCTTCTAAGTAACACTTTTTTAAACACATAGTTGACACAAATTATCACAATTAGATAAATACATACTGCTGAATCTCTAAGTACCTCAAGCAGGCTTAGAACAATGCCAGTAAGCTATTTTTTCCTGTCAAATGTGCTAAAATACAGGAGTTCAAAAGGAGCATGATTTTATCTTTAAAAGAAAAATATCTGGGAAACACCTGACATTTTTAAAGGTATTTGAACACCACATTGGGGGAGGGAAATCCAACTTCTAGAGAGACTTTCTGAGGGCAGAGAATGTGCTGGCTGCCTCCCACAAGCGCTTTTATTCCACGCAGCATCGTGGTGAGGTGGGAATCGTTCTGCCCTCTTAGCAGATAAGAAAACTGAACTCGGGGTAAGTACCGTGCCCAAGGGCACACATTGCATTTTAATATAACAGGGATGATATTTTTGAATTTTCAATGCACATTCTCTTTACAGTGCCCATTTTGCCATTAAGGATAAGCCCAAAGCTTATTGTCCAAAGAAGGGGAAGGGGTTGGTGTAGGACCAATCCTAGGGGAAAAAAAGGTCACCATTCAGCTTTGACTCTCAAGGCTGCCTTTTTAAGCCCTTGGTGAATAAAAATGTTTTTGTTGTCTTTTCCTCCTGCAGTCTCCATTTTTTAAAAAAAGCATCATGTCCTCCATCACCAAATCCAGACATTAGGTGGTCGTCCTCAATTCTCTATCGTTTCCTTCACTTTGCAAGTTCAGGGATCACCTGCCGATTTTACTTTCAAAGAGTAGTATATGTAGACTTCCTTTCTTACTCTGTGTTACAGTTTTGGCTTCCTACACCAGGCTCTCATGATTTCTAAACCGACTGCTAAAAGTCCTCCTATGTTCACGACTTCAGTCCTCAGTACGCTGCATCCCCTATCATCCTGTTTCAATACTGAGAATAATCATCTGAAAAACAAAACTGAAGTTGTCCTGTAGCCTCTAGTCAAACTTATTGAATTGTTCAGTTACCTATAGGATAAGGTCCAGGTTATTTTCATGGAAATAAAACTCTCTGGTGATCTGGTTACTAACTCTCTTTCACTGCATGTCCCCTGCCCTCCTCCTTTGTGGTCACACCAAATTACCAAAAGGTTCGCGAATATGCCTTCATCTTTCTCAGCTACACACACGCGTTGCTTTTTTGTTCAAAATGCCTCTGATCACGTGGGGAACTCTTGCTTAAATGATACTTACCCTAAGATGCTCCCTGGATTCCAACTACTCAACCTCTCTTCTATCTTCCATTCCACAGACTATGCCTTCCTCTTCTGTCTCCCATAGAGTCGTGAATACATCTTTTTGTAACTACTTACATTCATTTCTTCAGCTGACCTAGAATCTCATGCTCTGCTTATATGATCATGTTTAGCTAACTTAATAAAAATGTGTCACTTGAATGAAAACAGAAAGGAGAAGACTGTAGAGGCACAATTTGAATGCTTCTGAAATCCCAAATCTGCATATGTGATATAAAGGTGGAGTTGTGCAGTAGACCATTGGTTTTTGTCTAAACAGTGTTGGTCTTATATTCAAGAGATTCATTAGTGCTGGAGATAGAGATCTGGGACTCGTTAGTGGTGGTAGCCAAGGCAAATAGGAAAAGGGAGGCAGCCAAGAATTGTATCCTAGAGAATGTTGTGTTAAGGAGTTGGTGAAGTGAGAGAACCACAGACTGAGGAGTGCTCCAAAAGGTAGGAGAGAATGACCTTGAAGAAGTCATTGACACAAGAGAATTTCCAGAAAAAGGAAGTGTCTAATAAAGGTGATACCTGAAAAGTATCCATTAGATTAGTTGTTTGGTTTACTGATAATCTTAGTAGAAATATCATTTTAAAAAGTGAAGGCAAAATTGAACTAGGTAACAGATAAATAATGATAAAAACATTGAGATAATGAGTAATGATCTTCTTGCTTCATCACTCTTGAAATTATAGTCTTGGGTGTACAAAGACGTGGTGGGGAGAAAACTGTGAATGGTCTTTCTTGGTTGAGGTACTACTGGCACTGGGGACAGGACAAGGTTCACCGGGGGGGACAGAAGCTCAGTGTCCCTGACTTTGTCCATTAGAGCCCCTATCATAGTGAAACCCCAAAATTATCCCCACTGTTTTCCAAACCATGCATGTGGGAGACTATATCTCCTAATTGAGAGACGCTGTTACCTGGGTCGTGTTCGAGCTATCAACTAGCAGGATGTTCTATGGACTTTGGGAATTTTCTTGAGTGCAAAGTCCCACCATAACATCTTTTAGCTGTGGGGTTATCAGAAGCCTTTCTTCACTAATCAAGACTTACTATTAGCTTACTTTTAGAATCATAATAGCCTTTATCTTTCAGCCCCAGCTCATATCTCACAAGAAAGGTTTGTGTACCTCTTGTCTGTTTCCAGCAGCAGTTTCACATCTGCTTCCTCCTAAGCAGTCACGTGCTTTGTTCTGCATAGGTCTTTACTGCTGCTTTTCCCGTTGAAAGAACACCACTAACAATTCATTATTTTTAACATAACCTTAGTCTGTGTGAACACGCAGGTGTTCATTAATGTAGTTGTGTGTGTATGTTAAAATCTCTTTTAATGTGTTCCTCTGTAAACACATAATGTAAAACATATGTAATGTATTCTACTATGAACACACCGCGCTGATTTCTACGTTTTTGATTTACCTCATGCTTACACCCTTCACAGAACATCAGTTATTTTTCTATACTGCCCCAATTCTCCTGGTGCTTTGGAAACCCTCCAGAAGGCCCGCTCTTCCAAGAGGCTAATCATACTGTTCCAGTACCAGTATAAAAACTTGCTACTCTTAGAAAAGCCCTGCCCTCTCTGAGCTTTCGTTTCTGTAACTTTAAAATAATGTTATCAGCATGGCCTCTGTGACGTACCTTAACTCTGAGGTTTAAGTGAGTTAATCTTTGTGAAAGCAATTGTGTAATTAAAAAGCCCACTATAAGTAGTAAGAGCAAATTCATGAGTCCTCTATTATTTTAGGTCAACTATTTCAATATAAATTTTCCTACTTAGGAATTCATTTCCTTCTTAAGATGTGCTCTGCCTGAGATGGAGTTGTTTTGTCACTTCCTCCAAACAGCATGTTTTTTACTGAGTTGTCACAAAGCAGCAGTGGGTTTCATGATCTATACCTTTGCACATGAGAAACTGATAGCAGACCACCAACTTACTTCACATTGAGACCAAACAGCTCTCAGATGGAAACAATGACTTTTAGTCATTAACAGCCCGATTAAACAGAAACCATTGACCCAGAGGTGAAAGGCTTCCCTATTCTTAGACCTGGAGTCCCCTACCAGTTTGCTTTGCTTAATTACTTCACTCATTAATGGAATGCCAAACTTGGCTGCAACACACACGCACGCGCACCGAGGCACGTATACCACCAGAGCAGATTTTCACATTTCAGTTGTCCACTTTTTTCAGCATTTTTTTGGAGATAACCTAGGAGGTTCCATGCTTTGCTTAAGCCACACATATCACACAAGGAAATATCTGGAACACTGAAAGGATGTTTAAAAAGATCAGAGGAGATTATATGATAAAATAATATTTATACTACTCATATATACTGACACAGTCCTAAAATGATTAGGGCCATGTTTCGGGTTTCAGAGCGAGTCACTCTGGCAGGCCTGAGTTATTGCAGCACTGAGCGCTGCGTGGCTGCTGAGACTACCAGCCCCTGATAGGTTTGTGAACTGAGAGAGTCCTTTCTTTATTCCTTTCCCCAGATGAGTGCTATCAGAAACATGGTAAGCACCATAATATTTTGCTGTATAACACCAAGGGGAATATATTCCCATGAAGTGATTATCTCTGATGTTTCTGGACAATCTAAAGATGCATTACATTTTCTTAATAATACCTACCTTCTTTCTGATATGATGTTTTAGAAGAACAGCTTGCACTTATAATCAGTACAATTTATCACCTATCCCCAAAGTACCCTGCCGTTGAAATGCCTGACATATATATTGGGTGTCATGGATTTAGCAAAAATTGAATTATAAATTGCCCTGCCAGTTTTTGCCTCTGGAAATAATGAAAAAGCAAGCTAAAGAAATGGTCTATACTTTTTTAAGTGACTATGAAGAAAGAAACAACCAACATCGGCTGCCTAAATATCATCTCTCCGAGCATAGATTATTTGGGCAAGTAAGAAAATACAATGATTGGGGAAAAGGCGTGAATCCAGCTGTCGGGAAGAGAAAGCAATGTAATGATGCAGTCACTCTCAACATTGGAAGGCTTTAATGTCTGGCGATGTCAGGGTCTTCCTGAAGCCAAATGAACTGTCATGCAAAAACTCCTTTTGGAAATTATAAATATTTTATTCTTGTCAATGAGATGATGACCTATTGTAGTTACTTCATTAACAGTCAAAATGGGTTTCTTGCTCAGCATCACTCAATTTATTTAAACTTTGTATAATATGCTTGTGAATAATTTCATGTTAGCTTTTTTATTCTATGTGCATTGTAGAAAACATAGAAAGGTAAAGTTTTATTTAAAAACTGAAAAAACTAAATTTGTCTTCACTGAAATTTAGTGTATTGTTTCTAGTCTTTTTTCTTTGCTGTGCTTTTTAAAGAAAATTATGTGTATGAGTATATTCTGTATACCCTTTTATATTTGTTTTTCCATGTATTTATAAGTTGCTCTATTAGACAATATTCTAAAATATAGTATTTTAATGGTTATATAATACACTGCCATAGGAAAGTATACTCTGAAATATTTTTCTATTTTTGAACAGTGTTTTTTTTTAACTTCTCACTGTGAAAAATAACAGTAATGACTTCATCTATGTTTAACTTCTAACTATTTGCTTAGAAATAGAATTATTTCTATTTCAAAATCTATAAAACTTTAGAAATTTCTTAATATTTTTAGTGTCTTTTCATAAAGATTTTTATCACTTTACCTCCACCAGTAGCCAGTCTCACTTCCTATCCCAAAAAGTTAGCAGGGTCAAACTTTGTAAGCATTTGGCCTCTTGATAGGTGAAATATTTGATCTCCTTTTAATTTGAGTATTTTGATAACATGTTGCATGAGTTTTTTTTCATATATTTATTGCTGTTAGTGGATTTTCTCTTAATTGCCTATTAGTGATCTTCTCTTCTATTGAGATGAATAATTTCTCTAAACTTAATTTTAGCTGAATTGACATTACAGTAATAGGTTTTTTTCCTTGATATTGTACAATAGATGACAATTAATATACATGGGTATTTTTTCCTATACTATTTATAGTTTCCAATCAGTAGCACATTTTATAAAAAGTTACCTTCTTGTTTTTCTTTGATATTAGCTTCATCAATGCGTTTACTTAGGTAATAGCATTCCCGAAGTCTCCATCAGGTGACTTTGGAAACTCACACAGAGGCGCACCAAGTACCAGGGATGCTCCTCACTCCAATTCTGTACGCTTTATAGGCTGACTTGCATGTAAGGATCTTGGCAATTTCAGAGAGTCTCTTCTAATCATATTAATTTCCCAAAAAACAGAAACAAAAACCCCACAAGGGACCTGTCAACCTACACTCTCTTGGATCTTAAAAGATAGAAATATGACATTAGAAGGATAGCCATAACAGCTTCGAGCAGAGAGCAAAGCAGTCTGTATCCTTCTGCTCTGCTCAGAGACAGGTCATGTTCACCTGCTGGGGGTGAGCACTGCTGTGTGCTCACTCGCTGAGTGACTTTGGGAAAATAGCTTCACTTCTCTCTGAAACTTCATTTCTTCATTTGTGTAGCTGAATTTTTTAAATCTACTTTATGGTGTTATTATAAATATTAAAACAGTGTATGTAAGGAACCTGACAGACCAGCTTTTAGCATATATTAGATGCTCACAAATGATGAGTCCTACTGCTGCTTTTACTACTAAAGTTCTGCAACTGCTATTTATATTTGAACTTCTTTTTTTAGTAATTTTTTTATTTAGAGAAGAAGGGGGAGAGAGAGTGGGGAGAGAGAGAGAGAGAGATTTTGTTGTTCCACTTATCCATGCATTCATTGGTTGATTTTTATATGTACTCTGACCAGGGATTGAACCCACAGCCTTGGATTATTGGATGATGCTCTAACCAACTGAGCTACTTGACCAGGGCTATGCCTGAACTTCTTCCTTCCTCTAAAATGTTGTTCACTTTGTTATCTCAATGAAAATACTGTTAAACATGTAAAAATCTTAGAGCTTTATAGGACTTTTCTGAAATAACTCACTTGATTTTTATAATTTATCCCTGTGAACTAAGTAGAGGTTTTATTATCTTAGTTTTATGGATTAAAAAGCTAAATTTCAGAGATTTTAAGTAGCATGGAAGTCACATTTTTGTAATTTAGTTTAGCCCTATTTCCATCTCACTTCCACCCATCTATTCCATCACATCCTTAGGATGCAAATTGCAAAGGAAGACCAACAAGGCCAGTCTTCTGGTGCAAGACTTCTGTCACTTTCCTCTTAGCATTCCCCTTAGCTCTTTTGCTTTCTCACCCATCAAACAATTTCCATTTGAGTTCTGGGAACAGCATAACTTCTTCTCAAGGTGAACAATATAAATGGAATGCATGGAGGTACAGAACCATTATGAGGAGTGTTAGTCACTGTCCCTGAAGGTTAAATAGGGACAGCTATTGCCAGGAAATCCAGAAGCCTTTTGACAACTCATTCTTCCCCCTAGTTTAGGACGATGTGCTCCCATAGTTCAGCACTCTGATTTTGTGGGTGGAAACATCATCTCCATGACTCTGAGCCAGGTGGTCCACACCTACATTGTGGATTGCTCAGAAGCACATCTTCACTACATTGTGGAGTCCAAAGTTCAATTTATTTTTGAAATCATTGCCTTGACTGTCAATTTTAAGTGGGCAAAAACAAGAAGACATACATGTTCCTTCATAACATTTTTTACACTTAACACTTTAACCTTTGTTAAAGAAATAAACTGAGCTTTGCGATGCACAGAAGTACAACTCTGCTTCTAATGTCATCTCAACCCCTAGATCATTCATCCTCCCAGAAGGTGGTATTTCCTCCCAGAAAATTATGAATCAAGTATTGAAAGTAACATCTTGGAGGCAGTGCAAACCATACATCTGCTAACTGTTTTCTTCTGGGTTTATGTGTGGCATGACAGACAAGGAATTCAGACCTACGTAATAAAAGTAGCCAATATATCCTAGCTAATGGTGTACTGCCACTGGAATTACTGTCCTAAATAAATGCTATAAAAAAATCTGCTAGACTTCATTTTATTCTGGCTGTCTTCCTGACTTTCCAAAATAGTGATAGAAGTTGAGACCAAAAAGGAGAAGCGAGCCAAAAAAGAAGGAGGATGCATGTCACATAGACATAAAACAGATCGGCTAAACCTACCTTCACTTAAACACTAGATAGTAAAGGCAGAAAATAGAACCATCAAACCTTATACAATAAACTCAGTCAATTTCATACACTTATGTAGAGATAGATGGGAAAGACAGTGTACATGTTCATACTACTTAATTCTTCCCTTTAAACTTCAAATCTGCAAACAAATAACTACAGAAATTCATTTTGATCTTGACAAATATAATGTGAGTTGAGTTTAGAGTTTAAGGCTGTGACGTTGCAATGCAGGGTTGCCTTTTCTCCTCCCAGCGAGTGTCCTGGGCTTGGCTAGGAGCAAGAACTTGAAATCAGACGTTTTTGGGTTTCCAAACAGCACTGTTGTGAACACAGGAAATGACAATAAAATCAAGATACAATAATGAAAAGGCTGTCACACTTCATATGCAATCTTGATAGCCTTGTTTTACTTGCCATTTATAGTTAAAAATGATCACATTCTAATGGTCAAATGCCACATAGCAGGAGGTATTTATGATGCCAAAATTTTTATCTATGGCTTCCAAAATTGGTCAATATATTTGTTGGGCTCATAGGGTACTAGTTTGCTCTAGGAAGGCTAGATTTTAAATACAGAAGGAGCAAAAGTAATTCTGATTACCTACAGCCTTAGGATTTGGTAAAATGTATGGGGAAGTCCTATGCATATGAATCCATATTGATGTCTTCAGATGTAATATGAAATGTGAGAATGTAAAATACAACTATTTAGTAGGACTGTTTGTTAAACCTGTGACAGAGGGATAAGAGCATCCACTTTTTTTATTCAGGCCCCACAATTTCTAATGTTCTCTTTGTTCCCACATCCTCCTTCTGGGGACCTACACCGCCACCCTCCCTTCCCACCATACTTTGAAATACTAGAATCCTTCAGAGCTTGGTCTATATGCTCTGTCTTGCTCAGTGATTCCCAAAACATAAGAAGCTACTAGAGTACTTATTTAAAACACAAATTACCACTCAATCAACCCTGAAATTCTTACTCACTGAATATGAGGCAGAGCCTACGCATATGTATATATATTTTAAATAATTGCCCAGGGGTCTCTATGTTCTAACAAGTTTGGGAAGTATCATTCTAGGCCATTTTATCTGTCCCTCTGATTTAAAAAATATCTATATGCTGGCGATATCTAAATTAGATATTATAAATCCAACCCAGACATCTCTTACATATCTTCCTATTTGACATCATCACTTCGGTGTCTCACAGGTATCCGTTGTCTAAAACTGATCTCTTGATCATCTACCCAGTATTTACTTCCCTTTCAGTCTTTCTTTTCTCTGCAAATGACATCAAAATTTACCTAATTGCCCAACCCCAAGACCTGGTAGCAATTATTGACACCTCCTTCATCTTTAACTCTGACATCCAAACCATCACCAAGATCCAAGAATCAGACCTCTGAAACATACTGAGCCCATCCTCTTTCATATTTTTACATCTGTATTGCCACCCTCCTGGAAATAGACCAACAATTTCATGGTAGAAATAATGTAGTAGTTCCCTAATTTTTCTACCCCATTCTACTCTTGCTCCCCCTATATTTAATTTCCATGCAGCAGCCAGATGATCTGCATGTAATCTGTGTCACTCTTTGCTCAAAAGTCTTTAGTACCATTTCTTAATACTTAGGATAAATCCCCAATTCCTGCCCACCTACCTCTCCAGGCACACCCAGAGCTTCTCCCCTTTCCCACACTGCACTCCTGACTTGTCTCTGGCCAATCCTAGTAATCCCCCAGGACTCACTAAAATGTCATTGTCATAGAGAAGCCTTTCCTGACCACCACCACACCCAAACTAAATTATTTTGTCTCTTAGAATCTCTTGTACTTTTTTTTTTCATTCTAAGCATTGATGCTTGTTTGTTTCCTATTTTTGGTTGTTTGTTTCATGCCTCTCTATCCCACTGAAGTATATACACATAAAAGCAGGAGTCATTCATGTTTTACTCACCACTCTCCTCCCAGTGCTTGGCAGGTTTCGTACATACTAGGTACTCAATACATTTAGAACACATCTGTGAACAACATAGAAAAGAATCTTTGCTCTTGTGGAGCAAAGCAGAATCGCATTCACCTACTGAGCCCTTTGCTGCGGAGGCGAAGGCTGACAGAGGAACACATGAAGACAGTTCCACAAAGGTCATGGGAAGATCTGGACTTGTCAAGAAAAGCATGATTCTTTAGTGAACAAGAAGAAAACAAGAAATTATAAGATATTTAAAGACTAGATATGTCAATTTCAGATAACTAATGAGCTGATGAAACTAAATTAAGAATTTTCTAAGAAAACCACTTCTTCATATTTTATGAAAACACTATCAAAAATATTTTTCCAAAGTTCTAATAGAAGGAGCAAATCTGTATGTCTAAACCCCACAGCCTGTTCAAGGTGCATCCAGCTCCATTCAGGGTTAATCATGTGACACTTGTGACCAACCAGTGCTGAGTGCAGAGAAAAAACAAAGCACGCCCTTTTTAATCAGAGACCAGTAAGTACGGTCCATCTGAATGTGAGATCCACCTCACACTCTAAATAGAAGACATTTTCCAGCTTTTCATTGCCTTGAAAGCACCAGATCTTGCATAAAAATGTCAGCTACAAACTTCTAAGCAAACGTTTTCTTTTACAATATAGCACACATCACAATTCCTTCACCTGGTTCTCCCTGAAGAAGAGGGGGAGTGTAACCCCCTAACTAGCAGCCAAACGCTCTTCTTTTAAAAACGCAGTAAAAAGAAATGAAAGACAGCAGCAGCAAAACAAGGTGTCCAGAGCAAAGGTCTTACCCTGAATTTGTCATTTGTTTATATTTCCCCTGGGCTTTTAAAACTTCTCTAGGTGCATCCTCTTTGCAAAGAATTAGCAGTCAGTAAAACCACTATAAAATATTTTCTTCAAATAAACTAATTCAATTTGACCCATAGCCAACAGATACTGATTAAATTTTGCTGTGTTCACATTATTTTGTGATTAGTACATGTAAGTCCTAAGTCTCACATGTAACCTGTTTTGTTTTACTGAGAACTCCTCAGAGAGAGTTCTTCAAAAAGAATTCATTCCTTTATACACCCATACATGTCTAGTTCTTTCCTTCTCCTCATGAAATGGTATATTCTTACACTTAGATACTATTTGTCGATTTTCAGAGCATAGTTAATTTTTCTGAAATCGTTGGCAAGCCTTTGAAGAGAAACTTGACTGTGAAAGCATGGAGACCCTTAACCAAGAAGCATGCACATCACAGACATAAACAGTCATGTAAGGACTATGTTTCAGTTAACTCCAAGGGCCACAGGGAAACTATTTCATCTCTGTTCCATTCCTTTGTCCCCATGTTGCCTGAAAAGGGAAACATATCTTAACATAATATTATTATACCTCCCATTCATGATAGTGGCGACTTTTAGATAAACGTGGGTAATTGTTTTGTCCCAGGGAAGCCTCTCTAACCTAGCAGATCCTACACAAGGGGGTGGGCTAGGGAGTGGTGGGAGCTATTTTCTCATAAACTGTTACATTCATAGCTTTTTACAGTTTATCTCAGTTGTGACACTAGGAAATTAGAAAATGTTGCATAAACCATTCCTACCACTCAGTAGGCAAAAGTAACATATTCCCAGATAATTAAAAACATGAAACTGATGCTTATCATTGCTAAAACACACTGTATAGGCCAAAAAAGTTTTCACCTCATCATTTATTAATAATAATATTAGTACTTTTTTTTTTGTCTCTAAAGGATTCTTTATAAAACCTACATCCATGATTTTCCTTCTGTCCTCTATATCTTTCTTTCACTAACCAGAAGCTCAGAAAAAAACTTGTTGGTAAAATCAAGAGTAGAATTATTACATTTGTGAATATTAAAAACAAAACAAACAAACAAATGAACTTAGAACCTTGATGTTCTTCTCATCCAGAAGAATGGGAAAGGCTTATTAAAGCGTGCCTGACAGATGTGCCTACCCAAGCAGAGCTAGTAGTTAAACGAAATTTTAAAATGTGAGGTCCTTTTTAAATTCAACTGTGCTAGGACATAATTGACATTAAATGGTCCATTTTAAGGGCAATTTTAAGACATAAGTTTGTCCTATGCCCAAAAACAAATGTGCTACATTTTTCCATCTACATGATATTCTAATTATTCTTAACAGTTAAGATTGATGATTGAAAAAATAGCTCATGTGGACATCGCCATGCCAACCTCATTTTTCATATCTTAACTTCCCCAAACTTTGAAGCAGAGCTCATGAAATCAATGTAACATTTGGAATAACCATTAGGTGAGGAAAATGAATCATTTTATCTCTTAGAAAAGAAAGTATAATATCTAACACCATAATGATTAAATAAATTCTAACTTATGAAACAAACCTTTATTTAATGTAGCATTCTTGAGTACCTCTTTAAATGAGGGAAGGAGTAAATGAGAATGAGGAGAGCACATGAGATTTTATAACTAATAAGGACTTTGATAATATGGTTAACTCAGAATTAAGATCCACGCTGGCTGGTGTGACTCAGAGGACTGAGTGCCAGCCTGTGAACCAACGGGTCACTGGTTCAATTCCCAGTCAGGCCGCATGCCTGGGTTGCAGGCCAGGTCCCCAGTAGGGGGCACTCAATAGGCAACCACACATTGATGTTTCCTTCCTCTTTCTCCCCCTTCCCTCTAAAAATAAAAGATAAATAATATCTTTAAAAAAAGAGTAAGATCCATGTCCTTAAATGATATATGATCTTAAGGCAAAAAAACAAGAAAAACGTAGACATCCAGACTATACATGAAAGATGACCCCTGTGTACTTTTAAAAATGTTTTAAGGTACCCTAGGTATAAATATTAATTATAAATAATGGTTATCTTTATGTGATCATATTACAGTTGATTTTTAAAATCAGATCATAGCTTTTTTCTCAACTTTTTGATATTGAGCATATTTTATAGTCAGAAAGTAAAACAATAAGCCCTATTTTCTAATAAGCATGTTTCCTACAATCAAAAAATTCCTTGTGGTAAGTGCTATAATATTTTGTAGCATAATGATATTATTTTGGTATTACAGGTACTCTAGAAATGTTATTGAAATCTTGGGAAGCCTGAAAGTGGGAATCATTTGCACTGCTTAGAATAAGAAAATATGAGGGAGAATTTATTGATAAAATCAGTTCTAAAGAATGAGAAGGTTACTTACTTTTTATTTGCAGAAAGGGATGGTGAGAACACTAAGACATGTGTTTAAAGAGTAACACTCTTTAAGGCTGGTTTCTTTGGGGTGGGTGAGGAGGGGATCCAGGTGGTCAAAAGTTTTGTGGGTCGCCACCATTATCATCACAATAGCTGACATTTTTTATCCCAAACTATGTGCTGGACACTGTTCTAAGATTATAACTTCTCTTCTTCTTTAAGCGTTATCATAACACTATGGGGTAAATGCTATTATCTACATTTTATACATGAGGAAACTGAGGTACAGATTGATTAACTTGCACAAGGTAACATTAAACAATTCTATAAAATGATATCTGTTTAGTGAGAATATTTTACAGATCAAATGTACCAGATGAACCCTCAATGAACTAGTAGAACTGTTTGTTCACTTATTTCCATCAATATCCCATTACTGTCTCATTATATATATCATTTTCAAACTCATAAGCCAAAGCTGTCATTGATTGTTCTTCCTGTGTTGCTGTCCATATGTGGTTACTTCACTGGAAGATTTTTACACTCATCCTTTGTCTTCTTTTCTTCCTACTCCCACTCAAGTACAAATAGTAGTAGTATAGCCACGATGCAAGCACTGGGCTGTCTCTGTGCAAAGCTAGACCACTGTGCTGTTGCCTTCCTGAAGAACTTTGTGTTCTACCCTGGAAACAAGATAGTGTGTGACAACTCATTCCTGAAGAAGCCTGGACAGCACAGCATCCAGGAGGACTGTGCTGAAAGTTCCAGTGGAGTTCATGAGGACCCAAACCCAGGCAGTGGCCTTGGATATACGGAGGATATAGGATCTGAGATCTAAGACAGCTCTGAGAGACACTCAGGATATGAGATTGACAGTATTCTATGAATCCTTTGATATGTGAAGGGAAAGTGGAGATGGGTGTGGATGATATTACTATGGAAAATACTAGAAAGAAAATATTTTTTATTTCAAAAAGCATGTTTCAAACAGAATTAGTGGAAGGACAATGCTTCAGAGTAATTAGAGGTGCTATTATGATAACTTCATGTATACCAGAAATATCTAGAAAAGACAGTCTTTTGTTCTTCACTATCATCAATCACAAAATATCTTCTTTGGATAAACAACATCCTAGAAAAATGTACAGATTTTAAAGAAGGAAGATATACTGTCTGGCCTCAAAGAGTTTAAATGTCTAGTTAAGGGAAAGGACATGAAGAGGGAAAGGAAAAATCTGACATAAAGAGGGAAGAACACAAGTAGCATGAGGCACTTTGAAATGAATGAATGAATGAGTGGACATCCTCCCTCATGCTAGAGGGGATTTATGGTGTATTGTGGTTGCTCTTAAGGAGGTGTTCCAGGGAGCTGCAGCCTATGTATCAGCTTTTAAAAGCTTCCCAGGAGAGAAAGACAAGGTTTATTTGAGAAACAGTAAGTTTGCTGTAATAGAGGTTTCAGGAAAAACATTTGGAAGTAAGCCTTTAGAGGGGGAAGCTTACAAAGTACCTGGAAAGCAGAATTGTGGCTTGAGATGTAGACAAGGAAAATTTATCAGAGAGGTTCTTGTTTTGTTTCAATTTTTTATATTTTTCCCTTATAAAGTGCCTATTCTTTTGCTTTTTTCTATTGGTTTGTCTATTTTTTCATATTGTTTTGTAGGAGTGCTTTAATTTCTGGATACTCAAATTTTATTGGTTATATGTTATGAATACATTCTCCAATTCAGAAGCTTATCTTATCATTTTTATATGTCTTCACATAAAACTTGATTTTAATCTTAATTAACATCAATTCCTAATTTTAATGTAGTCATAGCTATTTCTTTCTTGTTAGTGCTTCTTTTGTTTGTTTGAAAAACCCTTGGTAACCCTCCACTAAATGAATATATTTTCCTAAATCACATTCCAAACTATTGTTTTGCCATGCACATTTAGATATTAATTCTATCTGGAATTATGTGCATAATATAAGGATGAGCTAAATTCCTCCTTTTTTTTCATGCATGCATACCGAACTGTCCTGTCAAAGAATTTTAAGCAGGGTAAGCAATCCCAGTGAAGCAGCCTCTTGAGAAGATGGGTCCACGGGTTGAGGGAAGGACAGAGTTGAAGCATGGAGTGATGATCTAGGCATGGAGGATTCATGCTTAAGCCTCCTGGCATTATGAGTAAGGATGAGACAGAATCAAGAGACATTTCCAAGAAATGTCTGAAAGGTGGTTGTGTTTGGGGTTGGGAGGAAGAAGAAGACAAAGAATCGTAGAGCTACGTACAGCTTAGACAACTGGAAATCTTCTGCTCCAGTTGATCAGTTTCACATTCTCCTCCTTCTTTCCCCACTCCTAGTGTTACAGAACAGATGGTGGTGGGGGGTGGGGAGTGAATGATTACTATTTCCAAAAAGACCCCCCTTTTTCTCTGGGGTTTCCTCCCCTGTACTAGGTTCATTTTGCCTGCCACCAGAGGAAAGATGTCTCTCAATGCCAGAGAGTAGTGAAAAGTAAAGGAATTATTTATTTAGAAGTTATACAGACTTAGAGTGATGACTTAATGTCTTCATTAAAATACTAAAGTTCTTTAGAATACCCACAAACGCATATAGTCCTTCCTTCTCCCCTTTGCCCAGTCCAGGGTACCATATCTCAGGAAAAGAAGTAGAAGTCCATGGTGCACGCAGCACCACGGTTCCGGCACCATGCACTGTGCCGCTGCTCCAATCTCCAGTTAATCCAAAGCCATGTGGCACCTTCTCATGGCCCACTAGCAAGAGTCCTTTCACCCCTTTTCTTCCAGGCAAAGTCTCTCCTGCTGCCTAAGCCACTTGGCAAAAGAGAGCACCCCAAAGCCAAGTGGTCCTAACTCTCACCCAAGCCTCGTGGTCCCCATCTGTGCCAAAGCAGCGTGGTCTCAACTCTCAGTATGGCTGCTGTGCTGGGTTTAAATCCCCATGCCAGTCTTCCTCTGCAGCCCCATTTTTGACTCCTCCCACAATCAGTTACACCTGCCAGCACTCCCGTATTCTTCCAGCTTTACTGGGCTGCCATAGTAAGTCAGGGCAGGCATGGCCTCATGGCATGGAGCCAATCATCTCCAAGCAATCATGCAGGTGCTCTAACCAGGGGAAGTTGCCTCCCAGTTACATCTTGGGTGGAAGTCACTTCCATCCCCCTGGCTCAAAGCATGGCCACAGCTATTTAACATATCTATGAAACCAGTTAAAGGCTATAAATATGTTAAATGACCATGCCAGAGGTTAGCTGCACAGCTGTTGCGGTACAACACAGCCCTCCATGGCCCTGCTCCATGCGTCCCATGCCCTAGCTCAGACTGGTGGGGGTGAGGACATGTATATATATATATGTATATGTATATATATGTGTGTGTGTGTGTGTGTATTTCCTGAACACCCTGAGTTCTAGACCCCTTTACAAATCCCTATTTGGGGCCCCCCTCTTGTCTGCACCTTATTACACTGTTGGCTTTATTAGCTAGAAGTTTGAACTCTCTTCTGTTAGAACCTGGGTTCGTAATGCAAGTTAATATTATTAACTTGAGTATGCATTCACAATATACTGTTATACATTATTTTTAAAACAAATTACGTATGTTCAGTTTTCATCCTCTGAGTCTTGGAATTCTCTCTGGGTTAAAACAGCAAAATGGTGTACAAACCAATATCTTCAGCAACAGAAAAGCCAAGAGAGGCATATGCTGTATTGTTCTTACACTTAAGCAAAATATTGTTTCCCCATGAAAACAAAACTTATTCTGGGGTCTTAGAATTGTGACGTTGGTGTGACTTTCTGAATTTACAAATTTTAAGTTCATTTTAAGTCCATTTTAATGCCAATCTATATGAAAATTAAAATTATAGTAATAACCTCACCAAAAATTGAGGAAAGACAAATCTTTCAGAAGAAAACACACACTCCTAATTCTTCTTGCTGCCATATGAATGAGTGTTTTAGAAAAAACTTTTCTGTCCTCTCTCTGTATCTCTAATCAATGGAGAGGACTGATCTAATCTCTTCTCTAATAGGCAGGCTTGAAGGAAAGAGATAAGCATGCTTTCTCCCAGCTCCTGAGCCTCATTTCCCCTTGAACTCAGCATGTCTGCAGGGAACTGCTGCACCCCTCTGCTCTGGATCACCTGCCCTGCAATAGGAGGACTGTGGGCATCCAGGCTCCGTCAGACCTGCACTGGCCGGATACACTATAAACCCACCAGAAATGTTTTCCTCTACTTCATCCGCATAAAAGTTTTGCAAAATAGGGGGTTTTTTTTGATAATTTGTGTGAGCTTTTTAAATTCTATTCTACTTTGGTTTCTAAAATTGCCAGTCTAAACCCTCTAGATTGATTACACAATCTGCTAATTAATGGTTCAAAGTCTCAAAGCTCATTCTAGACCTCTTCCTCTGTTTTACTCTGTCATCTGAACACCTTCCCAGCTGATATTTTGAGAATCTGGATTTTCCTCTTTATCCCTACCTCTGGAACTCTAGTGCCTGTTCTAATCATTCTTAATTTGTCACCAGGACTATTGCAATAATATAAATAACAACAAGAATGCTAGTATTAGTAATTCTAGAAGCTACACAAATTAGGACCTTATTGTATACCAGAGGCTATTTTTAGAGCTCTTTGTGTAGCAACATTAATTTAATCCAAACAACAACCTAGGCTATTTTCTCCACTGGTCTACTTACCTCGACACAAGCTGATTCTTTCCTCTATCTATACGTCAAACTAGTTGTAGCGGGATCTTTTAAAATTACAAGTTGGAACACATTACTTTAATATTTGAAATGGCTTGATTTATAGAACAGGCCCTGTGTACTCTCATTCCACTGACATCTCCTCAGGATGTTCTCCCTTCCAAAACTACACCGTGCACTGCTTTGACGCCCTGTAAGGCCCGTCCTCTAGACTCAGTTGTTTTCTGTGCTCCCATAGGCCCTGGTTCATTTCTCTGCTCCATCACCTCCTTTGCTATTGTACTAGTGTGTTTAAATGTCTGTCTCTCCCACTGGACAAATTGTAAGGCCCTGAAGGACTACCACTGCTTTTATCTTTGCACTCCTGTTTTCATTGCTACCATTCTAGAAACTGTGCTAAGCACATCACATTTGAACCACTCTGATAGCCTTCTCCCTGCTCTCCCTGACTCTGATCTGTGACTTCAGGAAAATTCGGCACACAATTGTCAGACATATTGATTCTGTTCCATTCCTGCTCAAACAGCAGCTCCCCACTACTTAACCCATCATATCCAAATCTCTTGGACTGCATTTTAGAGAACTCTTTATCATTGGATCACTTCCTAAAAATATGACTTTATTTCTCCCTTAAGTAGTCCTTAATATTCTCAAATTTAACCTTTATTGGGTTGACTATACTTAGTGATAATAAAAGTTTAATAGCATATGTCATTTTTAAGTTAGACTTTTTACAAAGATTAGTCAGAATTAGGCATGTAATCAGAATCTTTACAAGTATAAAACGATTTTAGAACAACATACTTACTATTAAGTGAACCTAGCCAACTCCTCAGCATCCATATGAATAACTTTGTTCAATATTGTGAAAAAAGTAACTAACTTTCTAATATCATACATACAGCTATGATATATTTACATATTTAAATTATATTATATTTTATTTTACTCAGTGAACAATATACTATAGTGGTGTTCCTAAATTGGGGTACATACAAAAGACTTAAGATACATCCCACTGTACATCATTACCATCTTGGAAGCTTCTCAGAGCCCCGCACTATTTCTTTTTATTCCGTACATTGTCCGTACAACCCAGGTCCTCCCATGTAATTTGCCCTCTACATTTATGTCAACTGAATGAATAAGTCAATTGATTAGAAGACAAAATAAGTAGCATTATTAGAACTTAAATCATTTGGATAGAAAACATGGTTTTATTGTAATAACTATTTGCAAACACAAATCATGACTGAAATAGTTTATTAGCTTTAAAAGGAATAACAGTGTGGAGAGAAACCCAATAGAACTAGACTGAGATTTAAGAAAAGGAGAAGACCCCCCAAATTTGCAAACATGTAGGCACCTCTGTGTTCACTGCAGCATTATTTATGGTGGCCAAGACCCGGAAACAACCAAAGTGTCCTTGGATGGCCGATTGGCTAAAGAAGATGTGGAACATACATATAATAGAATACTACTCAACCATGAGAAAATATGAAATACTGCCATTTGTGACAATATGGCTGGATCTTAAGATATCATGCTAAGTGAAATAAATCAGACCAAAATGTCAAGAACCATATGATTTCACTCATATGTGGGATATAAAACTGCAAGCAACAAATGAACAAACAAAAGCTCATAGATACAGACACCAGTATGGTGGTTACCGGAGGAAGACGGCAGGACGGGGGGCGGTTAGTAAAGGGTAAAGGGGGCCAAAAATGTGGTGACAGAAGATTTGACTTTGGGCGGTGGACATACAATGCAGTATACGGATGGTGTATTATACCATAGAATTGTACTCTTGAAACCTATATAATTGTATTAACCAATCTCATCCCACTAAATTTAATTTTTAGAAAAAAGGAAAAAGAGAAGTCCTCTCATGTGCTTAGATATAGGGTGTCTCAATGGGTGGGCAAAAGTAACACTAAGGAAAACAAATATTTTACTTCCAGGCAATGAGAAATCTTTTTTTTTTTTAATATTTCAAATAATATGGACTGGAATACTTACATCACCATATAGTAAAAATAATTGATGGCATAATCAACATTTCTTCTCATCTTTGGTAATGGTGATTTAGTTGATACTGAAATCATACTTCCTATTTACCATGTTTCCTTTTTTGTTTTTGCTTGCTGTTTGGGTCTTCTATAATATACACCAACTTGATCTTTCCAAGTGTACTTTTTCTCCTTGCGTCAGGGGTCAGATCTACTGAAAGAGTGTCCTAAGTGTCCACCAAATATGCCCTGTTCATCAGCTTTCTCTTTGCAAGAGACAGAGTTATACATTCCACATTATACTGGATACATAGTAAGAATTCAGTAATATGGAGTTCAACCAGCAAGTTAAAAAGTATTTTTAAAATCCATATTCTTTGTCCAGAACTTCCTAGGTGTGACTGAAGATGTAAATGTAGACTCCCTATAATCTGTCCTCAAGGAGTGAGCCATTTTTCTTAAAGCAATAAGCAGAAAAGATTCAAAACACCACATAAATAGCTGTTAGGTCAGCACCCTATAATATTTTCCCAGGCTTTGTGGATCTTGCAGTCACATGCGACTGTTTATCCCCCTGATAGCTATTAAGGTAGCACACTGTCTTCAGGAATGGTGTCGTGATTATTTTATGTACCCATCAGTGTTCGGGTCAGTACCTTATACACTTAGGAAACCATCAATACATGCAGAATTTAACTGTGTTGTGCAGACCAATTGTGCCTTAGGCATTAAAAGAATGGGAAGATTAGTGTTGGGACAGAGTTATCAGAATTTTTTAATACAGGTATTTAGGATTAAGCAACACATTACTGTAGAAACAGAGTGGCTCAGTAAGGTGGAGCAGCAAGAACAGTGGCTTTGAAGTCAGGAAATGCACATTCAGGGGCTGCTTCTCCTAACTGCTGGCTGAGTGACTTTCACGTTACTTAACCTGAGTCTCAGCTTCTGTGCCTTTGAAATGGAAATAAAGGTAACACCTCTTCTTCCTGTCTCGCAGGGCTATCTGAGCATCAGATTAAGTAGCCCACGGGAGAAAAGTTCTGTGAAGTAAAATCCTATACAGACATATGGTAGTCCCCCTTATCCGCGCTTTCACTTTGTGCAGTTTTAGCTGCCCGCAGTCAACCACGGTTTTAAAATACTAAAGGGATGCATAGGTTCTTTTGGATGGGTGTTTCAGGATTCTTAGGATATAGTCCCAACAGTGGAATTGCTGGATCAAAGGGCAGGTCTATTTTTAGTTTTCTGAGGAAGTTCCATACTGTTTTCCACAGTGGTC
>CM052545.1:30317770-30421835 GCA_028533065.1 Trachops cirrhosus | reverse complement strand
AATAATAAATAAAAAAAAAAGAAATACATACTTTAAAATAAAATAAAATAAAATAAAATACTAAAGGGAAAATTCCAGAAATAATTCACGAGGTTTAAATCGTGTGCCATTCTGAGTAGCATGACGACATCTCTCCTGCTACCACTCCAGGACATGGCTGATCCCTTTGTCCAGTGTACCTGTGCTGTATGTGAAACTCTCTTACAGTCACTTAGTAGCCATCTCAGTTATCACATATTTTGAAAGAGAGACTCAGCATTGATATAAATTTTATTATAATACTTGTTACAGTTCTATTTTTTACTACTTATTGTTACTATTGTTGTTACCTCTCACTGTGCCTAATTTATAAATTAAACTTTATCATAAGTATGTATGTATAAGAATAAGCATATATAGGGTTCAGCACATGACATATATATATAGAGTTAAATTAAACTTTATCATCGATATGTATGTATGTATAGAAAAAAATCATAATATATAAGGTTCAGTATTATCTGCAGTTTCAGGCATCCACTAGGGGTCTTGCAACGTATGTCTCATGGATAACGGGGACTATTTTATGTTATTTTATTAGCTATTATTTAAGTTCCTTTGCTACTAGATGAGAGCACCAACTTGTTAGAAAAACATTCAAGAAGAGTCGTTATCAACAATGCACTATCAGCCTGGAGGACATGAATTCTTTTTCAAAGGAATCATCCTGGGCCAGAAATATTTAATAACGTCTTTAATGGCACAGATGAATGTAGGAGATGCTCATTAAATTACTAGTGGCACCAAGTTGAGTGGGAAGTTTAGCAACTTGGAGAAGATAATTATAATTTTTCAAGGACCTTGAAAAATAAACAGAAATAATGAGAATAAAAAATAAGTCAGAACAAGTAAAAAGGGGAAAACAAACTGCACAAAAATGATATAAAGACCTGGTTACAGGCAAATACAACATAAACAAAAGATAGGATTATAGAGGATCATATATGAGTCATCAATGCCATGTTAATATTTAAAAATGTGTTGATAATAAACAAGACTCTGGCATGTGGGAGTTACTAGACAGTCTCCCCACCACGCTCAGGATTTTATCATTTTGAAAAGACTTATCATACACCTACTGGATACAAGGCATAGAAATGTACAAATATGTGTCCGATTTGAGGCTTAAGAATGAGAAATGGACTCCCTGGATGAGATCCCAAGAGAAGAGGCAAAATGATTCATAGTTTGCAAAATAATGTCTCTGGGTAGAAGTTAAAAGGATTAGGTTTATTTAGAACTGAGGAGGGAAAACAGAGATGTGGAAGTTGGGTGGTGTGATAAGTATCTGAAATGACAGGAAAGAATGTATAGATCGCTAGAATAAAAGAAAATGCACTGAATCCGCCACAGAAAGGGTTTGTATCAGAAAATACCAAGGAGTCGTCTGTTTAAGCATTGTTAGAATAGCATCTTCTTGCCAAAGAAAGACTTCTTGTTAATATGGTCATGGAAAATTGTGTGTTAGTAAATGCCATATTGTGGGCATGACAACAAGGTCTACTTGTGTTGAAATATCCTGTTGCACCTAATTTTTTCTTAATTCAATTTATGAATTATTTGGCACTTTCAAAATCTTTATCTTTTCTGATTTTCTCCATACCACTCTCTTCTGTTATCCAAGTTAGGAGCTTAGGAGTGATCCTTGATTTCTCCCTCCCACTTTACTGCAAACATTCCTTTAAGCATTAAGCATGAAGCTTGTTTTTTCTTAGCCTCTAAATTCCTCTTCAGTTTTTGTTTTCTCTCCCTCAGCACCAAGAGCACCAACTGAGTTCCCATTGTCCCTCACCTGAACAACTGCAACAGTTTCCTAATTGGTATGCGTGCTTAGAATGGGGACCCTCTGAAACATTTCTTCTATCCAAATATCCTAGGGATAGATACGAAACGTAAATCTGAACTCCTAAACTCAGTTACTAAACACTCCTGCCACCATATTCCAGATTTTGTCATTCTGAAAAGCACTTATGAAATACCTACTGGATGCATGGCGCAGTTGTAAAGAACTGTGTCTGATCTGAAGTGTTGAACCCAGGATTGGAGTCCTTGGATGGATCCCAAGAGAAGAAACAAGATTCTTCAGTAGCTCCCCATCTCTAACAAAATTAAGTCCAAGCTCCTTAACATTGAAGCTTCCCCTTGACTTGGCCCTTTCTACCACTTGTTTTTTTCCTGAAATTTACCCACCAGCAGCACACTTTTCACATCCCCTGCATTTGCTCCTGCTGACCTCTCAGTCTGAGAGGCTGTCTCCCATTTTTGTCAGGTAGCTGCTTACAGTCTCTGCTCAGAGTGACTTTCCTCACCCTCTGGGTTAAGACACTCTGTCAGTCGGCCCTGACCAGTGTGGCTCAGTTGGTTGTGCATCATCCCGCAAAGTGAGAGGTCACCAGTTCGAGCTCCAGTGAGGCTACATGACTAGGTTGTGGGTTTGGTCTCTGGTTGGGGCACGTGAGAGAGGCAACCCATCAATGTTTGTTTCTCTCTCTCTCCCTCCCTTCCCTTCTCTCTAAAAGTTAATTAACTAATTTTAAAAAGATCCTTGCTCAGTTTTATTGCTCATAAGTCTCAGTCTCCCAATCACCTGTTCAGGTCACCCCCTCCCCAACATGAGTGAACACTCTGAGGACAGGACCTCAGTAGGACTCATTCTTTGATCTAGCTTCTCTCACAGCTTCCAGTGCAAGTGCACCTAGGATAAACTTAAAAGATTTTTTTAAAAGCATGAATGAAGGAAAGAAACCATCATCTATTTACTTCACAGCTCTTTTGTAAGACATTATTTTAATATCTTTTTAATTCTAGTAGAACCACAGTGCCTTTTTTGTCAAGTGTTATGAAGCCTTGACTGGACTGCATGCATAGGCCTGCTAAATCACATTCAAGGTCTTGTGGCCAGTCCCAAAGGGCTAGAATAGGTGGTTGAGAGCACAACACATGCCCTTCTTGAATGCAAAGGCAAAGCGATAACCAAGATGAGTATAGCAAGACGTTTTGTTCTCCTTGGTTGAAGAGCTGCTTAGAACTTGAGAAATGTTGGACGTTGTGCAAATTCGAAGTTGTATAATTGGTTTATTTCATATGAATAAGCTTAGTATAAGCCATTCTTTCTATTTGCTATCAAGTGGTGGCATCATATGCTTTAGTGTATTTAGACTGCTGTGAAAATATTGTAGACTGGGTGGTTTTAAACAAAAGAAAATGATTTCTCACAGTTCTGGACACTGGGAAGTCCAGGATCACAGTACTGGCAGATTCAGCGTCTGGTGAATGCTGGCTGCCTGGTTCATACATGGCCCATCTTCTCTTCTGGCTGTGCCCTCACATGGGGGAAGGGGTGAGGGAGCTTTCTGGGGCCTCTGTTATGAGAGCACTAATCCCATTCATGAGGGCTCCACCCTCATAACATAATCACTTCTCAAGGCCCTTACCTCCAAATACCAACACATTAGGGGGTACGTTTCAACATATGAATTTTGGGGTGACAGACACATTCAGTGTCTATTATCTTGCATCATCCGACATCTGCCTACCCGCCCACCATTACCTTGTGGCACTCCCTTCCCTAAGGCTACCATGTGTGTTGTGCAGCTCATGCCCAGCACTTGGGCATTCAGTGTTCAGTCTCCACTCCACTCAACTCTCCAGGTGCCCTGATGAAGTCTGCATCCATACCCCCATCGGGGAAAGGGTGCACAAATGCACTGGGTGGGTGAGTTAGGCACTGACTTGCCTCATCTCCTGCCCCAGTGTTGCCTGGGCCTTTGTCAGTCCCACCACAAAGCCTTTGCATGTGCCATATGGAACTCTCCCTGTTCTGTTCAGCTCATTGTTGATATTTCAATTTGATGCCCCTTTCACCGGGAAGGTCTAAACTCTATGACAGGGACAGTAATCCCTATGGTCAGTAGGCTTTCATCATACTGAAAACCTCCTTATCACATTTCCAGGTTTATAATCATATATTCACCACATTAATGGCACTCCCACTACACCACAAGCTCCATAAAGACATGAATGACAGTCTATATTGGCTACCATTGTTGTTGGCTTTTTTAAATCCTCACCTGAGGATTTTTGTTTATTCTTGATTTTAGAGAGGAAAGAAGAAAGAGAGAGAGCGAAACTGGTGTAAGAGAGAAACATCAATTGGTTTTCTCCCCTGCGTTCCCCAAATGGGGATCAAACCCACAGTCTAGTATGTGCCCCTACTAGGAACCGAACCCACAATTTTTGGTATACAGGATGATGCTCCAACCAACTGAATCACCTGACAGGGCTATATTGGCTACTATTGTATTTCCAGAACACATGGTACATACTAAATAAACATTTGTGAATTAATACCTTAATTCATATAGAGCATACAGAGGTATATAATAAATTTTGTTGAATGAATTGCTCTATTTCATTCTCAAATGATTTAGCTGATATTTAAAATAATATAATCAAGTATACTATTCTAATTCCTCTGAACATTTTGAACACGATTGGCTCTTACTTATTTTGTTTGTTTCATCTTTTCATAAATATAAACTAAGTTCATCCTCAGAATTTGATATTAGAAGAACAGATTAATACTTGATTTTAACATCCTGCAGATCAGAAACCTGAAGTTTGATTAGTTTATTTAATCATCTGTCAAATCAGTAAAAGTGTAACACATGTTTTTAATATATTTTTTGGAATAAAAAATAAATGCAATGCTTATTAAATAATGAGGGTAATATGAACTTTCAGTAATGCAGACAGGTTGACTATAACTGTAAACCACATGCTTATATACTTTAGACTTTTACAGCTTTCAATTTATCAATGGAAATAATTAGCACACTTTGTGGCAGCCAGTGATGGAATTTATTCATTTGGAAGGCCATGGGTTTCCTGTCATTAAAACTACATCATGTCCTTCCTTTTCTATTAAACTTCCACTGAGGGCACCAAGAAGTCACTAAAAGGAAATGAAGAGGATTTTTTTTGGCAATGTTCTTGTGCAATGATTTAATGCTCTTAGGAGATAGCAAACCCACAAGGTAACGTACCCAACGAGTGCGTTAATAGGACAAGGGGCCCAATTGCCACTTTATTCCCTTTATTTGAACTTTTGTTTCTGATCCAGTTAACTGTGATGTGCAAAATTGTGCCAATAAATTTACTTTCTTTTTTCAGGTTAATGCATTGTTTGATTTTCATTAGTAATGTTTTACTACAGCAAAGGAACAGATTTAGATTCCAGAAGCACTGTATACTAATTTATATGTCAAAGGATATTACTTTTGTCTCCAGGTGACCAATGGCCTCTCATTCCACATAGAATCATTGTATTTAAATCTTACACTTTTTTCTCACTAAAAGTTTTTTTTTTTTAAATAAGATGAAGTATAAACTCTACTCTGTCTTCCATTTACGCAGTAGTAAGATTTGCTCTTGACTCTGTTACAAAGGCTAGAACCTTAGCTCCCAAAGAGCTCTGTCCAGTTTGGGAAGCCTTAAATGAAATGCTTGTTTTCCTAAGGTCTAAAATGGGCTTGGTGGGGAGTCTAAATTAGCCTCTCACCCCCAGAAGTGGGTGGTCCTTAGAAGGTATAATCAAGAGACACTGTCCATCAAGGTTTAGTTTCAGCTCTCTGACAAAGCCTGTGCAGGTGAGGGGACTTCGCATAAGATCTGAAAGCTTGAAGGCTTTTGTTTGACTTGACTATAAACAAAAAGTTCGAGAGAATGCTAAAGACAAGTTCTCATGTCCTTATATATGACATAGGGTAAGAAATGAAATGCCCTAAGTTCTTAAAATCACAGAAATGGGGAACACCCCACACTATGAAAACTCTCAGCTAAATCGGAAGTAGAAATACAGCACTTTAACATATCTTCCCAGTCTTTAGGCTGTCACATTGCAAATGTATTAAGACAAATATAATGGCTTTGCAATGAGTACGTAAATTTATTTTAGAATAATTTCAGATATATAGAAGAGTTGTGAAGACTGTACAGAGTTCCCTTCACTGAGTCCCTCCTAGAGTCAACATCTTACATTACATGGTGCATTTGTCAAAACTAAGAAATCGACACAGAGTCCATCAATTTTAAGAAATAATTATTTTTTGTGATTGAGAAGAGGTTCTTTTTTTTTAATGGCTTCAGCTGCAGTACAGAGGAGGACATTGTACTGAATTTCTGTAGATAAGCCATTAATTTCAACACTGTTTTCACTGAGCCACTTAAACCAGATACTGATATTGCTGCTGAGTTTGCAAATTAAGATGTAAGATCAGAGCTTGGTGAGATTGTCATATTGTCTCCTTTAATTTGGAAAAGTAGAACGAGGCTAGAGAGAGACTCATAAAACAGACTTTACGACTCTCTTCAAGGCAGATATAGAAGCCCCTGCTCCAATCCCTTCTCTCAGCCTGTGCAATTACATTTCCGCAGGAAGAAAGAGAAGAATTAGAAACAGGATAATGTAGTCTTAAATCACCAGTCTTAGCCTTTGCCTTCGTGTGGGAGCCCTGAATTTTTATAACATGGCCTTCATATTGTGTAGTGCGAGACAACGAAAACCACAACGTCTTTGACTCTTCCTCAATTAAAACGATCATTTTGTCTAACATCCTATAAAACCTGTGCATGAGTCTATCCTAAGCTTTTGCATCTCTTCCAGTGGGAAAAAAAAACACTCAAAATATTGTAAACATGTACAATAAAGCTAAAGTTCTATTTCAGTATAGTTTACAAAGAGCTAATTATTTAACATTTCTGGGTAACAGTCTCCAAAGTCTGAGGCTGGGTGTCAACTCCTATTACTGAAACCATTAATAATGTGATGCATCATAGTATTAAAGGTAAAAGTCCTGAGTGATTTGATTTGCCTCAGGATTCCTTTTAAGTGTTCTGATAATTATAATACTAGAATTAAAATATTTGTATTAGGGTACGATCATAATGCAATTAGGTTTCTTGCCCAAATCGAAGCTGCACTAGCAACTAGTAGATAACCCAAGCTGAGTGAAGAGCTTCACATCACTGGAAGTAGTTGTTGGGTGTAACGCATTACAGTGTTTTTCCCCTAGAAAACAGATTAGCCACAAGCTTTCACCCTCAACACTTATCTTGGGCATCAAGAGAGCTGACCCTGAGTATCTAAAACACGTGGGAGGGGGCACACAATCTCTGCTCCTCTCTGGTTTATGATAAGACTAGTTCAGATGAGATCAAGAGTTAGGATTCATGACTCACAACTAATTTAGCACATAGGCAGTTCCTCCAGGTATTTGCACTCTATAATGCTAATGATGAATACTAAGCTGACATTAACATGTACAATTATGAGGGTGTTTTTCCTGAAACATTTTATAGTAGTATGGAATAAAATAATACACTGATGTCAGCAAAGTGTAATGAAAGTTGAAGACAATATTGCAACATATTTTGCCTCTCATTTCCAAGCCCTATTTCTAAGGTCAGTAAAAGAGATTTTTGCCTATCAAAATGAATGGAAATAATGATATATCCTGTGATATAATTAAATACTACATCTCGTTAATGTACGAACATGAATCAAACTCCTGTAACTAATAAAGGCACCAAAAATTATATTTTAAAGGAAGACTTTAAAATACAAAGAAAATGCCATGATCTCTATTGTCTTCATGAGTTTAAATATTTAGAATATAATTAATACAGAGCACTCATCAAAGAAAGGTAGAAAATTGGGGTATATAAAAATTGATGAACAAAATCTTCATTTAAAATAGAGTCAGGGGGTTGGAAAAGAGAAGTCTCACACATGTGTCATTTAACTCACAATAGGACCCCAATAGGAAAAGACAGGGCAGGAAGTGACACAACTTTACTACCTCTGAAGGAGGTAGAAAAGATTCCTCCTCACCCAGTAACAGCCCAGCCAATGGGAGGAGGGCTGCCGTAACTCAACCAATAATAAGTCACTAAACTCCAAACTCTGTTTCCTCCAACAGACTCTTCATTTACAACAGCTCCTCCCAAGTCCATAAAAGAGCTTCCTCTTCTTTGTTTCTCTGGATGTACTTGAATTACGTTTGTTTGTTCCCAAATAAGTTCGTTTTGCTAGAGAATTGTCTAGCTCTCTAAGGTCAACTGATTTTATCCTGAGTCTAATGGTTCTAGACATGTGTTCTTAGATGCTTCCCTAAACGCTCTATGCCTCAACTGAGAGAGAGAGAGAGAGAGAGAGAGAGAGAGAGAGAGAGAGAGAGAGAGAGATTAACAATAGCTACGTTGGACTGTTGGAATTAGGCCTAAGCTTCCACCATCAATATATACTGAAATCAGATGCTCTTTAGCAAACACCAGGCTCACAAACAAAAACAAATTTCTTTCTTATCTCCATAAAAAGAAACAAGACACTAAATTCAGTTTGATTTTTATAAAAGTGTAAGTTAGCAGGAATATAAAACTTTCCTAAGGGTTTAGGTATAAATATTGACATAATATATTTTTACAATAAGTAGCTAGTTTTCTAAATCTTATAAAAATGTACTGGTGCACTAGAATATTATACTAAAATGCTTATCTGAAATGTGCGATGCTAACATTTTTTCCTCTGAATACTGATACATAGAACTCAATATTTTAAAAATTTATAAAATATTTAAAAGATGGAACTTAAAGTCTTTTTCACATAAACTGTTGTGGTCCTAGTTCCTAAAGCATGCTGTGTATCTGTTCTTAAAGAAAAAGAAAAATAATCCTCATCAATTATGGTTAAGGATTCCCAAACTGAAACACATGTGGATGAACGCCATTCAAGCACCAGCCCACACTGGTCTGGTGGTGGGGGAGGGAAGGGAAAGGAGGAGATAAATAGCCTACATGATTGATTTCAACTAAGACTAAAATCTTGGAGGACAATTATGGGATTTACTCACTGTTTGTTTTTGTGACATTTCGGAAATTGGCAAAAAAAAAAATGTTTACAAAATCGAAGAGATGTGTGGCGGCTGATAAATTGATTTGCTAGATAAGTGATTTTTTCCCAAAACTTCTTTTCTTAATTTACCTTAGCATTGGAAATCATCCTCAGTAAAATGATCAACTATGACATTAACAATAATAAGAAAAAAACTGTTCAGTGCATTTTTCTCAAACATTTCAAAGCTTTGGTATCATTTAAGGGATTCATTATATTAGCTAAGCTAGCCTATATTTACCTTTTATTATCTAATGTGTTTCTTTTTTAAAAAGGAAATTCTTTTCATTTTGTCCGAAGAGAGGTATTACATCTAATTAATACATCAACGTCTCTTTTTCCTTAACTGACAAATGCTAAATGCTTTATCAGGCTGGCACCAAAAATGATGTTGTCTCAGGGTTTTCCCAGACTGCCTTGTCTGAAAAGCTACATGAAAAGCTTTAATGATCATATATTAGGTGGGAACTTTAACCTTCTTTGTACCAGGTCAATTGAGTAGGTAATTGGAAAAGTCAGTTCCACTTGTAACCCATTCAAAAGGAAACTTAGGTTTGCACAGAATGTAGTTTTCAGTCATGCCGCAGGGTTATATAGAAAAACAATACAAAACAATAATCCTGGGCATTTATTTCATTGTATTAAAGTTAAGACTGAAACAAGAACAAAAGACTCAAATAAGACCAAAAAAAACCCTTTTTACGTATTCTCTAATTTCTTCTTCTGAACATAGGAGAAATTAAATTTAATTGAAAATTAAATATAATTTAAAACAAAACAGAAACAGGTCATAGAAACAGAGAACAAACTGATGGTTGCCAAGGAAGGGTAGATGGGCAATTTAAAAATTTGAAAGGGAATAAGCAGTACAAAGTTTCAGTTATAAAATAAATTAAGCTACGGAGATTTAATGTACTGCACAGGGAACATAGTCAATAACATCGTAATAACTTTGCACAGTGACAGATGGTTATTAGACTTATGGTGATCAAATCATCAGGTACAGAAATATCAAGTCACTATGCTGTACACCTGAAACTAATATAACAGTGTACTATGGCTGTAATATATTATTAATACTTTAATAAAAATTTTTAAATAAAAATAGTTATTAGGAGTTGATTGTGTACCTGGCACTGGGTTCAGCTTTTCACAAAAATTTGCTCACTTACTTCTCACAAAAATCAATAAGGAAACATTCTTATGATCACACCATAGCTAATACATGCACCATAGATCTGCTGGACCAGTCCAGATGCTACTGCCAGCTGCCTTGCTTATGTCTACCACTTACTAATTTTGTAGCCTTGGGCAGACTAAGTCATCTGCCAATATGTCAATTTTCCCATCTAAAAATAGAAATGATATTAGCACTTACCTGGTGAGGGTGATAAACAGACACAATGACTGGCACATAGATATTTTACAGAAGCGTTTTTTATTAAAGTGTAGTTGACATGCAATATTACATTAGTTTCAGGTATACAACATAGTGATTTATAGATATCTCTATACCTTATGAGTTGATCACCACAAGTTTAGTAACTTTTTTGTGCTATTATTTTACAGATAATTAAACAGAGACTAAAGGAGTTCTTAAACCTTACCGCAGTCAGAGAATTAAGTGATAGAACAGAGGCCTGGGCTTCTGTGTTCTGGAGCCTACGGAACAGTAGCAAGGGCAGAAAAGAAAAGGAGGGATGCACCACTTTAAACGCTTTGAATGGGAGATAGGGACACTTTAGAGTGCAGATGGGTAACAGCAGGACTCGGGTTTAGCCAAGGATGTGCACCCGACAGCACCGCACAGCTGGAGTGTCCGAACCAGGCGGGGTTGCAGCAGATTTGGGCCATCTGCACGATCCGTCATGTTTTCCTATAATGGGTAGAGATCAAAATCAAGAAAAAAGACAGTAGACAGAAACAGTTCAGGGAAGAAATTTACTATTGTATGCTGTCTGAAGTACACAAATTGATGGCCATATGGAATTGCACAGAAGTATGTAATTTGATTAGGATCATAACAGCTATTGCACCAGAATGTTTTCATCAATACTGATAACATTAGAGCAGTATCTATATTGATAAAATTAAGCAGTCTTCTTGTAATTTTTTTCAACTCAGTCTACATCAGTGAGTATAGGAGATAAAGATTAAACTCATTTTTAATTTGTTTTTGGTTTTTAGTTTTTAATTTAAATATACTCACTTGAAATTTTACTTAAAAAGCTAATTTTAAATTAAAAAAAGGTTATTTCTGGTCAGTATAAAATTGTGCCTGGGGACTCATGAAGAATACCACTCAGTATATCTTTCTTTTTGCTTTTTTTAATTGTTCCCGTGACAGTGTTAGAGATTATATTTTCCTTGAAGGTGACTATTTTCTTGCTGATGTAGATAAACTTTAACATTACATTATAGTATATTTTCTGATAGGGGAGGCAATGAAATAAATTGAATCTATACACTTTCTAATTTATAGTAAACTGTGACTAAGTCTTCTTTAAAATTACATATTTTGAGTAAAAATTTTATATTTTTATATTCTAATGTAGAATCCTTCAGTTTCAATGAAACAAAAAAAACAAATGCAGGTTTAAGAAAAACATTTCACAAAATAAATTTCTGAATATTTATGATTTAGAAACAGCATGTATCAGATTAGACCACATTGAGTATGTTATGCCGAAGTCAAAGTGCCTCCATATTTCTGTAGAGAAGAGTTGACAAGAAAGTGAGCATAAGGCCCTAAATTATAAATTTAAATAGTTTTTGTGAGCCTTTGTAAAAATAACAGAATCTTTTTGTCAGTAAATGCACATTCATAGACTGAGTCAAAGGTTGTGAAACTTCCCCCAAAGTGAAGTTTTCTAAGTAAATTTCTAATAAACAAAAGAAATAAAACAAGAAAGGAAATATTTAACCAATACTAGCATAAAAACAAATAAAATTTCTAACATCAGAAATCACCTTTCCAGTAACTGTTTGTATAGCACGTAATATGTGAAGTGAAAATGAATTTTACCTACTCTAATGAAAGGAAAAAGAAAAAATGGTTGAATATACTACCACTTTTTTGAAAGCATACAAGGTGCAAAGAATTCAAAGATGACATACTTTTTATTTTTTACCAAAATTTCCTTCCATTTGCTCCAGATTTTACTGTATTTAGAAGAAATTATAGAATATTCACTTAATTCTTGCTTCATTATTTTCATTGTCTGATGAGCTACAGGAACATAACAGAGCGGACGTGGTCGATTTGGGGGAACAGCTTTGCAGTGGGTCCTAAAATAGCACACTGTGTTTCAGAAAACATCCTGGAATAGGCTGGGTCCGGCATGGCTCCTTCCAACTGCCTCAACACCCACCAACACACAACAGAGGGATGCCTGTACTTACCACTCAAGCTCCGGTTATGAACCAGGTTTGCTTGCGGCCTGCCTTCTGGTCAGTCGCAAATTTTTCTTGCCATCTCACTAGTGTATGTGACCACTGCCATAGCTTCCATAGCCATATCCTGGCTCCTCACAATATGAATTTGGGCTGCATCACAACTCTGCTTACCTAGATCATGTCTGCAAATAGACTTTAGATTTGCCTCTGCCTGAGAGAACCCCCTTGCCTAATGGTGCCCACCATGGTATTCCTTTCACTTGTTTCTTTATCAAATATTCACTGAAAATGTACTAAGTAGCAACCACTGTCGTAACCACCAAAGAAATAAAAACTCCCATATCCTGGTTTAAATAGGCTGACTTAACTATGGAATTAGAGCAAGAACTAGAAGGAATTACCTACAGATTTTTTTGTCAACACTTTGGATTTCTTAGCTTCTTCAATCCTACCTGTTCAATAGAAAAGGAATATTTTGAAATTGGTTTGCTTGTCATCTCTCAAGAATGAATGTGGTTAATAGAAAAATAGTGGGAAGTATTAACTTGTATGTGCTATCAACACTCCCGCCCCACCCCAATCCAGAAGGCTATAGCATTTCACCTTTTTAGCTTAAGGGAATGTAAAGAACAAATCAGGTGGACTTTGTTCTTTATATAAGTAGAATATAGAGAACAAATCAAGTTGATTCGTTATTTTGAGCTTCAACAGCTGAGGTTTATCATACATACCAGGTGTCTGCATGTTTGGAAACATAGATAATACTATATTACATTTTTGCAGATTGAAAATGTCCTTGATGATATGATGCATAAATTGGCTAAATTTCTAGACATTATGGTAACTCTGGAGATTTAGAAGATTATTTACTAAAATGGATTTTTCCTCTGCCTTAGGAAAGACAAATTCCCTGGATGAGGTTGCTGAGAAGTTCAGCTGGAAATAAAATAATAGGATGCTGGTGAGTGACCCTGAGAAGGGTTTGCTAGCCTGAGAGGAGAGGAAACCTGTGCTTAGCTTTCTAGAAGAAGCCAGGAGAGGTGCAAAACTCCAGTCGTGAGAACCACCAAGGCCATTCTCAAGACAGGGTGAGGGCAGTGGTGACAGGATGTGCTCAGGGCACCAGGCTTGACACTGCCCCGCAGAGGCCACCTTGTAGAGCCGATAGGATGAGCTCAAGGCTCTGAACTGAACTCACTGGCGGGAAAACAAACAAACAAGGTTCGCCAAGTTTAATTTGATCATGTTTTGTTTCTACCATGAAGTCAAGTTAAGTAGGTGGAATGTGAAGAACTGTTATAGAAAAATAAAGTTAATTTTTTTGTATACTTGAGTTTGTGGTCTGAGATGGCATATCCACAATGTGTAATAAGATCATATTATACCACATAAAGCATTTACAGCTGAATAAAGAAGAAAATTTACAATAAAATGAAGAACTCACAAAAACCTTGAAGAAGAAGGAGAGATCTGTAGGTTCTAAAAGCCCTCATATTTAATGAGAAAATAAAAGTACAGGTGTACTAAGACAAGTATGCATACATTTTATTGGTGGTATAAATTACTACAAACTCCTACAATAAGCCTCCTTCTAAAGATTATACTAATAACACAAAATACATTCAAATCTGTATATATATGGAGATGTTCATTATAGTGTTATTTATAATTACATACAAATTCAAGCACTCTGGATATCCAACACTAAGAGCAAGGAGTTAAATTCCATTTCCAGTGAAGTATTATACAGCCATTAAAAGCCATTGTTTTTTAAGCTATAAGACATCAAGGAAGAGTGTTTGTGAAAGAAAATAGTTGAAATGTAGGATATAAAACATACACACACATGAACACATTATATATATTATGAATACAGCTAAAGAAGAAATGTGCTGGGGAAGGAAACACAAATACTAATATTGGGGTAGTAGACTATGGAGAAATAATTTCTCTTTTATTGCCATTTATATGAAGTTATAACATTTTATACATTTTTATAATGAACAAACTTTGAAACTTTTAAAAAATTGAGTAAGATGATCAAGAAAATTTCCATTTGTTTAACTTAGTTGATTATTTAATCAATAAAACCCTGTAATAAATGAAACAGAAGAATGACCCTTTGAGACTGAATTTATATTCTGTTCAGCCTAAATTTCCTGGCAGTCCCTGGCAACGCAACACAAATACGTGTTTTTTGACATCAGTCATAGAAGTTAAGCATGCACAGCTTCTCTCAGCAGCTATTTACAGTTCATTTGTAAATTGTTCTAAGCCATTTTAAATGAATTTAGATTCCCCTCCAATACCAGCTCTGGAGGTAATAAGTTCTGTAAATTTATTGCTGCTATTGATGTGGTTCTTCCTCTTCTCTGCCCCCCAGACTCCTGACCCTCCAATGCAATATTGAACAGAAAATGTGAAAGTGGACACAGTAAGCTCATTCCGGAGCTTAGGGAGAAAGCTTTCAGCCTTTCACTGTTGAGAGTGATGTGAGCTATAGACTTTTATAGGTCACTTTTCATGAGATTGAGAAACTTATCTTATTTTCCAGGTTTTTCTAGAATGTTCATTATAAACAAATGTTGAGTTTTGTCAAATGAACTTTTTTGAATTTTAAGATGATCATGATTTTTCTTCTTTGTGGTGAACTACATTGATTTTTAAATGTTTGGAGCAACATTGCATGTCTGAGGGGAAAACACAGACTTGCTTGATTAAATTGATATTTTGCAGATTTTTGTGTCCATGTGCTATATTGCTCTGTAATGTCCTTTTTAAAAATAGCTTTGCCAGGTTTGTTACTGGGGTTTTTTCTGGCTTTATAGAATGAGTTGGAAATGTCTTTTCCTATTCTGTCTCCTGAAATAGTTTACATAAGATTAGTATTAAGTATTTTTGAATGGTCTATATTGCTGACTCTTTTTTCCTGTCAGTGGACCACATTTTGTTGTTTCTTTTAGGTCTCATGTCATAGATGAACTGTTAAACAGATTACAGATATAGTGAATGAAGGATACTAGACTTTGGATGGTGAGCACACAATGGACTATACAGATGTTGGATTATAAAGTTGTACACCTGAAACTTACACAGTTTTATTGACCAATGTTGCCCCAATAAATTTAAGATTAAAAGAGATTATGGATTTGGTTATCCTCCTATGAAGAATTTGGATGCTTGTTTTATTTAAATTTCTTGTTTACGGCCTTGAATTTATGTTGTATTTGGCTTGTTGTTTTGTTAGTACTGAACTGTGGAAAGACTCAGTGTTTCCCAAATCTTCCCAATTTGGCAGGACTCAGTCTCCAAACCCTCTCTCCCTGCTGGTTTCGTTGGAGTTCTTTTAAGCTTTGTTTGGGAAGGTCTAGAACAGATCTTCTTCTAGGTCATAATTGTTAGTTCTAAGATATGCTCTTTCTTGTATTAGTTACCAGGAGTGTTGAGAAAATAATAACCTAGGCTCATGTTGGCAAAGCCGGAACTGTCATGTTCTCTGACACCGATCGCCCCACAGAACGGCTGCATCTGTAGTTTTCTCTTCTCCCGGCCCCATAGCAGCTACTCTCTGGTGAGCCTCAGAGGAGCTTGCCTTGCTCCTGTGCAACCTCTGCCACAGCTTTACAGAAAGTTCTGACTTACATCCCTATAGTCCCAACTCCGCATAGTTTCCTTCTCTGCAATGACCCATACCACACATTCTAGCCACTTCGCCCTCCCCGAAGTCTAATTAATCTCTGCCTCCTCAGCTCAGCGGAACCACTGTGTGCTCTGCTCAGACCCTACCTCTGTAAACTGTTGTTTGGAAACTGTTCCTGGAAAGAACTGAGGTTCTTGAGGCTCACCTCATGACTTGCCGTTCTCTTGGGAATCACTCCCTACTGTCCAGTGCTGGAAAAGATTTCATTCAGTGTAATAGATGTTTACAGAAGCGTGGGCAGCTGATTCATTACTAGTTATTCCACTGGAGCAAGAGTGCACCAAAGTTAAACTTTTGATGCAATAAGTATAGCGTTGGCCATAAAATCCTAAATTATGCAAGATTTAATTTCACAGGGTGCTGTTGATAATTTATATAATGTGTTTGTCAAATTCTTACATTCCTAAAAGCTATATCTGAGTTTATAGAACTTTCAGATGATAAAACTAATATGAAATATTTTAAAAATTTCTGATTTAAGAAAGAATCCTGTAAAATAGGCCAAGGTTTAACTTGACACTGTGTACTTGTAGTTATCCTATTCTTACATCTTTGCTCCATATCTAGAGGTGAAATTCAGGGACTTTATGTGGTTATCCTTTCCCCAGTAGTGTCCAAATTCTGATTGCTTTCCAGATAAACCAATTAAGTGTCTATTGTGATTTCTGCTTTCTCAAAATGTTACCTTTTTCTCTCCTATCCCTTAAGAATCTACTTTATGGGGATAGGCATATCTTAGTTGTTATATTGATGTCTTATGTGTCCTGATTTAATATGAATACATTATATGGTGGTTTATAGTTAATTCTTGAATTTCTGAGTGGCTCTAATGGTATAAATTTGAATCCCCCCTATAGACTATAATGGATGTGAAATTTGAAAGCCAGGATGATAGAAGCAGGAGCTTGGGCTTTAAATAACTTGAAAATGACTCCTCATCAGTAGGTATCTAAACTTTCTAACTTCAGAATCAGTCCCATCAATTAACTGCTTCTTGTTACCATTAAGTAACCATTCTTTGTGTTAGAACTTAATTTCTTCTGACGATTTAGAAGCATCGTAGTATGATTTCTTTTCTTTTTTTAAGATTTTATTTACTTATTTTTAGAGAGAGGGGAAGAGAAGGAGAAAGAGAGGGAGAGAAACATCACTGTGTGGTTGCCTCTCATGCACCCCCTACTGGGGACCTGGCCCGCAACTCAGGCATGTGCCTGACCATGATCAAACCAGGGACCCTTTGGTTTGCAGGCCAGCCCTTAGTCCACTGAGCCACACCAGGGCTGATTTCCTTTCTTGTGAGAATATTATAGATTCTTTTGTGAGGCTAAAAATTTTAATCAGTAAATATTTATTGAGAACATACTATGCTCAGGAAGTAAAAATGAATAACACAATTTCTACCACCAAGACTTTTATGTACCCTAGTTGGATATCTTTATACACAAAGAATTTGATTACAAAGCAAAATTTACATTATGCAAGAACCATGGTAAAGGTTCAGAAAACAGAGAGGTAATTTGCAACATGGTGATCAAGAAAAACATCAAGGAATGTAGGCAGTGTGTAGTCTGGACCTGGAAGAATGGGAAGAGTTTCTGAAGGTGGAAATGGAGGACTTTCTAGAAAGAGATAATAGTGTGTACAAGGGCTTCAAGTAAAAAATGGGTAGAAATATTGGTAATGTTGTAGTTCTTAATACAGTAATGGATTCACACATGTTCATGTTATTATTGTGTTTTGTAATGTAAATCTATGTTACATATATTCTCTAGGATATATCATAAGAAATAAATTGTTGATGAAGATGAGGTAGTGAAAGATGGTAAAACTTTAAAGAAGTTTAAAAGTGAAAGGAGAGGGAGAATGAGAAGAATTAAGATTTACTGAACAGTTACTCTGTGCCAAGCTGTGTGTTAATTTCTTATATGTAATATTGCCTTTAATCTCCACTATATAATTGTATGAGTGATCCTAATATTAGCTTCATAGATGCATAAACTTAAGCTTAAAGAAATTGACTTGCTCCAAGTGACTCAGCTAAGAATGTGGCACGTAGAAGAAACTGAAGGCTTAAAAAGGCTTTTAAATAAACATAGGCATGATTTCACTTGAATAAATAAATAAAAGCATGGAAAAAGGTACACTCAAATGTTATCAGTAATTTTCTCTCCATGTAAGTAATTTTTATTTCATTTTTATAGTTTCTTAAATATTTTTCTATAATAAACACAATTAAAATAATAGTTTTTTATGAGAAAAAGTAAATCAGAGAAAAATTAACCATGTTTTCAAGTAGAGGAGAAGATGCAGGGGAAAGATGCAGGACAAAGTGCTACCATTTTTATGAGGGACTGGGATCAAGAAGCAATTACTTATTCATTCAACAAATGTTTATTAAATTCCTACTATGTGCCAAGGAAGAAAGAAGAAAATGAACAAAAAAGGACAGGATGACCAAAAATACTGGAGGAGTGAAGAAAATTCCCCTGAAGTGATCTCATTCTCATCAAAATAGAAAGTGAAGTCAGTGGCTGAACGTGAGAGTGGAAGTGAGGCTGAGACCTGCAGACGCACAAAAAAAGTCAGAAATAATCATTGGCTGTGCTTTGCAGGCCAGGAGCAAAAGCTGAGAAGAAAGAAAACTGAGGCTGTCCAGAGTTGAGCAATGTCAAGATGAAAACAGGAAAAGGGCAAGGGTCAAGAAGATAAAAGAATTTTGAGACCAGAATGACCTTACATTTTCTTAAAACTCCTATGTGGAAGTTGCTATAGATAGACAGAGATAAAGAACGGAATCCTGGAGTTAAATCACAGGGTAGAGATGGGGGTGCAATCCAGAAAAAACATTCATGCAGGTAGAGGACTCAGAGTCCAAAAGAACTCCCTAAAGTGGTCCTTAATGTGCAACAATCTGGCAGCTCAAGGAAGCTATTTGTGGGATCTCACGTGTATTCTCTTCATAGAATTCTAACTTAATTGAAGAGAACATTAATCCATCACATTCCTGTCCTGATGCTCAGATAAATTCGAAGGGATAGTTTCAGGGCATAATCAGAATTTTGAGACAACTTGGAAATTGTGTCCTGAAGTTTCAAATGTTATTAACGTTCTTGACGGAAGTCTCCCAACTGGAGTGAGTAGAGTACATTTTCCTTGTTAGGCAAATGGGTGTGAAGTGCATAGCAATCCCCACTGTCTCACATTCTGTTTTAGTTAGCTAATCCATCAATTAAGGAAATGTATTTAAACTGTTCAAAGAGAATCACACGGGGTCCCTAGCCTAGCCTGGTCCAGCCCAACGGATGAGCTGGTGTTCCGGCTGCAGTCCTTGTCCAGAGGGCATTCACTCAGTGCCTGAGGTATAGAGACACTGCCTTATTTGTTTTAGCAGTAATTGTCTCCCCGCCCTGAAAGAGGCCCGGAAAATTGCTTCTATGTTTAGAAACAAGATTGCTGTGCTGAGGCTGCTGGGCAGAGAGTCTCACCTCTTTATGCAAGACTGTTATTCCTAGGACTCCATGTCCTAATTTAGGCCTTTGTGACATTTGTTTGATGAACTGGCATCTGTGAGTCACACACTGAGGCTGCAAGGACCCTTCTTGGGGGTTCCTGAAAGGGCTGCTATGGCTGCTCCCTTGAGGAATATTAATTGTGAGGGTTTATTGTGTACTACTCTAAGTCAACGTTACAATAGATTCAAGTTTATGGTTGTTTTGATTGAATAAGAAGGACAAGACAATTGTTCAAGAAAGTGGATTTCAAACTAATATATGAAAAGTGAATCCAAGCTCAGCAATTCTCAGCTGTACATGTGGAGAGGAAAAGATGGCATCTGTGCTTCGTAAGTATCTCTGTGCACTTGAAGAAGGGGTTTCTCCACCACTGGGCATGGCCTGCTCTCTACATGCCCAGGAAAGCCATCGTAATACTCCTGAGTCATCACAGTCACCAGGGCCTTTCCTCTCTTGGTAGACAACTAGGTCCCAGGATCTAAATCACCCGCAAGTTAATACTTGTTCTCAGTAAATACTGCCCATTAATTTAATCTAAGCCAAGACTTTTAAAACCCCAGATAGCTAATTCACTATTTACTTTAACCATATGCTCTCTAGCTTAACACACCACAAAATTATCCCATTATTGAAGGAAGTGAAATCCATGAGACACTTGTATACATAGACTGACCGTAGAGATTTTGTATTTTATTATGACCAACTTCAGTGTCTTGTTCCGTTAAGTTATGATGACTAAAAAATCTGACTCATTGCCTACAGAGAAGATCTGTCCTCCAAAGGAAATTCTCAGCAGATTCATGTAAGACTTTTATGCCAAGTCAAAGCCAGTAAGATTTGTCTACATTTTAAAATGAAAAATGTGTTGCATTTTTTATGTTGCCTCCCCCCTACTCACCATGAAACTTCCTCTTCAAACAGCATTTCCTATCTCAGTCAATAGCAACTCTATTCTTCCAATTACTCAGGCCCAAGTCCATGAAGTCATCCTTGACTCCCCCCTCTCCCGTGCATCAGTCAACTCTGTTGGCTTTATCTGCAGAATACATCCAGAGTCTTTACTTCTTACCATCTCTGCTGCTTCCACTATGACCTAAACCACCACTGTCTCGCATCTGGATTACTTGCAATAGCCTCTGACCTGGCCTTCCTGCCCCTGCCTCCTGCTTTTCTACATTCTCCTTTTGAGCAGATTATGTCAGTACTCCACTATTCCAAGGGTAAAAGTCAGAGATCTTAATGTGGTCCCCATGTACCCTCTGACGTCATCTCCTGTTGCTTGCTCCCTGGCTTATTTCCCTGCAGCCACGTTGCTACTCCTCAGTCACATCAAGTATTCTCCCCGAGGGCCCTTGCACTTACTATTCTCTCTGCCTTGGCTGCTGTTCCTCCACATGACCATGTGGCTTCCTGACTCCCTTCAGTGCTCTTCTCAAATGCAATCTTACCAAAAGCAGCCAAATCTCATCACCCCATATAAAATAGCTACAACATCCCACTTCCTCATACCCTGTCACCTTGCTCTGCTTTAGTTTTCTTCAAAGCACTCACCACCTGCTGACATAATACATTTTTGTTTGCTTATTGCTAGTCCCCTTCATTACCTGGCCAAAAGTGGGCACTCAGGACACATTTCTTGAGCAAATTGTGATGATAATAAAGGCCTGTTTGGTCCCCGGATTTCCAATACAATAGTAGTAAAAAAGACAGGACTATGACCATGTGGTGTCATCAACTTACCAGCCATACCCATCACCCAGCAGTAAACAAGGACTTCTGTGAAAGCATAAAGCAACACTAAACTGAGATACACTAACTTCCTGAACTCTAAGCCTAAAGGAACACAATTATTTTAAAACTTGGTGAATTAATTTTAACCAGAAATCTCTATGTTTCCTACAATAACTCTGTATATGGACACGCAAACAGACATACAGTTAAATCTGTATATCTAACATCAGAGCCAGTCTGAACCAGGCTGCCACTTGTCTCACATCTCGGTGGTGAAATTCTGCTGAGGCTTTGAGAAGAGGGCTTTCATCCTCTCATATAAGAAAACGAAAAGTGGCCCTGGCTGGTGTGACACAGTTGGTTGGAGCATCATCCCATAAACTAAGTGTTCATGGGTTTGATTCCCAGTCAGGGCACATGCCTGGGTTGTGGGTTTGGCCCCCAGCCAAGTGCAGGAGGTAACCAATCCATGTTTCTGTTTCTCTTACATTTCTCTCTCTCTCTCCCTCTCTCTCTCTCTCTCTCTCTCTCTCTCTCTTTCTCCCCCCTCCCTCCCTCCCCTTCCCCTTCCTTTTTCTCTGGAATCAATAAATGTATCTTTGGGTGAGGATTAAAAAAAGAAAAAGAAAAAGAAAATGCAAAGTGTTGCCTTCTCCCTTTTCAGCATAACCCCTCATGTCAGTTATAACAATATTTCTCTGTGCCTAATGACATTTCTCTGCTATCATAGACTACTTGTGTTTTCTTTCCACTTTCTGCTCCTTTTTTGCTTTTGGCCCAACCCAGGCCAAGCAAATGAACACTTGGCTCTTCCAAGTCAGGAGGAAGGTGTCAGCAAATATCTAAGAGGCAATACCACTGGTGAGGAGCAGATTTTAATAATACAAGATCTTTGGGAGATGCTGAGATTTTAATTAAGAGTTGCCAAAAGATCTCCTGAGGAAACATCAAGAAAACTGAAGGTCCCTATAAAGTGACAGGAATATGGGGAAAGTTTAGTCTTTTACTTATTCATCAAGTACATTTCTGTTATTGGACCTAAAAAAACACAACATATTCCCTACCTGCAAGCTGCCTTTAGTTCGGAAAAAGGCAGGCAAAGGCACAAATCATTATTATTTGAAGTGATCAGAGTACTAAGTTTTATAGGAGAACATAGGAGAGAAATGTAACTCAAACAAGACTTCAACATAAGAATAGATTTGGATTCTAAACCAGTTTCATATTTATCTATGAAATACTGGGCAAATTACTTAAATTCCCCATACTTTGGTTTCCTTGTGATAGAAGAGGGAAAAAGCTGTGAGAAAGATGATAAAAATAACTAAAACACGTATTATGTGCTGGGCACTTCTGTTTCCCCATGGAAACTGCCTACGTCCGATATTTATGTTATCAGTATTATATTTCTTGACTTTGTGAGGTATAACTAGTATTCCTGTATTCCACAGGGAGAAACAGAGGCGGGAGTGGGTGGTCTGCAACATGACGTCACTCTGAAGTACCAAGGGCTCATCTAGGAGTTTCCTGATGGAAACTCACAGAGAGAAGAAGTGGGTGGGGCTGAGGGGGATAGTCAGGGGTGTGAGGAGAAATGTGTGGTTAAATCATTCCACCAAATGGAGAATCCTTCACAGGAATGTGTTAGTCTGACCACTTCAGGGCTACCTCAAGTCCTGAGAGGGACCTGTAAAATAAAAGAATTAAATAAATACAAGGCAAATAAGAATTTAAAGAAAACATCAACAGTAAAATTTCAGGTTAGATATCTTCATATCAATGCCTTGAACTCTCAAACTAGAACAAAAGATGGTGAACAAGATTCTAGCAAATGCCCCTACGTGGGATTTGGAGAGCAGCTGTACCAAGGCAGCAAGTATGAGCTTAGCTCACTCCTCTCGTGAAGACCTGGAGACTCTGGTGTCATGATTGAAGTAAATCAGTGTGAGTGTTTTGGGTAGTTTCCTGTGGGAACCCTCACTAACACTGACTTTATTTGTAATAATCCTCCCGCATCACTGCTGAGATAGCAGTAGAGTTGCTGTAATGATAGTTCCCTTTTATTGAAAAAAATTAGGCTAAGCACAAGGCAAATTATTTTGTATACATCACTGCATTTAATTCCTGTAATAATTTTATGAGCTAAATTTTATTTTCCTATTATAAGTGAGGATCTTCAGCAGCCCTCCAAATTAAATAACTTGCCCATGGTCGTGCAAGCATTAGGTTGAGCAATATGAATTGCTGACATCCCACATTTTTTTAACCATCAAAAATGGCAGTTTCCAGCCCTGGCTGGTGTAGCTTAGTGGATTAAGCGTGGGCCTGTGTACCAAGAGATCACGGTTCGATTCCCAGTCAGGGCACATGCCTGGGTTGCAGGCCAGTTCCCAGCAGGGAATGCACAGGAAGCAACCATACATTGATATTTCTCTCCCTGTCTCCTTCCCTTCCCCTCTGAAGATAAATAAATAAAAATCTAAAAAAAAAAAATGGCAGTTTCCTATGGTCAAACGCTGGTAAATGGAAACACCTATCAAAACCGGACCTGACCCATCTGGTCAGTCCTGTGTAGGATGCTTTCCCACAGAGTGAGCCCTGGTGTGAAATAAAATAATCATGAGCCAGAGAAGACAGAAAACCTGGTGAGGGCTGCATTTTAATGATGACATTTACCTCTGCATCCTACCTACAGCTAAAATGATAATTGAATTTAAGTAACTTTATAGATCAAGAATTTAACCTGCTTTTTCTATAGAGGTGGCCTTCATTGGCCTTATGGGATATTGAGGTTTACAAATTTCTTGCTAGTGTTTGACAGATTCTAAACATTATTCACACATATCAAGTGTATTTATTATGAGTAATACCACTGAGAATTTCTTATAAATGACTGTCCCTAAAAGGAAAAGTTATGATCTATAACAATAGCAAAGAATGCATCTAAGATAAGCTGACAGAGATTCTCTGCAGATTTATGCCATTGCAACAACTAAAAAGGTTTAATTTAACCATTTAGGCATTTCTATTAAAATGGTGTCAGGAAGAAGAATATCTGTTAAATAAACTCATAAAACATTTTTGATTTGTAACAGATTTACTCGCCTTAGCTACCAAGTATTTTTTCTATTGTCTACTATTTTTAAAGATTCTAATTTTCATTGAATACCAGAAACATGATGTGTATCTAAAAGTAACTGCTTCATAACACCCGATAAGGGATAACTACCATTAAAAACTGGAAAAATCCCACGGAAAAAATAGCAACTTATATTTATAATGTGATTCACAACCTGTTAAAAAGATTGCCACATAGGTCTTCCTATTATTTTTCCTTCAAAAAACTATTTAAAAATTAGAGTATTCCAAAGAATTACATAAAACAGCTACCATTTGCTCATTTATATATATATGAACGTAAGAAGTGTTATGAGAATTTTGATTCCATCTCCTTTATTTTTATAATTGCTATGAGCAAAACCATGAAGTCTTGTTCATCATAATGGGAGATGGGGACAAGTTCCGTTTCTTGTTAACTAAATACGCTCGGATTAAGATTTTGACTCACCTACGGAATTATTTATCACTTCTGCCTGAGAGGTGCTAACTCCCAGGGCAGGGCCTCTTTATTCTAGTTCACCCTAAGAATCCGTTAGACCACGTGCAAACATTATTTCCTGATTCCTAAAATAGGCTTTCCCCACCATCTTAAATTTTTACGTGTGAATATGGGGTCATTTTTCCTTCCAATTTAGTAAAATATAAAAATATGAATGCTTAATCCCCATCTACCTGAGTTCCAAACAGCATCTTTTTTCAAACTAAATGAGCAAGTAGCACTTTTTTCCAGCTTTACTGAGATATAATTGACAATATGATATGTAAATTTAAGGTGAACAACATAATGATTTTATACACATATATTGCAAAATGACCACCAATAGGGCTGGTTAACACCTCCATCACCTCACATAATTACCTTTTCTTTCTGTGTGGTAAGAACATTTGAGATCTGCTCTCTCAGCAACCTTCAAGTATACAATCGAGTATTGTTAACTAGCCATGGTCACAATGCTGTGCATTAGATCCCCAGAACTTACTTATCCTACAACTAGATGTTTACACCTTTGACCAACATCTCCCCAGTTCCCCCATCTCCCCACACTTGCCTCTGGCAACAAGCAATCTCTCTGTTTCCATGAGTTCAGCTTTTTTAAGATTCCAGATGTAAGTGAGGTCATTCAGTATGTCTTTCTCTACCTAACTTAGTTCACTTGGTGTAATACCCCCAAGATTCTTCTATGCCGTTGTAAATGGTAGTATTTCCTTCTTTTTCATGGCCGAATTATATATATATATATTGTAAGACAATATTGTACATTGTCTTTATCCATTTATCTATAGACAAACACTTTGGTTTATTCCATATCTGAGGTATTGTAGATGATGTTACATGAACATGGAGGAGCAGATACCATTCTGAGATCCTGATTCATTTCTTTTGGGTATATAACCAGGAGTGGGATTTCCAGATCATATGGTAGTTCTATTTTCAGCTTTTCAAGGAGCCTCCATACTGTTTTCCATAGTGGCTGTGCCAATTTCCATTCCCACCAGCAGTGCGGAGGGTTCTCTTTTCTCCACACCCTCCTCCACACTGTTGTGTCTTGTCCTTGTGTTAATAACCATTCTCACAGCCACGGAGTGGCACCTCATTGTGGTTTCGATTTGCATTTCTCTGATGATTAATGAGGTTAGCACCTTTTCACACACCTGTGGGCCATTTATACATCTTTTTTTAAAAAAATATGTCTATTCAGATCTTCTGCCCATTTTAAATGGGATTATTTGTTTTTTTGCTATTGAGTTGTCAGTTCCTTATGTATTTTAGATAGTAACCCATTATGAAATAGTTTGAAAATATTTTTTCTTATTCCATAGATTGCATTCTTGTTAATTCTTCCTTTTGCTGCCAAATACCATCTTAAGTGACTTGCTTTGAAGTAGAAGTCCTGTATGAGATAAAATAATATAATTACAAATTCACAAACCTAAATTCAATTTAAAATCAAATCACAAGAAAAAGAGGTTAAAAGTCACTTTCAAATTTTGCAAAAATAAAGTATTTTCTCAGTGTGTACCTTTCTAATATAATGTACCATATTAGAACTGTTTCAAATGCAATTTCTTATACAATTAGGTCATCATCTTCAAGTCCAAGTCTGACCCATTTTACAAAGCATATGTTTTATCCTGTATTTGATCATTAAAATGAAGCTTTAAAGTGTAATGGAAAGAAAACTATATAATAATGTAACTGACATTTTAAGTTAAAGCTTGTAAAACATAATTTAACACCATTTCACACCAATACTTTCAATTCTCTTTCCACTACTATTAGCTGTTTCCTAAATAAGCTAAAACAGAGCTAATTTGTGGTATGTACTAATCTCTATGTAGAGCAGTGCAATAAATTTAAATGAACTTGTTTCAGAAGCAGAAATGATTACTGCCAAAAAGTAAAAAGAGAGAAAAATGAAACCCTCTTAAAACTCTTTTTGTTTTGAATGTTGTCATGGTTACTGAAGAGAAATTTATGTTTTGAAGATTTTTTCTTAGATGTTAAATACTGTGACCAATTGTGGTAGTGACTAAAATAAGAATAAGATTGATGAGGAATTTCTTTTATAAACATCTTTTCAAAACCCATCTTTACTAATTATTCCTCTTCCACCTACGTTAGACTCAAAGTTGGCCTTGTGCAGAATTTTTTTTATCATTTAACCTATTTTTAGTCATAAACGTTTAAGTACCGCTATAGGTTAAATTTAATTTCTGAATGTTCAGCCAAAGTCTAAATCCAAAAACTCATATTTTAAAATATACCTTGTGGGCAAGCTAAATAAAACATGTGAATTACTGAATAATTCTGAGTATCCATAGTAGAGAATTGTGTTAAATTAATTTAGATTCATAATGACATTCTTATTCCTAGTATCTCCAGAATATTGTGCTAGGAGGATTTTTGGTTGAGAATTACATTAGAATAGTTCAGAAAAAATCAGCTTAAAGATCATTTAGTTCAACAATCTCTGTTTTTAAAAATGAAGAAACTGAGCATCACAGATGTGAAGTGGTTTGCACAAGGTCTTATTTGCTAATTAAAGCTGGAACATTAACCAACGTCGCCTGATTCAGGGGTTTTTTTTAACTTTTCATGACACCAGGCTTATTTCAAAACACTGAGAAAATAAATGTATCCCATTAGAGAGGTTTTCAAACTGTGTTCCTTGAAACCCTGATTCTCAAACAGGGGTTGGGAAACTACAGCCTTTAGGCCAAATTTGGTCTGCTCCCTGGTATTGTAAGTAAGGGTTCTGGGGACCACAAATATGATCTGCTCATACCTTTCTGAATTGTCTACGGCTGCGTTTGTAGCACAGCAGCAGAGTGGAGGAGTTGCAACAGGTGCCATGTGACCCACAAAGCTTCAGTACTTACTGGCTGTCTCTTTACGGGAAAAGTCTGCTGACCCCTGTTCTAGAAGAATAATTGGGGCAGGAGATGCTGTTGTCATCATTTTTGAAAAATACAATCTGTAACAAATACATTAATTGCTTAAGTTTCAGAAAAAGTTTTCAAAGATTAAGTGAATGAAAACTATCAAATTAAGGGTTGAGAAACTATGAATTGACAACATCTATGACTTTGAACGGGTCACTTTTTCTGAGATTGTTTCTTAATATGTAAAATAAAATAGGAATATTTATACCACATCCTGCTATGAGGATGAAATAAGAGGATATATGTAAAATACTTAGCATTGTACCTGGTATTATTAAATGCTTAGTAAATGAAATTTATGTATTCCTAACAATAAAAAGATAGGTAAAAACATATAATATACTCGTGTTGGTGAAATGTATGAAAAGAAGTTTGGCAATATGTATCCATGGCCTTAAAAGTCCATGTCAATCAAATATACCAAAGAAATGACAGGTACTTGTGTCCAAAGACAGTAACCACAGGTTTGTTTATGATAGTGGAGAAACAGAAATAAGCCTAAAGTACCATCACTGAGCTACTGTTAGATTATGACATAATAATATACACTTAATACAAATAATGTTACCAAATATTTCATGGCTCATATCAGTTAAAATCAAGTTCATTCTTCCAATTTTTCAGGCCACTGGTTGGAGTCATCTTTGACTTCTCTTTCTCTATGATTTGAGATCTTATCTGCTATTCCAAATCTGACATTCCTTCAAAATATAGTGGATCTGACCGTTTCTTATCAATACTACCACCCTAATCCAAACTTCTATTGGGTCCTCTTTGATCCTTGCAATAGCCTCCTAAATGGTCTTCCCACTTCTGCCCTTGACTCTTCTGTTGAAAATGTAGCCAGCGTTATCCTGAATAATACCCAAAGCACATCATGTCACCCATTGCCTATCAATCAATTGAAGTAATAGCTGAAGCACTTGCTGTGACCTTTAAGACCCACCTGAGTTTTTTTCCCTTTTACTCTTCTGATATCATATCAAACCTGCCAGATGCAATCCAGCCATTTTGATGACTTTGAAGAGAATCACCCCATCATCCCCCTTCTCTACCCCCAGGCACATAATGTATTTGCATGGAGCCATTTTACTCTTGTCAGTAATTACCTGTTACTCTTTCATTTCCATGAAATAACAATGCATAGAAACATTGTTTTGGTGTTGTAAATTGCTAACTTTCTAGTACTGTTACTAAACTAAGCTGTCAATAGAAACTCCAGTGATTATAGTTGTGAAAGATACTATTAAATATTAAACACAGTGGATATTTATGTCACCTTGAATTTATAGCAGAAATTGAATTCTACCAACATGTCACCAGGGTAATATGTGACACCTGATTTGCACCATTCCACTTTCACTGTAAAGTGGTTAACTTTCAGCTAGGTGGCTTAGAGAGAAGGAGGGAGGGAGGGAAGGAGAGAGAGGGAGAAAGAGAGATTACAACTCTCTGTCCAGGCAGCAGTTTGGTTTCCTGTTTTGCTTAATGATGTCTTAGGTCCTCACATCAAATTAGGACCAGTTGATTTAAATCCCAATATATTCTCCAAATCAGGCAACCTTTATAATATTTTACATTTTGCTACTAATAGTGCAGTAAAAATCATAGTAAAGACTTATTTGGTAGACAAAACAATTACCAAGAAGACCTTTGGCCAGGGAGCCCAGGTATGTTTAACTCTATTTCAGCATGTGACTGAAATCTACATAATCTTCTATGTAGCCTTCTATGTATTAAAGCTACTCTGAGGCTCATTGAACCCTGGAAAACTTTCCCAGTGGATCAGCCCCTTTTGCAGAACCAGGTGTTTCTGTAATTGTGACACTGTGAAAAACATTCATAGTGCTCTAAGGTCCTTTAAATTCTCATTCCACCTGCGCTTTCTGGTTGAGTCCAGTGGCTGCTTATGCTTTTGAGGGATCTCCTTGTTTATGTAGGTGCGTTTCTTTGTTTCTGAATTTATTTTGCCACATTTTAAAGAGGAAAATTTATAGAAAAAGATTTAACAAGCTGATGTTAGGAGTCACTTACATTTCAACCAGGTGCATGCCTAGTGTGCAAGTGTAAAGCAATGAACAGGTAAGGAAAGCATGATGTGAGCAGGAGTCTCTGAAGGATTAATTGTGTATGTCCATAATGAATATATCCCAAGGTGCATTTTAAACATCTGTTATAAATTAAGGCATTTTCTTCCTCCCCCCTTTCCACTTTTCTCTCTGTTATTTATAGACATACAGTAACTATAGCCTATATTTGGATATCATGGGAATGAATGTCCCTTATTCATTATTAAATATAATTTTATAGGAATTTTAATTTTCAGGTAACAAACACACATTTTATACTTCTAAATAACTGATTGTTTTCATGCTTGAAAATAGTCCATTTCTACTTGAGGGTACTATGTTAAGGACACATTTTAATATCTTAATCCTCATTCCCCCCCATTAGACAGTAATATAAACACTTCATTTTGGTCCATGCCAGAAAAGTTTTTGCAGATAGGATAATTTTCAATTGTGTTACTCAGTTTCCTCATTCTGAAAAATTTGGATGATCTCTACTATTAAAATTCAATTTCTAATCAAAATGACTTTTTAAAAAATATTTATTTCAAATAATATATGCCATTTTGTTTTCTGTGGTTGATACCTTGGAAGATGTTATTTATTTGTTTTTCCTAATAGTTTATATTAAAGTAATACTTTGATTCATTTTAATACTATATACTCATACTAATGATACTTACAAATGTTTACATTTAATTACATTTTTTTCTTACAATGTAACATTCTAGATTTGGCTTTAGCTTTTTTAAGTGACATTCTCACAACTAAATTAAAACATATAATTAGAAATTACATAAGAACATATGAGAATGGAAAAACTGTAATCTTTGTTTGAAATTTAATATAGTACTAAGCCTAAATAAAAACCTTTCCTCTCATATTTTTGCATAGGAAAATAATGGAGATTATGTCAATAAATTATTTAAGAAAAATACTGCCTTTTTCATGGCTTTTTAAAGATTTCAGCATTTATATCTACATCCAATCAATGTTTGTCATTCCAAGACAACAGAAAATATTTTATTCATACTGACGTTTCCAAACATTCAAGTATTTAGCAGCATTCATTCATTCAACAAATATAATTATGTCCCCATTCTATGCTACATGAGATCAAACATTCAGATGTCAAGGGGATCAGTATCTTTTCTTCCAGATATTTTTAATTTAGCATGGTAGACAACTGGAGTTTCCTTGAATTGAAAAACACGAAGCAATGAATGGTCATTTGAGTGGAGGATGTTACGGTTGTTGCCATCTTCTTCTCCTTCCCCTTCCGCTTCCTCTCCTCCTCCCGCTCCTTCTCTTCCTCCTTCTTCTTATACCCTTAAGCAACAGAAACTTATTTTCTCAAAGTTCTGGGGTTGAAATTCCAAGATCTAGGTATCTGCAAAGTTGGTTTCTTCTGAGGCTTCTCTCTTTGGCTTGCAGATGGTCACCTTCTCTCTGTGTTCCCTACATGGTTTTTTCTCCATGTATGTTTGCTCCTGATGTCACCCTTGGAAGGACACCAGTCCTATTGGATTAGGATGTATCATCTCTTTAAAGATCCTCTCTCCAAGTGCAGTCACACTGAGAGGACATCTACACATGAATTGGGGTGCAGGAGGGGATACAATCCAGTCTATAACATAGAGTAATTGGACATAATACATGGTTTGTACTTACAGAAGGTACAAGTTCTATCAGCTTTTTGCCATTGGGGCAAATCATGTAATTTCCCTAAGCATCTCTTTTTTTTACCTATAAAATAGTGACAATAATTAGTTTACGTCAAATTACTTGTAATTACTTGGCACAAATTTTCAATTGTTTACTGCAAAACTTTCTATTGACAGAGAGTTAACACAAAATGAGGATCATTTTTTGGTAAGTCAAAGTGAAATGAAAGATACCATTAGAACTGCAGAGTTCAAGTTAGAGGTTGCACATTGATAGCCCACAGGCCAAAAATGGCTTGCAAACTGGCTGTTGAACTACACAGTGTTTAAACATTTTTAAATTAGTTGATACCTTTTAAAACTCAACTGAATTCCCACAAAGATCTGGATTTCTAATTTAACCTCTTTCTAAGCTTAGTGGGGATAGACTTGCCCTGGGTGTCAAGGTTGACACCAAGGATATGGTTTTTCCATTGAGCCACAATCCCTGTTGTATCTGCCCAGTGGCAACTGCCATTTTGTTATCACTTTGGGCTGAAATATAATATAACTTGTACTGGTTCTCTAGGTTGTTGCCTCTTGATCAACGGATGCTATGAAACTACAGGCTGTTGCATAGAAAAGCAATGAAAAATAAGTCTTTGTAGTTTAGTCATAAGAAGGGAGGGACAAAATAAAAAGAAATCATAAGAACTTATAAGAAGGGAAGAAATGAACATGAAAATCTCCACATAGTTCTAACCTATGTCAATGTTTACACTTGCGAATATTCTGATTTGCATTAAAAATAAACTGCACAAGCTTCACAAGCACACTCACCACAAGCAGACATACATGCCGCGTTGATTTAAAAGTCTTTATGTTAGAGTTAACACCCTGCTGGCAGTTTCTCCAGCTGTTGTTTTGACTGAACTGTTTAGCTCTGTCCAATGGACAGTGCTACCACTGAAATCCCCCTTCATTCATTTGGAAATGAAGATGGATGCTTGGAGAAAATAAGGCTGACTCTGGTGGACTTCACAGAAATAATCGGCATGAGGCACGCAACCTGAACATTAGAGGTTGAATGGCTGTTTTGGAAAGCACTGCGGAGGACAGGGCTGCCCTGCACTGAGTCATAGCTTTGAAACAAGGCCTTGAGTCAGAGCTATCAGGCCAGGGCTGCTGTTTTCCTGGCTCATGATAAGCCTGTCTCTTTTTATCCAGAGGTTGGGCCTGTGATTTAACATAGCAATGACAGCGATAGTTATCCCAAAAAACATCCTTCACAACTCTTTTCTAATACAAATCACTTATTCTTTGTGCAAGAGGAGTGAGTCATGCAAGGAGCAGACTGCCCATTAGTGGGACATTGTTAATTTGCTCTTTAATTAGTTTAGTGGCATATAATTATTTGAGGTCAAATAATAATTAAATTTTTGTACACTCCTTTTATTCCCTGGTAAATTGCCGCTGGACCACCCTCCATGATGAAGGATCTCTGAAAAACACACAGGATGCTGCTGTGTAACACAAGGAAGTGTGCGATTTCCCTACAGATGCCCTTTTTAAAAAAAGATGCTCATGAAAAGAATTATTTTATCATCATTGTTCAAAATTCTCCTTTTAAAATAAAAATTGTCACATAAAATATCGTAAACTTTGTGCTAATTGAGTAACCTGAAGAAAACATAAAATAACAAATATCAATTAAACTTATAAATATTAAAATGGACTTTGAGAATGCTTTCCTCTAGAGAATGCTACCAAGAAAGTATTTAAATATTCATAAAAGTAACATTGACTTCTTCATTTTCCTTAAATTAAATAAATCATCTACATTACCCACAGCATTTCTTTTTTCCAGAAGCAAGCACTTGATTGTTATTTAAGATAGTTCAGTTAAAATTTCACAAAGTTCTGCTTAAAAATTAAAACCTAGAAATTAATTTTCTCATTTCAACTTAAGGATTTGAGAAACCATGTCCATAATAATATTAAATAGTTTGAATTATATTAAAAGAAAATGTGATTTAGGAAATGAATTTAAGAAAAGCAAGATGAATATCATGTTTATAAGCAGTGGGTGATGGAGAAAGGCTGTCTTTGGATTAAAAACAGTATTAACAAAAACAGTGTTTTGAACTTTTCACCCATAAAACTATACATTCTTGAAAGTAAAAGCTCGGTCTTCATCCTGTTACATTCAATGAATAGCTCTGAGCTGATTGAATGTAAAGTCTGGTGTGTGTGTATCATAATCTCCTCTGGTGTGTAAGAAAAATACCTCATGCGCAAATATATATGTTAATACATTAATATTTGTAGAAGATTTTTAAGAGGCACTTTGCTAATGTTTTACCTTCATAGCTTTGGTCAGTAATTAGAAAACATAGGTCTAGGGTGAAACTTTACAACAAAGGATATAATGCAGCTCTATCGAGTCCTTGAAGTAATGACCTTTCAAGGACCTTTGCCAACAAAATATTCTGTGAGATTTTTAAAAATTAATGTAGATTCTTTTGCACAGAATTGGCATGAATTAATGAGACTTCTCAGTAAGTGCATATACGTGCACACACGTGCACACACGCACACCGAAAACCAGGGCCAGTTGCACTGACCTTCTCTTCCTTCAAATAGGACCAGTTCATTCCTGCTGCACATCCCTGTCTGGGATGCCCTCTCTGAACCTCAGGACTGGTCCTTCCTGGTCATTCTGGTTCAGTTTAAAAGTCATCTTTTTAAAGAGGCCTTGATAAACCACCCAATCTAATGAGACCCCTGTCCCTAAAGCACTCTATTCTAATTCAGGCAAAGCACCTTCAGCTACATGACATTTTTATATTTATTTGTTTGTTGGAAATCTTCCTCTCTTAGAGTAAGGTAAGTAAAAGAAGCTTATAAATCATTTTGAAACTAAACACATCATTACATGACTTTGGGGCAGTGTGGAATCAATTCATTTTGATGACTGATATTATGCCACGTCTCATTTGTAGCTTATGAACAATTTAACAAATAAAATGGGAAAATAAAATAATCAAACAAACTAATGCATACTTCAAAATATAGTGTCCATGGACAAGGGTAATATAATACGTTGTCCTTAGCCAGGCAAAGCTTGAGAACCATTGAACTGAAATATTTATTCCACTGCTTTTAGAAGCTGACATGAGTAAAAACTGGTGCTTTTTGTCACATTCTCATGTAAATGGCTAGAAAGAGATGTATGTTTTCTTTAAACCTGCTCCTTAGTAGGAAGAGTAAGAGGGGAGCTATGTTGAAGAGGGAGTTCTTATAACATATACAGGACTTTAATTTTTATTCAAGATGTATATATTTACAGTACACAAGGTCAAAAGTTTTCTTAAAATTCAAGATGACAAAAACATTACTTCACCACCTCACTCTCTACCACCCCCAATCCCTGCTCCTCAGAGGCAACAAATTCCAAGTAGCTTAACCTTTTTTTAAATCTTTACCTTATATTCTTAAATAGCATGCTTATAATTCTATTCCTTGAGTTTTTAATTGTAAATACCTATGGACTTCCTATTGCGGAAATGAGGTTTTATCTTACACACCCTCCCAGGTTCCCCACTCACACCTACATACCTACATTCAGTTTCTTTATCTTCCTCATTTAATGATGCCATCGATCTTAGTTTCATCAGTATTTACTTTTCACATTATTATGAATATGTAAGTATTACTCATGAGCCGAGTCATGTAGTTTCATGTAATTGTTTTACTTGTACTCTTTTTTCTCTTCAGTCAGTAATAGTTCGCTCTTCATTTTGCTTGTCTTTCTCAGAATCATAAATAATCCCTTAACGTGTTCACACACATCAGGGATTTTATATGTTTCCATCTCTTAAAGACGACCTAACTGAAGCCATCTCCCCTGCTCACGTCTGACTACTAACTCTAGACCAACAGCACAGCCGCTCTTGGAGTCTCCCTTCAGCATATCCTGTGACTTCCGCTGTACGGCCCCATGTTAGTTTCTTTATTTTCTGGTTACTGAGGCATCCTGTTCCTTGATTTTGTTAGATCTTTCAGCGACGCTCTGAGATAGAGTGGGCTAATCTTTGAAGATTTCACGACTGACAGTGTCCCTCCACTTCCCTCACACTTGGCTGCTAGTTTGGATGGATATAAAATTCTAGGCTGAAATCTCCTTCCAGCATTTTGAAGCTGTTGCTCACTGTGCAGCACTGCTATTATTCTGATACATGATTCTTTACTATACGTCCTCTGTCTGTCTGTCTGTCTCTCTCTCCTCTCTTTTTCTCAGCATTTATAAGTTTCTTCTTTTCTCAAGTGGTCTGAAATCTCGTGTGCCTTAGCATAGACCTTTCCATGCTCACTGTGCTAGGCAATTGTTGGGTTCTTTTAATTTCAAAACTAATATCCTTTAAATCTGGAACATTTTAAGAATTTTTTTTATAATTTCCTCACTACCATATTCTCTTTCTGCTCTTTAGAACCCTTTTTCTTCAAACTTTGCACTTCTTGGGTTGTTCTTCTAACTTCTTTGTCCCTTTTTTCCCCTATTTTTCAATGCTTGTCTTCCTATAATAATTTTTAGAATATTGCTTCAACTGTATTTTTCTGACCTTCATAATTTTTGACTTCCACAGGTCTTTTTAAAAAAATCTGAATGTATCTTTTCTTTTTGTCCTTTTTAAAAAGATTTTATTCATTTATTTTTAGAGAGAGGGGAAGGGAGGAAGAGAGGGAGAGAAACATCAATGTGTGGTTGCCTCTCATGTGACCCCCACTGGGGATCTGGCCCGCAACCCAGGCATGTGCCCTGACTAAGAATCAAACCAGTGACCCTTTGGTTTGATTTCTGCATTTCCCACTTTATGGCTCAGATTTACCCATCCAAGATCTGTTCATTTACTTTCCACTTATCCCATTGGCTCCATATTATTGTCTTTGAGTGTATACCATGTTATATATATATATATTTGTTTATTTTAGTGGGTTTCAGGATGAAAAAAATGGTATATGCTTATCTTTGCTATGTCAGTTAGTACCTACAGTAGCTGAGGTAATTTCAGGTAGGTAAAACAATACAATGAACCCAAAGATCTTTCAGTCCAAAAGCAAACACTTCCCAAATTAGTAAATACTTGTGGGTTATTTTAAGTGGTACAAAACAGAAGATCTAACATTTATTAAGCAGTTAGTTGCAGGATGCTAACTTGATAGTTTATATACTCTAAGTAAGTTTTCTAGACAGACCTGCAAAGTAGTTACAGTTGTCCCCCCTGTCAAGATGGTAACTTGAGCATAGAGAGGCTGGGGAAGACAGTTTTATAACCAGGAGGTGCAAGAGCCAGGATTTGCAACCAGTCTGTGTGATTTCCAAGCTAGCACTTCCTGTGTGCCCTATTATTCACAATCATTAAAAACTAACTATAAGAACATTATTCCCTGGCTAGTGTGGCTCAGTGGATTGAATGGCAGCCTGTGAGCCAAAGGGTCACCAGTTTGATCCCCAGTCAGGGCACATGCCTGAGTTGCGGGTCAGGTCCCCAGTAGGGGACGCATGAGAGGCAACCACACCTTGATGTTTCTCTCCTTCTCTTTCTCCCTCCCTTCCCCTCTATCTAAAAAGAAAATAAAAATCTTTTTTAAAAAGAACATTAATAACTAATAAAAACGGAATCTGTACCTCTAAGGTAAATAGTCCTGTGAATAAAATAAACACACTGTCCACTGTTAAAGATTACCAAGCTTAAATTTGTAAATTACAGGTTAGGTCTATAATTACAAGCATATAGGAAAAGTCATCTTGTGAGATAGAAATGGCATAAAATCACATTTACCTTTAGTAATCATGTGTAGGGTACTGTGCTAAACTGTTAACATTATTATCTCATTTAATCATTAAAACAACAATGTTTTAAAGACAGGAAAGTGAGAACTTATGTTAAATAAATTAGCCACAATTACACAGCTGTGCAAATCAGGCATTGAAACCAGGTCTGTCAGACCCCCAAGTTGTCTGACCGAAGGCCCAGAGCTCTGTACTTCGCTCACAGTTCACGGAATCACTCACAGCCCAGCCTTCCTCCTCGTGCAAACAGAGGTTGGGAAGACGGTCTCAACAGGTTCATCCTGGGGCAGATCCAGGATGTATGTGTGGAACCACAGCCAGCTTGGGTCCTCAGACGTCAGCCTGTCCTGTAATCAAACTAATGACCTTAAATCACAAGGCAGAGAAATTCTAAAATCAAATTCAATGGGGAGTCTCCACTGGGCTTAACATTCTTACGAACTCTAGTAAAAACAGCAATTGGAAGTTGCCTTGGAGACAGAAAACAGGATCTGGTGTCTGCGATGGGGCTTCCACTGACTGATATGACGTCAGTTTGAAGTAATACAGCAATTAAAGATTTTTTTTGTCTTTATAGGAGAACTTTAAATAAAAGAGGAGACAATAACGTTTAAGGAAGAAAAGGAGTTTTCTTGGCTTATTTATTTAGAAAAGCCAAAACATTTTAAAAACTCCCTCCATACGGTGGGGGGGCGTGGGCAAAACCAGGTTTATAGTTGTTCATATGAGAAAAAAATACAATAATTAATAAATAATAGTACAAGAATAAATTGTGTTGTGTGTACTTACAACTATAAGCCTACTTTTGCCCCAGCCTTCACATGAAGATAACATGTGAGAAATGAACATCACAGTAATTCTTTAATATATAAATGCAGTTTCCTTTTTTGGTATGGAGATCATGAGAAATGAATGTTTCAGGCAAAGAAGATGACAAAGTGTTATAAAGCCGCATGAATATGATAAAAGTTTCTGAAATACCAGGACAATGAGATAAAAGATAAAAGTCTCCTGGAATACCAGGACAATGACATAAATGACTGGTATTTTAGAAGTTTAATTGTTTTAAAAAATAAAGACTAAGATATGCAAGAGGAAGACTGAGGAGAAGCATCCTTATTCCCATATTTTTGTTCTCCACAAAATCATTTACTATCCATAAAATCATTTTTAAAAATACTTAAAAACCAATGTGAATAAAAGAGTTGAATATCTTCTAGATTCCAATATGAATCTCTACTATCTCCAATATTTATGGCAAAATGTGAAGAGATAGTATTACCAGCTGATCTGGGCCTCAGACCTCAACAGCTACAAGACCCCACCCAAATGACAGATCACTGGGACAGGACTAGAAATCAGTCTTATGTCACAAAAATCACACTTGGGGAACTCTTCTGCCTGCATAGGGACATTAGGACAGGACCTGTGAGCAAGCAACTGGATTAACAAACATTTTAAGCATGGAATCATACGTCAGACCCTGGTGTGAATGGAGCACAAGAGTGTTACTGCCAAGTTCACATCAGATAAAACAGGTCCCCAAATAAGTGGAATGCCCAAATACAATCTTGAGGAGTTTAAATGGAAGTTACAAAAATATGAACATTGATTCCAAATAGATTGCCAAATAAGTGGGATACTCAAGCACAGTTGAAATGGAAATTACAAAAATAGGGACATTGACACAGGCCGACAAGTTACTAAACTCCGAATTCAGTCTCCTTCCAAGTCTCTCAATGGTGTAGGGCAGTTCTTGACCAAGTTATGACCAGGTACGCAGTTACAGTCCTGCTTGGACACATTTTTCACTGGGTTGGCATGGTCAAATAGTATACAAGGTATTTGTGATCACCACCGTCTGTCCAGTGAGATGTCTAAGTAGACATCTAACCATGCAATTTGTCACCAAACCTGCACCCGTTATAAGCATTATGGATGTCAGAGTTTAGAATGCCATCTCTAATTATCTCAATTGTGTTATGCTGCAAGCACACCACCAGATCTTCTTATAATTGACTGAATTAGGAAGAAAAGGAGCAATTATATAACTTTCTTTTCTTGTGATTTAATGTCATCATTGACTGGTTCTGAGCATTTCATTGGTAGGGGTAGAACTATTAAGGTTTACCTTCACTAATAATCTCTTCTGCTTAAAGATACAAATTTCAGTTTTCCCTTGAGTTCAAAGTGGTGAGAAAGTAAGTTTTATAAATTCTCAATTTAAAAACTATACACTTCAGACTTCAGACTTCTGTGTATATAACAAACACCTGAAGAGCTAATATTAAATGCAAAATTCCAGGACCCAACTCCAGAGAGTCTGATTCAGTAGATCTCGGGTGGGGCCCAAGAATGTCAATGTTTAATAATTTTCCCAGGTGGTGCTAATACAGATGATCCTAGACCACTATATTGGAAACACTGCTGACCAAAACACCTATGGAAACACTAATGGAAAAACACCTGTGCCCTGGACACATTAGCGTCTAGAGATTAGATTCTAATGTTCCTCTATGTGGACCTTCTATGATTATCAGGAAACTGGACAAAGCAGCCACCTAGAATTTGTTATATACTTTGTTCCAGAAACAATGAATTATCCTCTTTCTTTCCACCTTACAGAGAACTATATTTTTAAAATTTACCATGATTTCTTCTCTGAAAATAAAATTGGTGGCTTCTATTTAATATATACATTGTATAATAATTCTATAACTGATGAAAATGACCTGAGAGCTATAGGTAACATGATGGTGAGGATGTAAGTTATATCCACTTTTAAGGCATTTTCTACTTTCTATGTTCCATCCTATCTTAGAGTTGAACTTTGGTAGCTAGGTCCTTTAAATTTCAAAGAAAATCCTTGTTAAAAATCAACCTTTTTAGTGTCACCACTGATGGCTACTGTCATCATTGCTGACATGAACCTATGAACTACTAAACTAAACTTGACTTAATTCTTATTAATCAAGATGTCAGATAGGAGCACTTACCCTATTTCCATTTGCCTTTGAGTTCTCAATATTTTCTTCCCCTTACAAAAGGTGTCACATTATCAGTTGAAAATTGAACTTGGCTTAAAGTCAAGTGGTTAACTCAATTAGAACCACCTTAGATATTTAAGAATATAATGCTCAACTTATCACTGAGAAGCTACGTAGTGTCTTAGAGGAGAAAAGCTGACACTACCTGAGGAGTCAGTCCATAGGGGACATGCTAAAGTCGGACAGATAGGGCAGGAAAGAGAGTAAAAGATGTGGAGAAGGTAGGAAAAGAACAGAAGGAAGTGGCAGCTCACATTCTGACTCAGGAAGACATAGTGCCTAAAAATTACTAGTTTAACATATTTTGTGGGATGTAAAACTCTATGGAATTTTATTAAAACTATGATCAAATTACTTATACCTATATGGCCCTATTTCTATCATATGCAAACATTGATGGTGTTGCACAAGAGTTATAATAGAAATAACTTGGAATGTATTATACCTACACACTTGGAGAGGCAGCCAAGAAAATAGATGCCTGACTCTATCAGTAGAAGTTTATATTTATTTATTTATTATTTTAAAAATGTATTTATTGATTATACTATTACAATTGTCCCATTTTTCTCCCCTTTATTTCTTTCTGCCCTGTACCCCCCTCCCACCAGCATTCCCTCATCTTAGTTCATGTCAGTGGGTCATACATATAAGTTCTTTGGCTTCATTTCTTGTACTATTCTTAACTACCCCCTGTCTATTTTGTACCTACCATTTATTCTTCTAATTATTCTTTTTTTAGGGATGGTATTTATTTATTTTTAGAGAGGGGAGGGGAAGGAGAAAGAGAGGAAGAGAAATAATCATATGTGGTTGTTTCTCACGTGGCCCCCACTAGGGACCTGGTGCACAACCCAGGCATGTGCCCTGACTGGGAATTGAACCGGCGACCCTTTGGTTCACAGCCCGCACTCAATCCACTGAGCTACACTAGCCAGGGTAATTATTCTTATTATTCTTTCCCTGTACAAAGGAGGCAAACTGAAAGACCTATAGACATATGGAAATTATGTAACTATTCCAGAAGAAATTTCAGATGTTACTTTCTATTAATATTTCCTTTATTCCACCTCTGTTGCCAAAGGACCTAACATATTTATAACCAATAGAAGCTGTATTTCTCATCTTCTAAGATGGGGTGATGGAAGAGAAAGCAGGAAAGTGGCACTGGAACAAGGATAAATTTTGGATATAACAAAAAACATTGTCTTATTTCTGAAAACACTTTTAAATACTAATGGAGCAGAGCCCAACTTATCATGAATCCAGTGGAGCTAAGTTTTACTTGCCACTTTAGAGAATGATGAAAATTGTAGTGTAAATATTTATCAAAGAAGTTTATATCATCCCTCTGCTTTGTTTTTATAATAATGATAATGATAAAAATAATAAAATAACTAACAATTATTGAAGGATCATTATGCTACTTCACCTATCTTATCTTACTTAATCTAATCAAAGAAAAATCACATGACTTTAGGAAGATCGATGCCACAACATTGCCAAAAAAATAACTAAGTCTTTGTCCTCATCTATCACAATGTCAGTTAGTAGATGCCGACCAACTTGCGTGCAGTGTAGTGTTTTATTCATCCTTGTCATTTTCAGTAGCACCTAGAAATAAGGTTGTGAACAATTGAATGGCTGAATTAATTAGTGTAATTTTGCTGCCTAGTCTCTGACAATACTGGATGTTATAGAATACGAAGAATTATAAAATATTCCCTAATTTCAATGTGTGTGTGTGTGTGTGTGTGTGTGTGTGTGTGTGTGAGAAAAAGAATCTGGAAAAAATGAGCACTATCAGCAAGTAAAAATCAGTATGTTACAAACCAAAAATACCTCATCTTAATCTTCCTGTTTTTAAATCAACAGTTTCCTCAAAAGGCAGAATATAGCAAGAAGAAAGACCCAGTTGAAGCTACTACGCATTATGTGACATTTAGCAGTCATTTATGTTCCACATCAGTGGAACTTGTACTAGGTTTTTCATCTCATAAAAATCATCCCTCTGAGTGATGAGATTCTCTGACATTTTCTTTAAAGGCATATTCCTCTCCTTTTTTATGACTTGAAGTTCCATTTGCCTTGGTTTCTCTGCTGTTGTCATCGTTCATTGACCTCATAGTTACTGTTATTTGTTTAGTCTCCTGTGACTCTTTCCCTGCCTGAGCCCGGTTCAGTTGTCTAGTCTACCTATTGTATTTCCCCCAAACATCCCCTCATTGTCATTCCCACTTCAGCCGCCCTAATCAAAATTATATTACCTGTGGCCTGGCCAATTGTACAATTAACCTGACTAATCTTCCCACTCTAATACATTCATAAAATGGTAGCATTTTAAATTTCCAAAAAAGTATGACTCTATTAAAAAGAAAGCCCTCAGTTGCAGCCTAAACTCTTCCTCTTTATTCAGTGATCACTTACTTTAAAAAAAATCTTTATTCTAATAAAAATATTACTTTTAATATAATTATTAGTAAGCAAGAATGAAATCAAATAATTATTGAAGATGAGTTTTTTAAATGGAACCAAAGATTAATTGGAAAGTAGTATCTCAGATCAAATAATTAGAATTCTGCATAAAATTGTGATTAATAGTTGTTTATGATATTACTAGTTTTCTCAGACCACAAGATTGACTATAAGGAAAAAATGTGTTAATGTCTTTGACTTCAATTTGTAAGCCTAATACTTGAGTCTGAAACAATAACAACAAAAGGAAAAAGAAGAAGAATATATGATTTAAAATGTTTGACAGTTAAAATATAGTAAATTGGGGGTAAAAAGAAAACAAACATTAAACTCCCAGCATCCTGTCTCAACTTTAAAAGTTATATGAAAGTTTATTTAAATTTTCCAAGTCTCAGTTTTTTCTCACCAAACTAATTTTCAATTATTTCTTACTTGTTAGCAAATAGTAAATTCAAAGTACCATATTTTACGGACTGTAAGGCGTACTTTCCCACCACCACCACCCCAAAATTTGGAAGAAATAATGGTTGTTAATGCTGCTGTTGAGTTCTGTTTACATTTACATTGGTGAAATATTATGTTATTTATGTTATTAAATATTTTACCACATTTTTTGCTTCAAAAATTTTTTTCCTGTTTTCCTTTTCTAAAACATAGGTGAGTCTTATGGTCCAAAAATACAGTAGGTCATTCAAAATAGGGCTCCTTCTTCCTTCTCTTTATTCCTTCCTGCAAATCATTCTAAGTCATATTTGCCCCTTTCCTACCCGATTCTTTAATGTATTTGTCATAACTATTTTAAAGTCTTGATTTTTTTATTCCAATTCATCTGTGGATTATTTTCTGTTGGTTATTTTTCTCTTGATTATGGGTTACATTTTCTTGTTCTTTCAGATGTTGCATAATATTTTAATATATGCTGGACATTATATATATAAGAAAAAAAGGAGACTGAAGTAAATAAACTTTATGTCCAGAAAAGAGCATGCCCCCTTTTTTTTGTCATGGGATGGGGGCGACACCACATAAAACTGATCTGTTGTTGAGATAACTGGATTTTGTAGCAGCTTTAATTAGATCCAGTTCACCGCTGGTTTCACTTCTTCAGCAGAACTTGGTGTCCAAGCACCAGTGAGACATTGAGACCTCTCTGTGCTTGATAGCTCAGTTCTCAGCTTTCCATTCTGCTGCCTTGCCCAGCCTTCAGTGGGTTGCTGGTATATACTCAGAGAAAATATGCCGATAAGAACTGTGGAAATTTCAGTACATAGATATGACAGGTGAGATTCCTCTTTCAGCCTCGTGACCTGTCCCAGTCTCTGGCTCACTAGCCTTGTGTACTCAGTAAAAGCCCCATGGGAAAGAGGTAGCAGGTGATTGTAGACTCACTTTGTGACAAAGCCCCTTGGAGTTTTAATCCATCAGACCAGCCCATAGGTAGCTGTTAAAAGTCCATTAAATACTGGGCTGGATTCTTTTCACCCCAGTCTATGGTATATTTGCTTCTTATTCAGAGTGCCCCCAGGAATAAAAACAATCCTGAACCTCTTCTCTCTTAACAAGATCTTATGACTCTCTAAAATTTAGTTTATTTTACTTATTTTGCATCCTCAGCTCTCTGGTGAATTTTGAAAAATAGATAAGCAATGATTTCATAGCTTATCTGGATTGTTCTTAGTGTTTGTCAATGAATATTTATTGAGATTAGAATGTGACTTCCACTGACTTCTCCAACCTTTCTTTCTACTGTACCCAACCCCCAATCCCTGAGATTTTGTTACTCTGATCCACTATTTGGTCTGGAAATATTCCACATCGATCCCATGGAGATGGTGCCATCTCCCACCATCAGCATTACTCAAATCTCACGTGTCCCAGGAGACATTTGAAAAACCACTGCTTCCCAGAGGCACTTCCCCTATTCCTATATCATTCTCTACCAGTGCCACTCACTGGGGGACACTGGCCTGAACAGGACAGCAATGCTTCGTAATTTTAAAAAATGCATACATTGCAAGGTTGGTTGTAAAAGGCAAAAGAATTAAACAAATACACAAAAAACCTTATAGACACAGACAACAGTATGGTGATTACCAAAGTGGAAGGGGGCTGGGGGAGGTAGAAAAAATAATAGTCACAAAAAAATAAATAAATAATGCATGCCTCTGAGCTTTCCAACAGGGTGTAAGTCAGGGAGCATCTTGTATCACTGTCATCTCCCTCACAATGTCTAGCAAAGTGCCTCGTACAGAGTGGGTGCTGACAGAGTCCTCAGAGAAGAAGTCTTTGAATGCTCTTGCCAATTGACCAAATCCTATCTCCTGATTCTTGAGCATATGGTCATGGAAGATAGCCAGGCCTATTTCCTGTGAATCCAGGTTTCTATTGTGATCGGGTTTCTATTGTGACTGGTCTTCAAATGAATAAGAGCCCAGCGAAGATGTTCAGCAGGTTGGAACTGTCCTGTCTCCGGTGCGTGGACATCAGTGCTCAGATGAGTTCACTGGGTTGGGTCACTCCAGTCCAGCTTAATGAATTGTAATAGCACACACATCAGTGCATACATCAGAATGACGCAAGAAAATTCACAATGGATTTTATGGAACACATTTACTATTTTTGTAGCTGTACCATTATAAGTCTGCTGACAATATTCACCTCATATTAGGTAGAAAACTGATGACAATAATAAACTGATCTTCATCTCTCTTAGAAATAATTTGGAGGCCACAAAGACAGACCTAAAAATCAAGGTAAGTAGAGCAGGTGAATGCATAAAACACATCACCTAGCTATCACCTTCAGAGGGAAAAAAGGAGGGGGAATAGAGGTATAATCCTTTGTACATTCTTAGGAAAAACTCAAAACATTTTTTTAAAACACGTACGATCTGTAAAAAATAAATGTAAAATCATATAGTTAAAACTTGAGGCTCAGACCTATGAAAACCTTGGGAAAGCAAGTGGCTTTCATTATTTCCAAAAGCTTCTGTGTGCCTTAGGATTAAAGAAATTGATTCTAATTCATTTAGGTGCCCTTACAAATATGAAGGATAAATCATCCTGTATGGGTTGCTCAATTTTCCAACTATGCATTTAATAGTAGGAACTTGTACAGTGTCCCTAATAGGTTTGTACCCATTTTTTTTCTAAAAGAATTTTAGGCATGTTGAAAAATTCTTGCTATTTCACCAAAAAGCCAGCCACATGGTCATTAAAATTTTCTGTGGCATTTAAACTTAATATGACTAAGACGTGGTTATAAAATAAAATAACACTCCATATTGGGAAACCTTTTAAAAAGCTGAATGAACCTTTTTATTCTACATACATCAGACTCTTAATGGCTTTTCAACAGTTTAGGCCATTTTGTGAAATTGCCGCAGCTGCTTCACATTAGCGCAGAGGTTTTGTTATAAGGGGGAGAGTACAAGCTGCGAAGTCAAACTCCATCGCCCTGAAGTTGATTCTGTTATTTATTCCTTGTGGGTCTTATGGTTTATTCTGTTTTCTACTTAATAAAGACTTTCCAGTAATTTTTTAAAGTAAGTGCAAAAAAAAATCGATATTATGTTCTCCCCGATGAAAATACCCAAATCATTCAATTCAATTATTAATGGAGTGTCTAATCATATCTGGCAATAGACCTATTAAAATATCAAACTATATCCTCCAAACTTCTAAAATATGTGCTTGTCATTTCCCAAAAATTGCAGAAAAAAATCCAGCATAAATACATTATTTTGTAAAAGAGAAAAATTAATATTAAGTACAGCTTTTCTTTTTTACTTTAACCTCAGAATTAAAAGAAAACTATAATAAAGCTAGTTTTGCTCCTCAGTACTCAGAATATTGCTTTGAAGTGGGTACATTATGAGTATGATCACTTAACAAGTAGAAAGTCTAAGGAACCCCTTACTACCTTTTTTGTAGACCACATAGCATTTTACGTTTGAAGCCAAGGAAACCTTTACAATGGCTTAATATGGGCTTAAGAAGACCTATAAGGTCTCGTTATTTCCAGTGACCTTAACTCATTCAGGAAAAGCTCCCTGCTTTTAACCTAGATTGCTTTGATTTCAATTAAAATTATTTCAATTATCTGAAAAACGTTAATAAATCTTTCTTAGTAATGTTACTAAATCCTGACTGAGATCTGCCCTTAAATATTTAAATAAAACTGTGGCTTTTAAATGTTATTAAAATAAAAAGTCTCGATAATTCCCAAGGAAGGTAGAAATTTGTTGAAATCCATGGGCCTTGAGCTTGCAAGCAGCATGGGAAATGGAAATCTGGCAATTGTACAGTAGCCTAAATGGATTCCTTTTTATTTTTTTTACTGAAGAATTTGGTTCAATGGCCTACATTCATAACGTCTAAATTTAACTACCTTATCTCTTTTTAACTTTATATTCATTCTTTAGAAAAAGACCACAAGCCAGAATATTTCATAATTGGTAGAGTCAACAACTTGATATTACATTTTTGCACGTGGATCTCAGAGACTTTTGGTTAGCACTAACTGGTTTTTTTCATGGCCGGTGAAATAAAAAATTCAGCTGGCAATCAAGAGGTGGTTGCAGATTCGATTCCTTTTTTGTACATTGGAAAAATAACTGTGTTTCCATCTACAGAAGAAATTAAATCAAATATAATTAAATAAGTGTTTGAGATTCTATAAATTTATAAATTACAAATTAGATCTAGTACATGGCCAAATATATCAACAATTACAGCATAAGTCACGGTGGGGGTGGGGAAGAAAGAGAAAAGAAAGAAAGAAGAAAGGAAGAATGAAAAGGATGAAGAAAGGAAGAGAGAAAGAGAAGGTGGGGAAATCGATTCTCAAATGCTCACTTTATAGGCTCCTAGTAGACATGACCTCAGAAAGGAAAAGAAGCTTATAGTTTTCTATATTTAGATGTGATTAGTTTGAATTCCACATATTTGACTATTCTTTTATTATGTATTTTAAAACTCTATACATGCTATAATGGGATCATTATATACAAAAACACACATACATTCAGCACCATTTTCTCCTAAGATTTATACATGTAGGCAACGAAAGGACAATATTTATATAAAATCCAAAATTCCTGAAAGGGTAACTTGAAAAGATTTTTTATTTTGGATGTCTGCTAATCTAAACTATTACTACAATCCTATTCAAAAAAAGAAGTTCAATTCTAAGTTTGGTTCTTCGATTCCCTAAACTTAAGTGCTCTCTGAAATCTTATTAATCAAAGACTTAACTGGCAAATATTTTTTTACTATTAGAAATTCTAAAGTTTGACACATTTAAACAAAAGAGTAGGAATCAAATCAGCATACTATGTCAGCATTTATAACATTATAGTATGATTTAGTTTTTTAAAAGTAGAATAATTATGCTTGTTTTCTACAAAAACATTATGACAGATGCCACTTCTAGGATCTTACTCTTTTTTTAATTATCAAGATTAAATAGAAATTTTTTATGTTTTGGCACTAGCATTGAAGTTATCCTTAAACAAAACATGGGGGTGTAATAAATATTTTAAGCCAAGCCCAAAAAGAGAAAAAGAACTCTTCTCTAGTATCATGGCTATTAAGAACATGAGGTTTCTTGGCACAATTTAATCAATACTAATAGTCTCAGCAGAATCATTGAGAAATTGAAACCAAATGTTAATTTAAAAAGATGTTTAATGGTAATTAAAACCTAATCAATCATAGAAATTTTGTTTTTATAAACAGGAAAGAACTATTTTAATCCTACACAGATTACTTATATTTATAATGATTGGCAAACTTATTGCTCTTTTTATAAATATAATATTTAATAAGTGGTTCTTGTGATAAACAGAAACAGCTTATACTTTCAGGATATTCTTAAATATGTAGTGATCAGCACATTTCATTATTTATCAGGTTAGTTTTTGTACTGACACAAATGCTTGTGTCATTGCTTTTCACTTTTTGTTCCTTCAAACCTTGGGAAGTGTCATTATCAATTAGATGAGTTTTGTTTTTGTTTTTGTTTTTGTCGTTTGTGAAGAGAATCCTGTGGTGGAAATGGAAATTACTTATTTATAATAGAACTGGCTTGCATTATCAAATTGTTCTTCAGAATTCAGAAAATAAATATCAAAAAGAAGCAAAAAAAAAGAGATTGTCTTGAGTTAAGCACTCCTGTGTTCATAGCAGCGTTGTTCACAATTGCCAAGACCTGGAAACAGCCTAAGTGCCCGTAAGTAGAGGAGCAGATAAAAAAACTGTGGTACATTTACACAATGACAGACCGTGCGGCAGTAAAAGAAAAAAAAAAAAGGAATTTTTTTTTTTGGCTTCTATTTTCTTAATTACTTTTTAAAATATTTTATTTATTTATTTTTAGAGAGAGGGGAAGAAAAGGAGAAAGAGGAAGAAAGAACTATCATTGTGTGGTTCTTTCTCACGCACCCCATACTGGGGACCTGGTCTACAAGCCAGGCCTGTGCCCTGGCAGCCCTCTGGTTCGCATGCAGCCCACGCTCAATCCACTGAGCTATACCAGTCAGGGCTTTTAATTATTTTATTGTTGTTCAATTACAGTTGTCTGCATTTTGTCCCCACCCCTCCCCCCATCCAAACCCACCTCCCTCCCTTGCTTCCACCCTCCCCCTTGGTTTTGTCCACGTGTCCTTTATAGTAGCTCCTGAGAACCCTAAAAAGAAGGAATTCTTATCTTTTGCTATAACATGGATGGAACTGGAAACTATATGCTAAATGAAATAAGCCAGGCAATGAAAGACAAATACCATATGATCGCACTTACAACTGGAATCTAAGGAACAAAATAAACTAACAAGCAAAATAGAATCAGAGGCACAGAAACAAGGAGCAGACTGATAGCTGTAAAAGGGGAGGGGGAATATTGGGACTGGTTGAAAGAAGGTGAAGGCTTTAGACAAAGAACACATATGCATCACCCATGGATATGAACAACGGTGTAAGGACTGACCATAAGAAGGGGGAAGCTGGGGGGAGGGGAGCAAAGGCGGGAAAATTGGGACAACTGTAATAGCATAAACAAGTTTTTAAAGAGAAATTAAAAATATAAAAATGAAAAATGTTTAAAAATTGCATTCACTATATGCCAGAGATAAAATTGTTCTGTTTGCAAAATAAATTGAGTCTCATAATAAACTTTTACATTTGTATCCATTTGTACTTCTACTTTTCCTAAGACCTAAAAATTTGCCCTTTGCAATAAATATAATATTTTTCTGTCATCATGAAACCGTGAAATAATTTTATAATGATTTTGTTGTTACAGCATCATTTTTACATTTATATGAAGAATTTTACATGTACATCAGGTATAAATAGTACTATATAAAGATACAGATATCTTTTCTTGTTTGGATCCAGATTTTGGGAGAAAAACATCCAGTCTTTAACTACTAAACATAGCATTAGCTTTGGGGTAGTAAGGTTGAGGTAATTACCTTTTACTCCTAATAAAAAAATTATTGAGTATTTTTTGAGCATTTTTTAATCCTGAAATGATAGATTTTATCAACTGCTTTTTTGCATACTGAGGTTATCATGTAGGTTTACTCTTTATTCTGTTAACATAAAGTTATTAATTTTCATATATTGAACTAACCTTACATTCATGGGATAAATCCCACTTGTCCATGGCCTATTTTTCTTTTGTTATGTTTCTGGACTCTGCTTGATAGTATATTGTTGAGAATTTTTGTTTTTATACTTATAAGGTATGTTGGTCTCTAGTTTGTTTTCTTTATGATGTCTTTTTCTGGCTTTGGTATTATAGAATAGTTGGTTGGGTACTCTCTTATTTTTCAGATGAGTTTTTTAAGGATTATTGTTAATTCTTTAAATATATGTAAAATTCATCAGTAAAGCTACATGGACTTGAGCTTTCATTTTGGGGTAGTTTAATTTGTTACTACTTCAAAATCTTTACATATTATAGATTTATTCAGATTTTCTATTTCTTCAAAAATCAGTCTCAATAGTTTGTGTGTTTCTAGGAATTTTTCCATTTCATCTAGGTTTCATAATTTGTTGGCATAAAATTATTTATAATATTTTTATATCCTTTTTATTTCTGTAATATCAATAGTGATGTCTCCTCTTTTACCCATAATTTTAGCAATTTGAATCTTCTGGGTTCTTTTCTCTTTTAAAGAGAATCTTCTGGGTTCTCTTCTCTAACTAATGGTTTGTCAGATTTGCTGATCATTTCCAAGAACCAACTGTTGGTTTCATTGATTTCTCTCTATTGTTTTTCTACTCCATTTTATTTGTTTCTATGTTAACTTTTCTTTGTATTTCCTTCATGTGGCTTGCTTTGGATTTAGTTTCCTCTTCCTTTTCTAATGTCTTAAGATAAAAGTTGAGGTTATTAATTTGAGATATTTTTAATATAAATGTTTACAGTTACAATTTGCCCTGTAAGACTGCTTTAGCTGCATCCTGTAAAGTTTAGAATGCTGTTTTTTTTTCATTTATCTCAATATATTTTCTCTAATTTCACTTGTGATTTTTCTTTTTATGTACTCCTTTGCCTCTGGTTTTTTTGCTCATTGCTCTGTCTGGTGAGATTTATTTATGTTGCTGTTTTTAATAGCTGTTTATTATTTGTATTAATGTTTAATATTCTATTTAACAAATATCCTGCAGTTATCCATTTTACTATTGATGTGCAATGGTTTATTTTCAATTTTTGTTTATTATGTGTAAAACTCCCTTGTTTTTGGGTAGACGTACAAAGTGAGCTCCCTTGAGTATATTTTTAGCAATGAACCTGCTTATGAGGATAGGCTTAGTTTTAATATAATGTCCTGTGAGTCTGTGATGCCTAGTTTGTAACTCAATAGCTTGAATTCTAAGCAAAATAAAAAGAATTATGAGCTGATGTAAATAAGTTATCTGTGAGGCTTTACTTGAACCCTTCTATTTTACTTACTAAATATTTTAGGAGCACGATGCAATTTTTATATATGTATATGTAATTGCTCTGCTTTAGGGTGGGAGTTTTGGGCTGGATATTTATTTTTCACTTGTTCATTATGTTTAACTTTTCAAAAATAAGCAAGTAAATTATATAAATTTAAAAGTATGTACTATGTGCTTTTAAGTTTGATGCTAAAGAAAATAATTTGCATTAGTATGTAAAAACTAGTGTTATTTTTACCCTTGCCAATCTGACATAATAACATATTAATAGGCTTAGGGATGAGTACCCAGTGTAGCAGTTGAAAATTATTTGAGGAAGAGTTCAAGGTCAGTAAATATAACATAGTATGATATATGAGGTAACTGGATCTTATGTTTATATAAAAGCAAAAGTAATATATCAGAATGGATTTTTAAACATCTTTATAAAATGCATACATATGAAAATATAAATCTAACACTCCTTTTGCACTGAAGACCGAGGTGCCTTTGAAATGTAATGAGTTGGAAGCAGGAAAAGTTTTTGTTTCCTTTGTATTCTTGGTGAAAATAATATGTGTAAGTGAAAGTTTTCCGTTGCAGTGAATCTGCCAGTTAATTTAGGTTCCACTGTAAATTAAGCAGATCTCTAGAGATGAAGGCTGATGGAAGGAAACATATAGTTAAGACAATCCACAGGTTATCACAATCATTACAACTTTTTTTCAGAAGCAACCCTTCAGGAAAGTCTCTATCTAATCACAAAATTCTATTGTACTTTTAGTGTGTGATCAAGGAGAGTATGTGGGAAAATAACCAGAATGTTCCTAAGGAGCAGATCTCTGAGCATAGATAAATGTCTTCTCAATCTACTTTTGTATGTTTTCACTCTCATTTCCCTTAGAATGATTTTGAAATATTCATTGAGAAGATTAACATTTTACTTGGCATTTTAATAATCACTTTAGTATTTTCTTATAAAACACTTTAAATTTGGCTTAGACTGTAGTTCATTATTTGGTAATTAAAACACTAAGTAAAGTATATTCCTGTCTTTGTTAATTTCATTGAATTTTCTACTATGCATATATTCCCTGAAAAACTGTAAAATAAATTTTTAAAAAGTCAAACCAGGAATGGTAGAAACTTTATTTTTTTCTTTATTTTTTATTTTTGACACTATTACAGATGTCCTCAAGCCCCGCCCTGCCCTGCTCCCTTCCTCTACTCCCATCTCCCCCTTCCCTCTGGCCATCACCACACTCTTGTCTGTGCCCATGGGTCATACATATGTGTTCTTTGGCTAATCCCTTCACCTTCTTTCATCCAGTCCCCCTCCCCTCTGACAGCTGTCTGTTTTATGTATCTATGCCTCTGTTTCTGTTTTGTTTGACAGTTTACTTAGTTTATTTATTTATCTTGTTAGTCTTGCCAGAGTACATTTTTTCATAGCTTTTAAAGAGAGAGGAGAGAAAACATCATTGTGAGAAACATCAATTGGTTGCCTCTCATAGGCTCCTGGACTGGGGCAAACCTGCAACCCAGGTATGTTCCCTGACCAGGAACTGAAACCTCAACCTTTTGGTATCTGGACAGTGCTCCAGCCAACTGAGCCACGCTGGCCAGGTCTATTCATCAGTTTATTTTGTTCTTTATTACCTAAAGGTACATCAGCAAGGGTAACTTTCTAAGACTATTTCACACAGGCATGGCACAGAGTTTCTGTGATCCCGGGATATGAAAAGATGATCCACAATCAAAAAGTCTTTACAGTAGTTCTTCTGTGTTTATTATTATGGGTAAATGGATAAACTTTGAGACACACAAATTATTTTTAATTAATTGCCTGTTACATAGATAACACATTTTATTTTAAAATATGTTCTTAAATCCAATAATGTTTCATCTAACCAATTATAACACAAATCACATCACAAGTGTTGCCCTATTTTTTATTATACCCTATTTTTAATCATTGATAACACTCTTTGTTTATATCATTAGAAAATGTCAGGGAAAAGGAAAATAATGAAAATTTGCATTTGCTTTTATTGCCACTATCTGTGTGTTTCTGGTATGTCAATGTTCATGCCAGTAAAAGCCCGAAGTCTACAAAATTGTCTTTGGTCTGTCCTTTCTAGAAATCCAAGAATGCGTACTTGATGAATAAGGCTTGGTTTGAAAAGTGGGTGAGTTTTCCAAATTTCAATCTCCCTCAACCAAAAGCCTTATTTTGAAGTATTGTAAATATTTACTGAATATCATCATAAAGAACAACCAAAAATTTATATCCAAGGAAGTCTTCACTGTAGCCGTGTGCTCTGAAAATGCCCAAGATGAACTGGGCATAGAACAGAAATAATTTTAAGTGGTTACTTTATAAAATAGTGTCATCTAGCCAGGAAGTTCATTCTTATTACTATGCACAAATCATAATTTCTTTTGCTTCTAAACATTGAGCTTCTAAGAAGTTCATAGAAAATCATAGCTGAATAAGAAGACCAGAAAGCTCATATCACTTGTTATTGGATGAGTAGTTACCCAATCTTGTCTTAACACTCCCAGTAGTAGAAAATCCACCATTTCTTAATGGCTCAAATTTTAAGAAACTTCTTCCTTATATTCATTTCTTAAGCTTATTTTTATATTCTCATATTTATCAATGTCAATCTTCTCATAATTCCTTCCTTTAATATTATTTCTGCCATCTGAAAATATTAACAAGAATAATCATTACCATTTACTGAGGTCTTATTATGTACAAGAATGACAATAGGCATTCACATACATAGGTGTCTTCATTTAAGCTTCAACACTAACCTGAAAAGTAATTAGCATTCATCATCCCCTAATTTTATCAATGATAAAAAGGGATAACTTGCCTGATAGTGTATTACTAAACAACACAGCTGTATTTCAAACCCAGATTTGAAGAGACTAGGATTTTCATGATATTTTGTATTCAGATTATAGCATTTATGTACTTAAGACTAATGATCATATCTGTGTAAGCTTATTCTTTCTTAGCTGAATGCACCCGGTTTCTTCCACCGTGCCTGCTATGTTAATGTTTTCATGCCTGTGCTGTTGTATCCACTCAATTCTGGGCTTATCCAGTTTGTCAATAGCCCAGCAAAGTAAACTACCCAGAAAAGAGCACAATGTTCTAACTCTTCTCTAAATAGAATATAGAGGCACACCTTTCTTTCTCCAGATACTAATGTTTCTAGTAATGCAGACTGAAATGGCATAATTTTTGAAGCCTCATTATAGAATGAAAAACTCATCAATAAAAATTTTGAAGTCTCTTTTATAGATTTTGCTATTTAGTCCCATTACCCTAAGTTTTACTGGTCCTGTTGTCCCTTTAAGCATCAATATATGTCTACATTTTTTATGGAGATTCATATTGAATTTTTCTTGTATATATTAATCTACTAATTTCAGCTTGTGGGAATTAGTTCAAATAATGAAAAATAACATTTATTGTGTTTGCTATTTCTCATAGCTTGCAGTTCTAAAATTTGACAGTTGGCTGTATATGTCTTTATTTAAGGAAATACTTGAATGAGAACAGGGCAACTGTATAACAGAATACACTAAAGAAAAATTCTTGTAGAGACTAATTCCAGGTCTCAACCTCTGTCTCTCTCTCTTAGAATAATAGAGTAAGTAACTAAGACATTCAAAGAATTGACCAAATCATGAATAATGGATGGACGGATGGATGGATGGACAGACAGATGAACGAATGAATGAATGAATGAATGAATGTTAGAACTCAGAGGGAGTGATATTTTGCTAAGTAAAGTGATGAGATGCTAAAGACAACTTTCCATCCTTAGCCTAAATGTAACACTAAGCAAGACCCACAGCGTGAGGTTCTGCTTCTGTCTGACAAATACTGGTGGAGAAATACATCACTAAGGGAAAAGTCAGAGAAAAACATCATTTTTGCCTTAGATTGGTTTAATTTTCTGAATGATAAAATGTATAGTAACTTACCCACTAAATAAAGTTTTAATCATGAATTGCATGTTTTCCCTTTCCAAAGAAAATATTCAGCAGCACTTACCTATCAAAATTCTTTGTTTCCCTTCCAATCCAAGGAAAACAAACATATAAAGAGTCCAGTTCTTTATTTCATGCCCCAAAAGTAGGTATGGTAGAGGGGGTGATTTTCACTGGCACATTCTGTGCCTTAGTACCAAGACACAAGGTCAAATCTGTGCTGCCCATTCCAGCTGTAAAAACCCAAATTTGGGCAGAGCTGCAATTTAAAGGCTATGAAATACTACAGCTTCTCAAGGCACAGAAACAGGATCTGTGAATGAAAATTTTAGAGAAATTAATTTGGCACAACTGAAGGAAAAGTTTTAAAGATTAGAAAGGGAAGCTGATGTTATTGCACAGCTAGTCTATGCCAGTAAGTTTAAATATATGACAAGTTGATTCTCGTGTCATGAAATGCTTCTGAATAATTGATTAGAACAGAACAGAAGAACTAGTTATGAGTTCCAAGCTGCATTCTTTGCTAAGATAAATACATTTTATTTTAGATATTAAAATTGTTCCTTTTCTAGGTAAACCAACCTGAGTTTTCTATATGTAAAAACTTAGTGAAAATTGTCTTCTAAAAAAATGATTTGAGACAATGCATCACCTGGCTAAGCTACTCTGTGTAATGGGGGTTATCAAGGGAATGATGGGGGATGAAGGGTTTACAAAAAAAATGGTTGCTAATTCCTCTATTAAGCAGCAGAAAAAAGTATGGGCATAGTAAAATCTTCCCCTTGAACTCAGATTATCATTATTTTAAAGAAATCTTTATTTCCTTAGTATTAATTTAGAATTCCCTATACTGATACACATGTATATTTATATATGTGTTTGTATATACGAAGTCTGTCTGGAAAAAGTCCAGCCACTGTTAATATTACAAGAACGGTTTGAGCAACATTGATGTAACCTGGCAGCCGAGGATGCTGGACTGGAATGCTCATGTGTGAATATGACAACTTCACTCTACTAGTCAGTGGGCGTGGTAAGATGCCCTTGAGTGAATATGTGCACAGTGTGGCTGTCACATTTAAAATGAGAAAGTAGAGCAATAAATCTGCATCAAATTTTTTTTTACATTAAGCTTGAACATTCCTCTGCACAAACTATTTGGATGATTCAGAAGGCCGTAGCTATGGGCAACTGGTGATTGGCAGCTTCATCACGACAGACACCCGCTCATGCATCATGTCTCCATTTGTGCAGACTTTTTTGGTAAAACATGAAATTACCCAGATGACTCAGCCCCTCATAGCCCAGCTTTGGTGCACTGTAACCTCTGGTTTTTCCCAAAACTAAAATCACCTTTGAAAGGGCAGAGACTTCTGGCCATTGATGAGATTTGGGAAAATACAACAGGGCAGCTGATGAAGATTGGGAGAACTGTGTGAAATCCCAAGGTGCCTAGTTTGAAGGGGACTGAGGCATCATTATTTCTTGTATCTTGTATCTTTTTCAGTAAATGTCTCTATTTTTCATACTACATGGCTGTATACCTTCTGCACATACCTCATATGTGTGCATATACATTTGTTTTAGTCAGTTCAGGCTGATACAGAACAGGATGCCATAGACTGGGTAGCTTATAAAGAGCACAAATGTATTTCCCACAGTTCTGGAAGCTGAGTAATCTAAGATCAAGGCACCAGCAGATTTGGTATCTGGGGAGAGCCCGTTTCCTGGTTCATAGTCAGCCTTCATCTCTCAGTGGAAGGGACAAGGGAGCTCCCTGGGGTCTCTTTAATAAGGACATTAATCACATCCATAATGGCTCTATCCACATGAAGTAATCACCTCCTCATACCATTACATTGGGGGTTTGGTTTCAATATATGAATTTTAGGGGGAGGACATAAACATCCAATCTATAGCAAAATATATGTATTTCTATGTCTGTGTATGTGTATAATGAAATTAGGAGAAAAATAAGCCTACTGTTCACCTTGAGTTGAACAGTTGAACAGGAGGAAAGGGAAAGACTGACTTCGGGAAAAATACTGATGTTAGATTATTACATTCTGTTAGAAATCTTTTGTTTAGACTTCTCCACATTGTCAGAGGGACAGAAATTTTCCCTCAGATGTAGTAGAAGTTCCCATGCATGGCCCATCATCCTAGGTCCAGATAAATCCTGGAGCAGAGTTGAAGACTTTGAAGGTGGAAAGAAAACGTTTTCCCATCGTAAGGTCACAAAGAGCTAGAGGACTGCATTTGACATAGATGAGATGACTCCAGGCCTGCTTTGCTGGGAGTGGTGAGGTCCCCCTGTGACATGGCAACAGACCAAAAACAAAGGCAGGAGCTGGAGGTTGTCTCAGTGAGGCAAGTTAGGAGCTCAGTAAAAAGGCGAGTAAAATAGGAGAGCCCTGGAGTGAGGCTGAGTCTTATTCCTACATTTGAGAAAAATCATTTTTTTGTAGATTCAATTTTTTTCTGGCATTCCCATCTGTTTTCCCAAGCCTCCAATAGAGTCACATGAAAAGTGGTAGCTGCATTCTTCCTTTGCCCTATAGGATTAAGAGGAGGCTCTGTATTCCTTGCTGGTAGTGATGCTTCATGGCAAAGCAACATAAGCCAGTGTGATTCCTTGAAATGCAGAATGGCTCAAAGGAAGAGCAGAGCAAAACCTAATTAAATCACACTTACAATGTGTCTGTGGAACATCCAGAACTACTAGATTCACCAGAATGTTTGTGGTAAGAACAGAGACAACAACTGGAAGTGTAACTCAAATTACTGCAATTTATACATAAAGGAGACATGTGCTCTCCTTTATGTAACTTCTACTAGAAACCTCTACAAACTTCTACTAGACAAAACACAGTATTTTCCAATAGTTAATTATCATGACAATGCTTTGAAAGAGGTACTTAAAAATTGTTTCATACCTTGAAACAGGCTTTGAGGAGCCAAGTTCCTTACCCCAGTACAATAGGGCTCCTAGAAATCAACTCTACGTTTTGGATTGAGTTATATAACTCAAAAGTTTATTTTGTCTTTGAACCACACTACTTTTCTAAACATGAAAATGGCTATATTAAAAAGTAATTAAGATTCTGTTAATAAAAGGATTCAGGCAGAGTTTGAATGCCAAGATGTCTGGAGATATTATAAAGGTTATGTGTGTATATGAGGGTTGTACCATATAATTACAACATACTGTGATTCTTGTTTTTTGGACCTGTGTTAATTATAGTTCACAAATCTAGAATCTTCAGGTGATCAATAAGGCAGGTATCATAGTACATTATTCTCTGATTTTTCTATTCCTGAAATCAATTTGATCAACTGAAACAAGGAACTCTGATAATTATTTCAGAACAGCAAGCAGAGCTGGACCTTCTGTAACATTTTTTTAAAGAAAACAAATGACACCTGGATGAGGCCTCCTGTTTCCAAGACTGTTGCAACATCAGCAGTTAGCAACAGAGTTAAATGTGATGATTTTAATGACTTCAGTGGAGTGCTGGCATGGAGAGTACAGGCTCAGAGGTTAGCACAGCACATGAGGGAAAAGCCCACTTTCTGCCAAGGTAATGAAAATGCTGACGATCTGCCAGGGTAATTAATAACAGTCAGGAGACCCTGCCCGTCAATGGCCACTTGGAGATGGACCAAGGGCTGCTTGAGGGAAGCTGGGCTGCCTGCCATGTGGTCATATCATGAGCTGCAGTTCATGGGTGCAGAGAGTCAACAAAAATGTTTTGACTTGACCTGATTGTACTGAGAGCCCCCCTATTTCCTCTAAATATATAGCTCAAATATAGAAAATGAAGTCCCCAACTGTCCCACCTTTGGACCTCAGACTGTCCTTCAGCTCTGCCTGCATTCTTCCTCTTCTGCCTTTCTCTTAGATCTGGTACCCTAATGCCTCCAAAAACCTCATTACAATACTTTCATAAGAGTTTTCTCTTCACACCTAGAAAAATATATGTAAATGTAATTTTAAATGACAGACCCAATGGACCTCCTTTTCCCCAAACCATTCACAACTGCCCTCCTCATTGCCCCCTACACTAAGTAATTCAATATCTGCAGACATCCAAAAATCTTCCCTAACAACCTCTCAAGAGCTATCATTTCCTCATTTACATAAAACAGAAGAGCATTTTTCTAAGAAGGATAATTTCTGAAAACAATAATGTAAGGGTTTTGTTATTTGAGGATTTAAAAATAGATCTATACTAACTTATTTAGGGTCTTCAGAACTATGTGGTCTTCCCAAATTCCAGAAACTTTCTCAAATATACTGCAAAAGATGAAGACTTTAAAAATGAGCAGAAATTTATTCTGCTGGTCAGTGAGTGTTGCTAGTTTCCCTAACAAATGCACAAATAAATCATGAAATGGATTGCATTCCAGTTGTTATCTGACTGAACATGATTTGAAGATAATAAAAACTGGCAAGCTATATTAGCTCCATGAGGAGAAAAATGAAAAAAAATTAAATTATATCTTGCAGAGAAGAATTGCTAAACCCTGTGCTATGATTTTGCTTTCTTTGGGTATTGCCCAATAACTAGTGCTGATAAATAGGCTGGGCCAGGACTAGGATTAGGCAAGTGCAGCACTGGCCTTCGCCACAAAATTCAAGAGCGTGCCAAAAGACTCAGTAAATAAGATAAATAATGTTTATATGTATTATTTTTCAGAATTCAAAATGAATGCAAAAACTTATGATCAACAAAACATCAACATTTTAACTAGGGACCTGTTTAGCTAATGGGTGTTAAAAAGCAAAAGAGAGAATGAAATTATTTGGCATAATTCATAATGATCCATCAAACTCTCAACTATAATTTTAATTTTTCTCAAAAAATTAAAAGTGGAACTATCATATGATCCAGCAATCCCACTTCTGGGTATATATCTAAAGGAAACTAAAGCAGTACCTCGAAGAGCTAGCTGCACTCTCATGTTCATTGCAGCAGAATGACAATAACCAAGACTGAAACAGCCCGAGTGTCCATCAACAGATGAATGGGTAAAGAAAATGTGGAAGAGAGGGAAAGAGAGAATAGACACATGGATTATTCAACCCTAAAAAGGATGTCCTGTCATGTGTAACATAGATGAACCTGGAGGACATTATGCTGAGTGAGATCAGGCAAACAGAGAAAAACAAATACTGTATGTTCTCACTTGTAGGTGAACGCTATATTTTTAAAAAGCCAAGTCCACAGAAACAGAGAGCAGAAAAGTGGATGCTTCGGGGAGGGGAAAAGGGGAGAGGTTGGTCAAAGGGTAAAATTATCAGTTATAAATGAATAATTTCTGGGGATTTGAGGTGCAGCAAGGTGACTATAGTAAATAACACTGTGTTATAAACTAGATATTTTTTTTAACTTTCTCCTTTGCCAAGTAAGTCCATTTAAGAACATACATGAATGTTATACAAGAAGCATCACTTTTACCACAGAACGTAGGAAGGAGATGTACAATGAAAAAATTATAGTACTCAAAGTTAAACAGGTTGATCTTTCTGAAAATCTATATTGCCCCTCTTTTTTGTATTTTTGTTGTATTTTTTCCATTACCATTTGCCCCCTTCCCATCCCCCATTATCACCGCACTATTGCCCATGTCCATTCGTCCATTCTCCTTTTGTTTGATCCCTCCAGCCGCAACCCTTCCCCCACTAGGCTGTTATCCTGCCTGCTATCTGTGAGTCTGTTACTATTTTGTTTGTTAGTTCAGTTTGGTGAACTAGACGTTTGCTAAGAGAGTGGACCTTAAGCATTCCTATCACACACACACACACACACAATAGTAACTATGTGAGGTGACAGATGTGTTAACTCGATTGTTGGGATCGTTTCACACTGTATACATATATGATATCACCATGTTGTACACTTTAAATATATACAATTTTACTTGTCAAATACATCTCAATAAAGCTAAGAAAAATAACCCAACTATGGAATAAAAAGTGCAATGGGGAAAAGAAAAGGAAGGGTAATTTAATAACAGACATTAGAATCCCTTTAGGGAAGAAAATGTCTTCTACTGCAAAAATGCACCCTGATCAGCCTTTCTGGTTGTAGGATCTGAGCCCTCAGAAGTGGCCAGTATGGGTTGAAGTGAGGAAAAGAGAAAGAAATACCTCATCAATACAGAGGAAATAATTTTCAAGGTGTCTGAACAGCCTGAAGAAGAAAAGAAAGAACAAGAAGACAAGAAAGGTGGTGAGCTAGGTGCCTGTGAGGAGGGGCATGGAATTTTTAAGAACAAGGCCTTCTGTGGTTCAGTTGTAAGTGACCAGCTCTGCTGCCCTAGATCACAAGTACTACCTTCAGTGGCATTACACCTTCAGGGGTCTTCCATACATGCGTGCTTGAATCAGAGAAGTTGGGGAAATCTGCACATGGACATATGATATAGGGAAGAGAAGTCAGAAGCTAGAGTGCTTAGTCTCAATCCTGACTGTTCAGTTGATTTTGTTAATCTGCCTATTCTACTTTCCATATGGTGACACAGAGGGGCACGTGTATGCAAATCTTTGTGGGAGAATCATTTATTATTCTTCCCATAGGGGAAACAAACCTAAGAGAGAAGTTGTGAGATCAAAGGATATAATCCTACTAGGTCACAGGATTCCTTGTTTTGTTTTTTGTGCCATCTGCATTAAAATAAAGTACTCTGAAATCCCACCTCTTTTAGTTTCTGTACCTTATAAAATAGAAAGAATTTCTGCCTGATAATGATACTAGAGAAAGGCTGGCATTGACTCATTTTATTTCCAAGAGTTGCATGGTCCAAACACTAATTAACAGAAAAGGACCATGAGGAACACAATAAAAAGAGTCCGCCTAACATCACAGACAGTAGGCATGTTTGGAAAAGAGATTACAGTGCAGGGAGGGTTCATTAATATTGCCATTTGCTGAATTGCATGCTGTTTATCTTTTCAATCTTGCGATTCCTCTACCATTGGACCTTTGTGTCCATTAGGAAACAATATAATGCCAAGGACAAAGTGTGGAAATCAGCAGAGGTAGAGGTGTGGAACATGTTTCTATTTCTTGAAGAAAATTATCAGTGAGATGAGACAGACTCACTTCCTGGGGAGTTTCCAAATTTATTGTTTACCAATTGATTCATCTTACAAATGGCGCTGTAAAACATCAGGTCAAAGGATGGCCTTGCTTACTGAATCTGTTCCCCACTGGACAGCATGATACGCTTCCAAAGCTTAATAGGCCTCCTGCAAATGACTCAAGGGATGGGAATTTCACCACCTCTCATGGGAGATCCTTTTATGGCCTCTGAAGTCTCACTCATTATGAAAGTCTTCCTGATGAAACCATTTTTTCCCTTTCTTCAGTTCATTCATTACCCTTAGATAATCCCCTAAAGACTATCACCACAATCCCTTTACTTTGGGGGGACTATACTTTCAATTATCTGCAAATGGCTATCAGGTCCCCACCCCACACACATGCACACACTCCTTAGCTCTTCAGCCAACCTACACACATGTAATTCTTTTAATCTTTGCTCATACATCAAAACCTCCAGCTGCTTAATCATTTTAGCTCCTCTAATAAGCAGTGAATTTGAAGGGGGATTATGGTTTCCTTCTCAAGCTTCTCTCATGTCAGCTGTATCCCTTCTCCCCAACCACATGCCAGATTTCTGTATGCCAATAGCCATTCATCAACAGAAATGAGGTTTTTCTGGAATGCTGTGCTCTATAGTACAGGGGGGAAAGATCCCTCCTACCCATAACTCACTTCTAGGGTGAATCAATATTTATACAAACTAATAAAGAGGAAAATTCTGGGAAGAAATCGGGGACTACCCTAAATTTTCAACCCCCTGAGGAACTTTTTAACTATAAGTAAAATTTCAAAATAATATGTTGCATTTAAACATATTTACTCCATTTAAATAAAGGAAATTCAATCACCTGTAAGTAAAGGAGTGTTGAAGGATTGATTACTTATTTCTTTACTGATAAAAAATAATGAGTGCCCCAAATGTAAAAAGACCCCCTTGTTCTTTAACCACTGTCTGGATAACTGGTAGCTTCCGTGTCCCTCAAGAGGGTCACATACAATTGTCGACTGTAACCGAGGCCTCTAGAGGAGCCTCATCCTCATTATACAACCTCAGACCCGCCCCTCGCCACTGCCCTTTTCCAGCTGCACTCAGAACCAGCCTCCTGCTCTCTATAAACACTTCATGCACCTTCAGATCTCCAAGACCGCACCTATCGTTCCTCTGCTTCAGAGGGCTCTCCTCTGGCCTACTTCCTCCCTGATTCTCATCCATACATTGCGAGCTGGATTGATTCTATTTCCTCCAGGGAACCTGCCATCTCCTCTAGACTCCATAGTGGTTTTATGTCTGTATCACTAAAACATGTAATCTCGCATTACTCAGTCCTCTGTTTGCTTCCTGTTTGAGAGTTTTTCCTCCCCACTGATTTGCAAATCCCCTTAAGGGAGGGATTATGTCCTATTTCTTCAGTACTTCCCAAAAGAAACGATAAGTTGCCCTACACACAGTGGGTGCTTCATAAATATTTCTTGATTCCTGGTACAGTGAGGGTCTCATAAGAAAACTCCCAAGTACCGAAAACGTTTTAAACATTCATAAAATATGGCATTTATTTTTAAGATAAAAATAGCTCCATGTTTAACATTTAAAAACTACTCTCTTTTGTCTCAGTCTCTATTATTGAAGAATGACAAAAATTAGCAAAGTCAACAGGTACATTCCATGTGGGATATCCAAAGTTTCTTTGCATGTTTTCCAGAACTAAGTCAATACCTCTTCTTCCCTGTAGAACTCTGCCTTTTTCTCTTTCTGCTATCAGTAGGTCACACACTTTTCCCCTTTCCTAGGAACTTTTCCTGTGCCGCTGTTATACATTCCTTTCTTCTGTTTTTTCCAAAAATTAAAACTATGGGACCATCTATCCAAATTGTTGTAAAAGCAGCGAGTCAGAGATCAGCATCATTAGTCACTGTACAACATGTAAAAGGTTGTGACAAATTACTGTCCTCTGCAGAGTATCGCTCATCATCATTTGTTATGAAACTCTGCACGTGTGCCTCCTCACTTTTCACCTTTAACAACTGAGTTAAAGGAACCTGGGGTTAAAGTGGACCTCTTTAAATTTCCAGCAGATTGGAGAATCACGGGGGCATATTCTCCAATGAAAGGATTAGTCTTCCTTTCCAATCTGTTCCCTTTGTGCATTGTCACACAAGTTCTAGAATTTTGTGTTCCTTGCAGCAGATTCGGCCTGCTGATGAAGGGTGGCCTGAGTGGGGCATCAAACTCTCCAAGCACAACACTGAGCAAGTCTGCCTCGGAAACTTCCTACATGTACGTGTGGAAGACCAGACCCCATATTCTCAAGCAGATATCACGACAGCAATTATGGGTCCCAGATTTTCTTCTAGATTTACTAGTTTCCTAGCTAAGTGAAAAAGCTTATGCAAGAGTATAAAAGATGTTGCTTCTGGAATCTTTTCAGTATAACTATGAAGAAAGGTACAGTGGATACAAACTGACCCCTAAGCCTATGTGGCAGGTTCATAAGCACTTCATTAACCAAACACAGGCACTGCAGGCAGGCCTTTGCCTACCCTCTTCCCATTGTTATTCACTTCTAATGGTCTAGAACCTTTTCTCTGCTAAATCTGAGTTGCTGATCCAAGTGTGGTGCAGCCAAACAGCTGGCTTTGGAGTTAGATGACTGACTTGAAATCCTTCCTCTGTCGTGTACCTATTGGGACAAATTACTTAATTTCTTTAAGTCTCTTTTTCCTTCCTTGTATAATGAAAATACTACTAGCCTCAGTAATGTAGAAACTGGGAGCAAAGGCTCTAGAATCAAACACTTTCTGGGTTTGTTTTTCACCATTGGCACTTTTTAGCTGAATACAGTGGGCAAATAATAACCCTCAATTTGTCTGGAAAATGAGTTAGTAACAGTAAAGCTCATGTGAGAATTAAATGAAAGAATATACATAAAATGTCATGGTAGGTATCTGATAAATAGAATAGGTACTAAGTACTATATTCAATAAATATATATGTTATTTCATTCTAAAATATTAGGCACAGGAGTAAAGATTCTAAAAAAATCAAAATAATTAAAATAATATACAAGTTTCTAAGGGTCAGTGAATTTCTAAATGCATAATTTTTTACCATTATATTCCACAAATGCATTGTTTAAGGCATTGCAGTTTAATCATTAGAATAAGTATTAACAAAAGCTTTCTATCAGTGAAAAGTTATTCATGCAATATCTGTTCATGAAAAAATACACAATTTCTGTTATTATAATACTATTAATTTCCAGGGGATATCCTAAATAATAAAGTATTCATTCTTATGAAGTTTTACTTCTAATCTAGACTTTTAAGTGTATTTCAAAAGGAAATACAAGGTCATTTTCTCATACTGTTTTTGAATAATCAATCTGTAAAGTTTTTAAAAATAAATTTGAATGTAGTAGTCACTACTATAATATATATTACAGCTGGAATACCAGAGAGGACTGCTACTAGGGGCTAAAAAAATCGTTTCACTCTTAAGATCAGCAAGCCAAAACCATAAATATAATGATTTCTGCTTTTCTTTTACTGCCATAAAACTCTATGTTTGAGAGTCTCATATTTTTATTTCAAGTAGAATATTTCACTTTTGCCAAATCCTCATTTTACCCTCTTCGCCTTAGAAAAGGGAGATGAGCAGGCACTAGAAAAGTATTCTGAAACAGAATGGGTATTATAGGAAAATGTGGCTAGACTTTTTTTGTATATTTGGAGCAAATGATGGAAAAATGATACCAGTTTATATGCTGTGTACTATATTTTAAATATATGTTTTAAAAAACCAAAATGATGAACGTGCATTTAATCAAAAAAGAGAAAATTTCATTCATCACTCAAGGAACAACAAAGTAGTTCTTTCAAAAAACATCTGACTTAGAAATAGATACTGGACTGAACAAATCTTTAGAAATAAGAATGCCTCTACTCACGTAAGTAGGTAGATATACATTGGTATCATCTTAAATATGGATTCTTACATCACTGAAAAAGTACATCTTATTTTTTTAAGCTATCTTCAAGGATTCATCTCCAATTTAAGAGTCTATTTGAATTTCTAGGATTCATACAGGTTTCATCCAGAACGAGCCTAGATTCTCTGGCTCACCACAGTTCTGCAGCATAGAACCCTAATGAGCATGACTAGACTGAGAATTTAAACCTTTTATTTCATGGAGACACTGACTCATTTCCTGGTGTAAGTCATTATTCCACCACTTTCAGTAAAACTGAAATTCAAAAATAAACACAGGAAAAGGTAGAGATTACAGACGTAAAGATTAGTCCTTAAAACCAATAGGTTCCTTCAGATGACTCATAGTGAAGATTCCAATTAAGTAACCTCTGAGTTTCTTATGTGAGCACACTAGGCCATTTAGTGTTAGTAAGTTATAAAATGTGTAAGAAACTCTTTAAGCACACTGAATATGGATATAAATATTTATAATAATGACCTCACAAATTCTTATTGAACACAGGGGAAATAAATACTAAAAAAGTAAACAAATATTTTGGTGCAAAATTAATTGTGTTTTCTCCTTTAGAGATGTGGTTTGTATCTGCAGGCTAAGATTAAAATAAGAATAATCATGTAATCAGTTTTTTTAATTTTCGTATAAAAACATTCATTAACCTGCAGTCAATAGAATAAATATTATTTTACTTTTGCTGTTCCACTTATATGACATTAAAATCAGGAACAAATTCATTCTGTTGGTCATTCAGCTAGTCAGTGAGAACTAGAAAGTGAGTGGGATGTTCCCCGTGTTGTTACCATAAACATACTCTTAACAGAAGTCTTGTGTTTACACAGTAGGTAAGGAATGAAACTGTGGCGCTAATATTTCAGGCTTCCCCCCGTCTTGCTGTATCTCCATAGCTGCATAGTAGGACTTTCTGTGATGATGGAAACATTTTGTATCTGCACTATCCTAACAGTAACCTCTAGCCGCACGTGACTATTGAGGACTTGAACTATGTCTAGCACAACTAAAGAACTGAATTTTTAACTTTAATCTGAAAGCCTTGGGTGATAATAGAAGATAAAACCCATAATGAAAGCAGGAATCCCTCCATATTTTCAGTGAGTCAACCATTTTCAAAAATTCTTATTTAATAAAATAAAATTATCATTATTATTAATAACTGTGAAATAGAAGTAATCTACCTGACATATATTTGCAGAATTCCTTCAAAATAGGTATCTACACTGATAGAAATATTATTTCTCCAAGAAAAAAATAAATGAAAAATTCTTTACTTGCTATAACTGTAAACAGAATCAGTTTTTAGCTTCATGTTATCTTTCCCTCATTTTCAAACTCCACCAAAATCCAAGGATTAAAGGCATAGTAAACTCTTCCAAGAAAAAGATAAAATCTAGGCAGCTGGGAGGAACTGTCTCCCTAGCTCTGACTCCAGTTTGTTTTTGGTTGTCTTTTGTACCAGAGCCCATGGTTTATTTGACCCTAACATAATTTCTCAGCCATGGAACAGCACTGAATGGCCCCTTGTTGAATGAGCATAACCTGTGCACTAAGAAAGGTGTCTCTCCCCCCAAATGCCTGTAATTCCAGGCATCATTGGAGCTGCGTGGGTGACGTTAAAACAAAAACCCCACGCCGCTGCTGGTCAGGGTTCTGCAAAGACATTTTCTGCAAAGATGTGAGGCACGTTGTGATGAGGGAACTTGGTAGGTTTCAAAATTTGTTTAAAATAAGGATAAAACCTTAACATGAAAATTAACCTGGTGAAAGTAGAATTTTCTTTCCTTCTGCTTTTTTTGTATCATATGAGAATGGCTATTATCTACTGGCTTCTAAAAGTTTGAAAAATACTCATCAACAGTTCTTATCTGTGTGGAGCAGAACCAGTATGCGTGCGTAAGTTGTTTGGGTAAGAGGAAACAGAGAACCTTCATGTTATGCTTCATACACTTTTGAATTTCTAGGCTTCAGGGCCTTTTTGGAAGTGGGGGATGAATATTTTTTCTCTGTTTTGCCAGATGCACACTTCAGTTTCATGGTTTTAGAAACACTAATTATATGAAGATGATGTCAATTACAGTCTACCAATTCACACTTCACAGGCGTTATAAGATTGTTCACGTTTTCCATTCCATAACTCAGCACAATTTATATTTCACTTCCCCACTCACTCTACCTGTGCCATTAACCAAATCTCGGTAAGTTGGGGAAATCACCCATCATTTTCCAAGATTAAGTGAGCTCACAATACCAAAGCCTGAGAGTGGGGCTCCTTGATATCAAATATCCGTTGCATCATTGAGCATTGTTCCAATTGAGGTGGTCCTCATCCCTTTCCACATGGCCTCTCAAGTCCTAGATGGCCCCTCAGCCCCCAGAGTCCCTCCACCTTGTACGGCCGTGTTGGTCAGCCTGTCCCTTGGGCATCTCTGTGAGGCTACCTGTATGTCGCTACCAGATCCACTGGCAGCTTGCCCCTCTCTGGGGTCCTGCTGCCTCCTGGAGTTCTCTGAGTCCCTTTTGCTCCCAAAGTCCACAAAGTGCCCTGGAGTTTTTCCTAATCCCTATGGATCTAATTAGATGTAGGGCACAGGGTTCTTCCTGCCCAGGACCCACTAAATTTTCTTCTCACAACACTTCCCTTCCTTCTGTCTCCCCCACATTCCAGTCCAGAGAAATGCTTTCTGGTTTGGGAGTAAGATCTCTCATTCCTCAAATCTTTAAACTTTTTGACTATCCCTCAGACCTTCTCTCTACTTCGTATGGCTTAAGCTTTTATAAACTAAAGTCAAAAGATTTTAGCTCTGTTACATCCCCAAGACTGTGAGCACTAAATAATCTAGTGATTTAAATTTGGATTTGAGGTGGGACTGATGGGAACCAGTGGAGGTGAAAAGAATCTTCTGAACCATAAGAGACAGTAAAAAGCAGTTAATATAATTTTTTAAACTTCTACTACCAATATTTCCTTTTACAGGGGGTTGGGGGATGGCAATTGATACCGTTCTACTTGGACACATAGAACCGATGAGACCAGTTGAAATTGGTTGCTTTTATGATTTTCCCAGTGGGTTTACATCTCAGATCCTGAACATCGTCCAAGGGAACATTTTCCTGGACTATGGGGTAATAAAACAAGACCTTTCATCTGAACATTCTTCTGCAATAACAAGTTATTTTCTAATTCAATCTGTGGTGGGGATGCTGCAGAAGAAACTTAGGCCAATGGGACATGAACTCAATGAATACTGTGCCTCTCCCCAGGTTGATTGCAAATGACGGCCCAGCTTTCTCTGCAACAAAGGGACACTAATGATGAGTCTTTGATATTTTCAAAAACACAGACCTGTTCTAAATTCAGCTTTTCAGAAAAGCGCCACTGGTCTGCCCTCTCTTGGGGTAAAACCCGAGAGGACGTGTAGTATTCAAATTGTGCCCCTTATCCAACCGCCCCTGTGTCCTCAGCGCTCCCTGTTGCCTTGACCCCTCAGTGGCCTGGGTGGGGGAGTCTACCTTCCTGTTCCTGGAGCCTCCTTCCCTCAGAATCTGTTGTCAAACTTCTTTGCCAGGAAGCCTTTTATTCATTTAGACAACTAACATTTATTGATCTCCTGCTTGTACAATGTCAGGCACTAATGACATTAAGAAATAAAAATGACAGTCATTCTGAGGACAAATTTACAATCCAAGGCTGGAAACCTCTATTTCTCTCTTGCGTCTACAGTAAGTCCTGCAGACATTGTTTGTATATATCTTATAAAAATTTGATAAAATTCTTCATGTTTTTATCTCACAAGCCCCTCTAAGGTGGAATATATTTCCTGCTTCCTCTATCTCTCCAATAATATCCATATTGATAAGTGCTATTACTTATAATACCCATAAGTGCTATTACTTATAACATTATTATAATATTGTTACCGAGTGTCAAAGCTGCCTTAAAATTAGTTCTTAAAAGAGGTATAATATCAGTTTAAGTCTGAGGGGATTAAGCGTTCTGAGTGCAGATATATAGGGCTGTGTTATGTAGCTTGTGACAGAAATCTTAAATTAGTATGGCAACATGGATGGCTTAACTTTCCTGCAGACTAGGGGAAAAAAGTGTTTTTCCCTTTTGGCACTTAGTATTGGTCTAATAAATGGACAAGGAGTATATGAGTTTGTCCAACTCTGATTTTACTTTGTCAGAACTTGAAGTTTTAAAATCTTTGTTCTAAAGGACTTATCCTTACTTTTATTGAAGGTTGCTGGAAAAATGCAGTTTGAAAATCCAACATGAAATAGAGAATGGTTAGCATTTCTATCAAAAAATGAAATAAAAAAGCCATCATGCAAGTGAAAATAGCAACATTATAATTATGTTTATAAACATTGTCCTTCATGATAGCTCAATTAAGGTCTTAAAGTAAAGGCTAAACATTCCAAAATTGTTATTTGATGTGATCTTACTGAGTATTTTCACTTCTCCATGCCGTCCAGGAAACATGTTTATCATGTGCAGATCTAAAACTCAGTTTATTTTCATAAACATAATGCAGGTGATTTTATAAAAACATTAGTTGCTACACAATAACATAAATGGGATCTTTACATAATTATAGGACATTCATATGATTACTTCAAATGTCAAAAATTACGCTTAACATTTGTACAAAAACATTGGCATTTGTTCTTACTTCATTTTTTTAACTAAGCAGACCATCAGGGCTATTTTCACACACATTTTATAGCAAGAATCTGGCCCAAAATAGGTCATGATTCATCTAGCAACTCTTTCTTAATGCATGCCTATAAAGTAGTAAAGAAACATTAAATACATATATATGCAAGAATTTTCATTATTATTCCTATTTCAGGAAGATACCCTCGCTTCCAAAATATTTCTAACAAACGACTGACATTTTGCTGTCTGACAATTTAATTTCTGCTTTGGCTTGACTTTTTCCCTGAGCTAATCTTTGGGAAAACGCATATTGTGGTTTATTCTCTTTGGAAGTTATTCCAGAGTGAAGAGTGGCCTCCCAATGAAACTTGTTCTAGCTGCACATAATATTTTCCCCAGAAGTGCCTATAAAGTCTACTAAAATAAGAAAGTGCTCATTATTTTTGATAAACAGTAAAGACTGGAAATTCATATTTCATTTGAGTACCAGAAGTGTGGAGTTGAGATACAGTAGCGTTCTTTTTCTGTGCAATATAATGGCCTATTATTTTATGAATTACTATTTACTTTGTGTCTGTAGCTTAACTCTGAGTAAATTCTACCTTTCTTCTCTTACTAGCTAAGTGGGGGAAAAAAATTACCTCAAACCCTACCAAGTGTCAAAGCTGCCTTAAAATATTGGTATTTAAAGGAGGTATAATACCAATAAGTCTGAGGCGATTAAGCGTTCTGAGTGAGGATATACAGGGCTGTGTTATGTAGTTTGTGACAGAAATCTTAAATTAGTATGGCAACATGGATGGCTTAACTTTCCCTCAGACTAGGGGAAAAAGTGTTGTCAAACCCTTAGCTTGTGGTGATGGCCCTTAGTATTGGTCTAATAAAGGGGCAAAGAGTGTATGAGTTTCTCCAATTCTGATTTTTTTTTTTTGGTCAGAACTTTGAAGTTTTTAAAGCTTTGTTCTCTTCCTCTCTGCCAGGCCAATAAAAAGAATTATTATTACTACCACATTTGTGTCTCTTGGATTTTATTTTTGGCTAATGCAAGCATTTTTACAACACGATCTTGGTTAAAGGAGCAATTAGAATTAAGGAGTCTTATCCAACAATTACGGCACTTATTGCAATTATAATAGTAACTGAGTACATTGACGACTTACCAAGTTACCCCAACGCTACATTTTTATTTTGCTTTTAAAGTTATCAAAAGCCTGATGCTGGAAGTTTCGTAATGACTTCGAGGTAGCCAGATTTGAAGTCTGAAGCCCTGTCTGCCTCACCATCAGCCATCAAAGGAGGCCTGTCCCACCAAGCGCTCTATTTTCACAACAGGATATCTGGTTTCTTTTATGAGGATACAGCTATGTTAATTTGGTTTAGTGGTTTGTTGGAGGTAAGCAGGCTCTTCACAGCACAAACACCAAAATCCCCTTAAAGCAGTTCCTTGTTAATAGCTGGGGCCTGATTGGCAGATTTGCATTGTAAAGTGTGATTTGGTTGGATAAATATGTTTAGTCTAGTAAGCACTTTAGTGATTGAGTGTCTGTTAATGGATAAAGGTGGATTATAGTGAAACCTCTACAGGCTATCACTGGGCACTTAGCGTTGTGAGATGTCAAGGGGAATGGAAAACAAACTGGCACCACAGAACAGCTGAAGGGCTATAAAATGTTTAAAATATTCAGTGCTAATGTGGGGCTTTCAAGTTGCAAATATTAATTTCAAGAGAGGAGAAAGAATAGCAAATTCAATGGTCAGGCCTTCATAAGGCCAGCAGTGACAGAATAGGGATGTTCCAAACACAGTCTTAAAATCTGACATCTTTCATTAGATTTAAAATGAGACAGACAGGAAATTCAAGGGGGTTCGTTGAGATCCAAGAATGAATCTCACTCCTGCTAAAGTCTCTGCATCATGATATCCTGCAGGCAGGACAGGAGTCAACAAAACCCAAACCTTAGGGTTATTGTTAAAAAATATTGACGTCTGTTCATGTGCGGATATGTATACACAGTATTTGACACTTTCCTGAAAACAATACACAGTTGTAGGAATTAAAGATCATTTCCTACGTCCCTGCCATTGCCAAGCACCTGGAAATGAAGACTTTCCTGTCTCTCCCTTTTGAAAGAGAGTGCTGGGATTCTTCATGAAAGTCACCAGAAAAAAAAATGTCACTATTTGTTTTCCTTCTCAGGTGAACATGCAGAGGTATTTTTATGAGGTGAAAATATCAGCTTACTTCAAGGATCTAAATGGTATTCTAACATCGCGGGCTCTGGGAGAAGGGTGCTGAAAGGTCTGCTCCAGCCAGCAGTGAAATAGTTAAGACTTCAGGAACTCGAATATTTTTGCACATTGGCTGTTCTGCTAAAGTTAAATAGGTTTGTCCATTTTTTTAAAGACTCTTCTGGACACATCTTAGGGTTCACCAATTTTTATAAGCATTGGGTCTTAGGCATTTATTTTCAGAACACCAATCAAGGCTATTCCCACTGTTTATCCATTTTCAGTCACTGGTTTCCCTCGGTTAAGAGGCATCATTAGAAGTATAAACCAAATACAACATTCTACAAGCCTGAGTTAGAATGAAGCCGAGCCATCAGTTTTCTGAATATTAGAGGTAAATATTATTCCGATATGAGCTGTAACAAAGGCCAGTTAAAAGTCTAGCATCTAGTGAGGTGTTAAGCCATTAATTTATTATATGACCTTGGACGGATCACAGCCTCTGTGGGTCCGTGGATGGTGGTTAATATGACAATGCTGACTCCAATTCATTGTTACACATGCAGAGGCCCCAAACTGAGGTTTTCAGGAAGTATAATTTTCTTTATTGTTGTGCCACAAAATGTAACTTCTATGTTGAGAACCCATCCCAGTGGATGAAGGAAAATACATAGTTGTATATAATCCTAAAATAGAGTTATTATTATAAAGCTATAGTATATATAGTACATGTAAAATAACTATCTGTACATATAATTATTTTAGGGTGTCTCCTGTCACCCAATTCCTAGTATTGTGAATGCCAGAGGCCCTGAGATTTGCAGGAGAGAGGTACAGTGTCTGGTGCTTGTACCTCATCTGCCCATGTTGTTACCTGGAGAGGCTCCTCACTTTTCCCTGGTTTCTGGCTCCTAATTCACACAAGTCACAGATCGCTCTCCAAATATCACCCAAGATCTGTCTCAGAGGTGCCTGTGTTTCTTGTGGGTTATGTAAGAATTGTGGGGCTCTTCTCACAGCTCACTGGGACATACAGAAATCTGCATCTGACTTCTCTGTCTGAACACCCTGATGCAACCATGCCTGCTCTCCTGCCCCTCTTGCATATTACCTGGAAAATTTGCCTTGCTACTTCCAGCTGGGCAAAGTGCAGTCCCTGTCTCTTCTCAGAGTTCTTAAACTCATACTGGATTTTATCTCATGGCCCCAAAAAACTGAGTCCAGGTGCAGCATTTCAGAACCTCAGCTTTCTTGCTTGCATTACAATTCTACCTCTCTTGAAGAATCTTTATTTGCTTAGGTAGGGATAAAATTGGGTCTGACTAATCAGCTATGGCATAAAGAAACACAGGATGACAAAAGTGAACCAATTGTTCAATGACAAACCATAGCTGATGTGAGCATCAGCTATGGTTTGTACATGTTTCTACAAGTGTAGTAACTTTAGCCTAAGATATTAACTGTGATTTAGCATTGTACAGTTGACACCAGGGATGGAAGTGTTCACGAATTCTCCAGTTCTGGTCTTCTTCACCACATCAACCTGGACCAGCTAACTGCTGCCTCCCACTCTTATTTCCTTAAGTCGCTACCAGGAACTCACACCCCGACAAATAGGCTTTGGATGGCTTTATTTTTGAACCCATAGCCAAAGAAGATTTAGAATAGGAACTAAGCAGAGAATTAGTGTGCAAGAGAGTAAAATACTAAGTGCCCATGTGGAAAAGATCAAAGGTTCTAGTGTTGGACAGATCCAAGTTACAATCTGGGCTTTGCAAGCTAATAGTTATATTAATTTTCTGTCACTGCATATCAGATTCAACAAACTTAGCAGCCTGAAACAGTCACTTGTTATTTCACAGTTACGCAGGTCAGAAGTCTGGGCATGGTATGACCAGGTCCTCTGCTCAGGGACTCACAGGCTGAAGTCAAGGTGTTGGCCAGTGCTGGGCTCCCATCTGGAGCTCAGGGTCCCCTTCCAGGCTCATTCAGTTGATGGCAGTATTCTGTTCCTTGTGGATTGTTTGAGATCCTTATTTCCTTGCTAGCTGTTGACTGGCAATGCTCTCAGCATCTAGAAGCTATGGTCAAGCCCTTCCTATGTGGAGATCATCAAATCCTCCTTGATAAACCCTCCCACAGTTCCATCCCCTTCTTTCTGGAAGGGCCAAGCCCCTCCTAAAGGGTTCATCTGACTAAGTCAGGCCCACACAAGGTAACCTCCTTTCTGATTTACTTGAAATCAGTTGATTAGGGACCTTAATATATCTGCAAAATCCCTGCTACCACATTGCTTACCATCATTGTAGGAGTGACAGCCCATCAGAGTCACAAGTTCTGCTTACTCTGGAAGAGAGGACATTAGGCAGGGTGTATATATGAAGAAGAGCAAATCTTGGGGAAAATCTTAGAATTTGCTTACCACAGTGTATGAACTTCAGCAAGATTTTTAACCTTTCCTTGGTTATTTCCTCATTCACACAATGAAATAACAATAGCACCCCTATCAGAAGATCATTGGAATAGGTGAATATAAGTGCCTTTGGAACAAATAAGCATAATAAACATTTGTTGTTATTACTATTGTTAATTTATGATAGAAGTTAACTAGACATGAAAAGGAAAATTGGCTTACCTTAATAGCACGAATACTCAAAGGCCAAAATTATAGGGTCCCTGGGATGACAAATAAGATTGAGTGTAATAACAGGTGTTTTCATGACTTTTGGGCGGAGTCGAGATAGAACACTTGTAAGTCTGATGCTTTCATATGACCACCATAGAGGTTCAAATGCTTTTAGAAGTAGGTAGCCTGGACTCTAAACTTAACCTTATACTTCTTTCCATGTGAAATAGTAGAACTTTTGGGCACTGAGGGCTGCTTCCGTTGTGATTCTCTGAACTTTATAAATACCAGGTATAATTACTATGATTTTCTCTTTCTCAAGAGATTCTCCAAGACTGCCCTGCCATATCAGTGGAACATATAAAGAAAGGATGTGGTTTTATGGTGTACCAGAAATGCACACACACACCTACATAGGTGCATTAAATATCCACTTGGACCCAAGTACAGTGAGGAAAGCTGGATTCAGAGAATGGGTTACATAGTCTCAGGGCATTCCGTTCATGCCTATAAGAGAACTGGTCAGAGAAAATGGTTAAGAACACACCCCCTTCACATGTCCTAAGGAAAACCAGGGTGTATATATGTATATATATTGGCCCTTGTAACTAAATGAGAGGACCTGTTTTACTACAAAAAGGTAAGAAAACCAAAAAGTATAATACTTTTTTTAAAACTATAAGATGCCTTAAGCATAAATGAACTCAGAAAATTGAAAACAGTAACTGCAAAGCAAAAACAGTACATTCGATTCTTATATTCTCAAGGAGGAAAAAAGTAATACCCATCTCTAACAGTCTCTGCCAAGAATGGGATAGAGGGATTGTTCTTCAAGTCCAAGGAGCGATCACACTGAGTTGTCTTTACCAGAAGATTTCAGCTACGAACACATTTTAAGAGAAGGCACTAAAGTACAAAATGAGCAGGTTCCAAAGCTATTTATTTTTAACTCTTATTTTTATACATTTTAATCACATAGAATATAAAACCAGAAATTTGAAAAATACTTTCATTTATTATTACTTAAAATGTGAAATTTTTTAAGTGGGCCGTCTAAAAATTTAACTTTTTATTTGTATATATAAATTTATATAAAAAATAATTGGCATAAAACTACTGCCATCTGTGGCTGCAATGTGACCTGGGCCAACTTATATTAAATCTCCAAATTTCAATTTATAAATTTATAAAATGAGGACACTAAGAATTTTATAAGACCAATGTCAAATTACATGAGAACTTTTGCTTTGAGGTCTTTGCATATAAGTGCATACACTTAAGCTCTCACTAAAAACTACTGTGAACAATTGCTTATAACATGTATAGTATATTTTTAACTGGTTTTAATACAAACTAAAAGGACCTTGCCTTTTTAAAAAAACCTTAAAAATGACAAGACAATTTGAGACTATATTTTGACTGCAAATCTAGGAAGGGAGGCCTAGTTTATGATGGCTTTGTAAAAGATATAGTTTTGAGTGCAGAGTTAACACTTAAATCATTATATGAGGTCTGACTGGAAAAAGTCCAGCCATTGTTAATATAACGAGAACAGTTTGCATGACATCCATGTAACCTGGCAGCCAAGGAAAGTGGGCTGGAATGCGTATGCGTGAACAATGGTGACTTCACTATACTGGTAGATGCCATTGAGTGAGCATGTGTACTGTGTGGCTATCACATTCAAAACAATGGAGCTAGTAGAGCAATGAATCTGCATCAAATTTTGCATGAAGCTTGAACTTCCTCTGTGGAAACTATTTGGGTGATTCAGAAGGCTTTTGAGGATAATGCAATGAGTGCAGAACAAATACAAGTGTGTCACAAACTCTTCAAAGATAATTGAGAATCTGATGAAAGTGCTCCACGTCTGGAAGGCCTGGAACAAGCAGAGCACCTGAGAATGTTGAGTGTATCCAGGCTACAATCACCAAAGGGGGGCGACGGACAGTGTGAGAACTAGAAGCTGATCTGGGGATTCCCAAAACTACTGTGTCCAAGATTTTGATCCGGGATCTTGGCATGAAATGCGTCATGGCAAAATTCATTCTGCAGCTTCTGCTACCAGAGCAGAAGGAACATTGTGCTGTAGTTGCTAAAGACTTGATTCAAACCACGACCAATGACACTGGGAGAACTGCGTGAGATCCCAAGGTGCCTACTTTGAAGGGGAGAGAGGTGTCATTATTTCTTGTATCTTGTATCTTTTTCAATAAATGTCTTTATTTTTCATATTGCATGACTGTATACTTTATGGAGAGACCTGGTATATCAACACTTAATATTATGCTTCACAAAAATAAGACCCATGAGATCCTCTTAGTAAGCTTCCAACTCTCTTGACTCAAGTAGTTGCAGATTTTAAATTCAATCTGTATTGTTCCACTAGAGAAAAAAGAGTTGCACTAGAAATACTGTAAAAGAAACCTGCAACAACTGCTAATTGTTTCTCTATCTTCCCATCAGTATTTGCCACTGAATTGTAAAAAGCACTTCAAACTAAAAAAACAGTGATTAAGTGCCACCTAGTTAAAACTTGAGATATTATAGAATCATACATATAACATGGTTTTTATGGACATCTGTGTGGATTGTATGTACATCTTCACACGTCAATTTCTTAGACCTAGACACTGCAACTAATCTTTCCTCCTAAATTGTGTTTAAAAATCCTATTTATTTCTTTCAATTATGCCTCTGAAAAACAATATGCATCATTTTACTGCTGTAAATATTTTATGTACAGAAGATGTGGCCAAATAGAAAAAGACGCAGTTATAATCACATTTGTGGAAAAAAAACACACTGGAATCAGATTTTTTGTGTGTGAATAAAAAAGCAAACAAACAAAGGAACCCAGAAAAATAAGTTGTGGCCAGATAGGTAGGTGCTTTGTTCATGCCTGAGCCCTGTCTGAAGGGATATGAAATCCACATATCTAGAGGAAGCAGCTGCAAGAGTGATATAGGGCTTGTTCTGATGAAGAAAGAACACCAGCAAATCTGATGGATATTAGATTTGCTGAGTTCTGCTGACATCACCATGGGAGATAAACATATTATAAAGACTGGAGCAGCCTGTCGTTAGAGAGGCTGCCAGATGAGATAAGTGAGCAAAGGCCAAGGACATGTGATGCACATCTTGACAACCTTGTACATGACTAGAGGCTGCAGCTTCATGAAGTGTCATCTTAGACATCGCTGGACTAGAACAAGTGGATCAAAATGAACTTCGAACCTTTGTTTCCTCACTAGCGAAGCGCAAACAGCTGCCTGCATCTGGACACTGGGACAGTTCTTTACAGCTGTAACACAATAAACAAACTAAATAATAATGAAAATAATAATAATATTAGTAATAATAATTCCATACAATCCGCTGTTTCATTTACATTCTTGCCCATACTCTGGCCTCATTAAATAGCAATCCCACATCTAATTACATTTTATTAATTTATTATTTCTGCAACTTGAGAATTAAATTGAAAACATATTGGAACAAAAAATAAATCTCTAACAGTTGTTCTTTTTTCTTGTTTGGTATTAGCAAGTGCGTGATGACCAGGACCTGAGTTGTATGGGGCAGTCAGCTTGTATGGTGCGCTTTAGGCAGTAAATTGGGAGTTGGGGGGGCCAACACATTCAAGCTGTAGAATATGATTTACCAGCTCTGGAGCTATGGGTCTACATTTTCATAAATATAAGTGACAAATTATCAATAAATCACTCTTTGGTTCACCATAATGCATAATGTTTATTGAAACCCAGTTCCAATAAATATGACTCGCCCTTTTCAACCAAAGCATAAGAAACAAAGATGACAAGAATTACAAACAGAAATGAAAAATGGGGAATAAGCCCCTGGCCAGCAGTGAGCAGTTTTTCTTTTCAATCCGATCTGAGACCACTGGATTCTGGAAGATACTTTCATACGTGCACACTTGTAAAGGATCATTGAGTTTTCACGTTGACCTGAAGAATTTACAGAGTGAGGCAGGGTAATGCTTGACCACTGAAAGGTTCTAATGTTTTTTTATTCCGTATACATAAGATTCTATGAGATTCCACTGAAATGGTAATAGCATGAATTAATGATCTGTAGTTTTTTTAAAAAGCAGTCAACACTTGTACTAAATATATGAAATACTGTCTACTTAAAAAATAGAAAGGTGTAAGATAAGATTAACATTGGAAGTAACTAGTAACTTGCCATTAAAGTTTATGCACACATTTTAGCCTTTGTTCTACATGTATTTCTGCAAAGGAAAAGGAGATTATGTACTTATTATTTATTATTGTTATTCTTTATTTATATATCACTCATTATTTTGATAAACTTTCATGCACTTTGTGATTTATCTTCTATGCTCTCAAAGTGAAATGAAGAAGTGTTGCAGACAATGTTGTTGTAATGCCCTATAACTTTACAAACTCATTCAGCAGCTGGAAGCAATTGACATGGGGTAGCATTTGACTTAGACAACACTTTAAAAAGTCAACTTGAATCTTAATTGAAATACCCTATATTTCACATTGGATATATGACCCAATTCCACTCTTTTGTTTCCTTTTAGAAAGCAAAGGCAGTGAAATATTATGCTGTTTATGAGACTGTTTATTATGAGTTTATTAAGATCAAGCAGCAATATTTACTCTAACAAAGAATTTTTTAAAAATTGACTCTCTGAAACATAACTCTCTGTTAGGTATGTATAGCTTTTGATGGAAAATGGATATAATACAATTTTTAAATAAGCAAAAATTAACCATAACCTGGACAATGTCTGAAAATAATGTTTTGTTTTTACATATAATTTTAGCCTTTTTCCTATGTGTACTTATTATTTACATAACTGCTTCTAACTTTTTTATACTTAAGTATTTGATATATTTATTTAAATATTTGTGATGGTGACACAATTCTTAACTGCCTAAAAACTATTACATTAAATTAATATTAAATGTGATAGAAAAAAACAATGAATTAACAGCAATTCACTTCTTATCAATAAGCTAACATTCATTCATTCAGGGTTCCAGACCACTGTTCTAGCTGTTTCACCTTCTATATATAATAATTATATGAAGTAGTTACTTATATTATCTGCATTTATCAGGTAAGACAAATATACAGAATTTAAGTGTGTTGCCTAAGACATTGTACCAGTAACTAATAGAGCCAGGCTAAGAGAAAGAACTCTACCAAATGTCTTTCACTCTAAGCATTGTATATAAAAGCAAATATTTAAAATTGAATTATACAGTAAATACAGTCAAATTAATTATTCAACCAAGTGATTTATTTTATGGCAATAATACTCCAAATTTACTCATTTGTAAATTTAAATTTCATTGTATGATGTTATGCAATATTCCTTCGGTGTCTAGTGACAGAAAAACAACTCCAACCCATTTAAGCAGAACAGAGAGTATAACTGATGGCTGTTCCTGCAAAGCCTCTTTAGGCAGGGCCAGACCTGGGAGTTCCACCAAGGTGATGATGAGCCTGCAGTCCCTTCCTCTCCCTCTCAGCTCTGCCTTCTTGGCTGGTTCCATCTCAAGCAAGCTTTGTGTCCACTGGCAAGTTTAGCTGTCCCTACAGTTGGATACAAAACAAAAACAAATTTCTTTCTCAGTAGCTCAAGCAAAATTCCCAAGAGATCATCTTTATTAGCCCAGTTGGGTCACAAGGCAATGCCTGAACCATCACTCCAGCTAGAAAAAGGAAGTTCTTTGTCATCCAGGCCTGCATGTAACATCAGCCCTTCCCAATCTGAGTGCAGAAAGGGTGATTCTCCAAAGAAAAATCAGGATTACTACCTAAAAAAGGGCTTGGAAATTGCTGCCCAGAGGAGAAAAAAAGGTCCAGAAAATTCCCAAACACAAATTCTCTAAAAATGATTTTTAGCTTTGTTAGAACAATCTCTTCAGTGTAAATATAACACCAAGTCTGGAGGGGGACAATTGCAGAGAATAAAATCTACTCTAGCTGGTTTAAGATGAAAGGGATTTATAACAGGGTTTAAGACACACATATTTCTCAAAGCAAACAAAGAGACTGGGTTTCTTTTAAAGCCAAAGGAAATATGCTAAGAGAAGGTTAGTCTTTTTAGCGTAAAAGGGTTAGTTTTGTATAAATATTCCATGCTGGGTTTGGAACACTGAGTACCCTCTTTCTCCCCCTCTCACAGTGACCAACTGGTCCCAGTTTGCCTGGGACCTTCCCAGTATTAAGACTGAAAATCTCATCAATGCTGGGCAAACTGGGACAGTTAGTCACCTACCTCACCCCTGTCCCTTCCAGCAGTGACACCGTAAACCAAAATTAATTTTAGACTATAATAAAGAACAAGAGGCATTTATTTGAGCAAAAAGGAAGAGCAGCGCAGGAGACACAGATTCAGGTAGCAATCTAAATTGTGTTCCACTGAAACAATGGGGAACACAATTTAGATTGCCTTTTATAGTGAGAGTTCCTGCCCAGGTTCTCCATTAGGTCCATTTTATGTAAATGAGGTATCAAATTGTGCAGCTCTGACTGGATGGTCTCTATCAGTGGCAGAAAGATGAAACCAGGATTTCCCTTGAGTCGTGAACTCAGACCGTGTATACGAGAGGGTCAAAGTTTGGGAAGCCGAGAGTTCAGTCTGGGGTTCTTCCTCACACAGAGTACATGAGAAGCCCCTGTAAGCAAATGGCTGGTAGACTGTTACTATTATAAAATGTGGGCCCTTGGTTGATCATGAGGAGTTTATCTCAACTGATAAATTCCTTCTTGGAATTCAGATCAAATGAATCTTTCTTCTCAGGGTCCATAATACCAAACAGTATCTACTGATAAAAACCAAAACTTGAAGCCAGCCAAGCAAACACCATAAAGATGTTTAATGAAGAAAAGGATGAAGAGAGAAGCAGGGTTTAAAGTGAAGAGGTTTCTCCACACAGCACATCAGAGATTACTACATGGGGTCTCAATGAGAGGCCCCAAGTCCACTGAGGAGTCAGAATCCAGTAATTGAGGGACTAAACCCAAATGCCTATGACCCACTGGGTCTGTGTTGATTAGAAGGCACAGCTAGAACCCAAAGGTTTGCTTTCTTTTGATTCTAGACTCCTGGTGTGTGCAGGCTGACAGGAATACTGTCTGATTATTGGCTTACTTCCCCTTTCCTTTCTTTTTAAAGGGGGAAGCGGTAGAAGTGCATACCCACCCTTGCACAATAAGAAACATACCTGATGTTGACTACCAAGCCCTCCCACCTTCAGAATAGAATTAAAATCCTCATTAAACCCCTCCCTCTTCCCCAGCCTCCAGTCCTGTCCTATTGGGAATCCCACACAGGGGAACTCTGACTCCCTCTTCCCACCCCTGGAATTTTGGGGATCTCTCTCACCATGGGGCCCATTTGTACTTCACCTGAACTGTGACATTATTGCTCGAGGCTGGGGCCCAGAAACATGGGTCCTCCCTCCTTAACTCCTCCCTGCCTGCACCTCATCTCACTGAACTGCTAAAATACCTCTTCCCTTGGGGGAGAGGCAGATTTACTTCGTCAGAATAATTCAGCAAGAAAAAAACAGAAGTAGTTTACATTCTGCCTGTGGGAAATATGAGCTCAATACTGATGCTCACATTCCCCAGAGTTCTACTCTCTGCCCACTCCTCCAGTCCACCACCTCCCAGTGTTCCCACTGACCACTTTACTTCTGTATCTTCTACGTTGATGACCCCAAATCATCTCCCATTCACATGTCTGTGCTCTGGAATTATCTTAAGCACCCCAGGTTGACAAACCCTAGAGCCCATATAGTTTCTACTCCATGCTCACCAAAACAATGTGTGGTCCCTTATTTCCTCAAAAGCCACTCTATTAAACAGTTAAGATGGGAAGAACAGATATTGTATTATGCCTTTATTTTACTGAGGAGGGAACTAAAATCTAGTGCACTGAAGCAGCTCATTCAAAGGCCCCATATCTAGTCATCAGAAAAGCCCATTCAAGAAATTGGGATCCTCACCTCCCACTTTATTACTCTACCACCAGGTGAGGTCTGGATTGTGCAGCACCCAAAGGACCTTTTTTAAAGAAATTAAGTTTTGTTACTTTCAAATACACATGACGAAATAGTTATTTTCCTCAAATATCAGCTTACAAAAAGGATGTGATATTAACTGAAATAGAAGCAATCCAATTCCACATTATTTATACTCTCAGTTCAGCTAACTTTCTTTATCTTGCAATATTGTTAACACTTAATTTGCTAAGCACAGGTTAAGACAGGGTCATGGGGGAGTGAAAGAGTGAAGACTGCGGAGAGCTGGCCAAAGCGTAGGCAGAGCTGCTGAATCGTACCCTACTGGCATGTTCTCTTAGGCTTTTCCAAGGTCAGCTCCATGCTACCATCCCATTCGGGCATTTGCAGTCATCATACTTGGATGCATTCTTGCTTGATGTGAAAGACTTTTTTTTCTTTCTCCCTTTTCTTTTTTCCACTCCTACAGACACATTGATCTGTACAGGACATTGCAGAACGCCATTTGTCCCTCCCTTTGGACTGGATTAGCAAACTAGTCCATAGTTAACCGTGTATTTTAAGTCAGATCTGTGTTCTATACATTCATATTCTACTACAGCTAGTTCATTATAATTCTGCTAGAAATGCATCCACAAAATTCAAAAGGGTATCTCATCATAATAGTATAAAGTAATATGAATTTTGTATAATGAAAACCAAATGAAAATTCACAAATCTGAAGGAATACTTAAAACATTTTATGTTGTTTTTATAAGATTTAATAAATTTTCTCCCCTTTAGGGATTTTTCTAATGATCTGATGAAATACTCCTTGAAAATAGTTATTGTTATTGGTAATGATGGCAAAAGATAGGTCTGTGAAAGAATATTCCTATGTGTTTGTTCAGGTAACTTGTGGAGAAACATTTTCTCTATAAGACCTAAGTAATCCATTACTTGAGAGTAATCTTTAGAGCACTGAAGATACCCTCCCTGACATTACTCCATACCTGCTGTCTCTAGGCTCTACTCAGTGGTCCCTAAACGCTCCCTCTGTCAGCAGTGCTGATAGTTACTGTTCCAAATCGCCTTCTGATAATACTTACAACACCTATTTTTGTACTGGGACCTGACTGAGGCAAAATTACGAATTAAGGAATTGTGTCCCTTGTGCCCCCACCTCTCCTTTTCCTCCCTTTTAGAAACATTGTTTTTTTAAGTCAAATCTTGCCCACATTTGTGTTTTATTTGGCCTGTACAGGCTCTGTGTTTTTTTTAATTGAATGCATTGCCAACATTTCAAACTCAGATTTCATACTAAAATCCACGCTTCCAACATCTCTTCATGTTGGGAAATACAGGCTTGCATATCCTCCTGGCAATTGGCTGGAGATGAGTGGCAATTGGCTGGAGATGGGTAGCAATTTACTCACATGACATATGTCTCCAGTTTACCACAAAATTAACTGTATTTACTTCTCAGGTTCTTGAGGTCTTAACTCCAATAGGCTTTTAGGTTTGTTACCCCCATGGCCGATAGTTAGCCAATACACTTAGTTGTTAAAAGTAACAGCCACCACCCCGAACCCTCTGAATGCCATCCAGATTGCCTCCCCTCCCAGTCAGGGCCCTCCAAGGCTTCCCCATAATCTGGGCAATGAAAGAGCAAATGCTCAGCACAGCAAGGTGCCTCCAAGACTCTGGTCCAGCCGTGCCACACTTCTCTTCTGATGGTGTGGCTCCTGTCACTACTTTTGATAACACCCTGACAGTCCCTGTACAAAAACACTTCTTGATTGATTTTTGAAAGGCTCAATTCATTTTTTGAAAGCATTATTTAAAATAGGTATTTTTTTTAACCCATGGCAATGCCTACCTAATCATGGAGCTTTGGTCATGAGGCAGTAGTACTATTTTAGGAAAGAGAAATTAGTACTTTCATCAAATGACATCCAGTAGGTGACAACCAGCCTAACTCACTGCTAATCTATTCATTCACATATTTTTTAAAAAACCTGCATCCAAACATAGTAAAATATTTTAACCAGGCATCCTTTAAATTAAAAAAATATCAGATCAGATTATAAACTTGGAATAAAAGTCAATAATTTACTTGCATTCGGAGCTTACTAATGTACAAACTACCTTTATATGTCTTCATTCATTCATTCATTTCCCTAGTGTGTACCAGAGTTTTCACTTGATTCTCATAATTCAGGGTGTCAGACAGGACACAAGTTACCATTCCAGCTTCACATACAAAGAAACCAAGGCTCAGGAGGGTGAACTGTTTACTCAGAATCACATAATCACTGGCAGAACTGGGACTTGAATCAAATTCTCCTGGCTCCCAGTTCCTGGAGTGCCCGAGTTATTTAGCAATTATTTAAATGTTTTCATTGCAAAAAAAAAAGTCCTGATTTGGTCAATGGCAAAGCTGAGACTGCTCTTTTGCTGGGCTATATATTGTTCACTCAGTTGATAAAAGATGCAGGTGTAAGTTTTCTGCATCAGAACCACTACGTTTTTGCCTGTAAAGCTTTACTTCCTATTATGGGAAAGATTACACTGAACTACATCTCCTTCCTTTTGAAAGAAGCAAAGTGAATTTTTAAAATGCCTGTCACACTCACCTTTAGCTCTGCATTCTGTACATTCATATAGTCATTTCAGAATAGCTTATGTTAACCTCTAGGTTACACATTTTTTAAGTTACTTGCTATATTTTGTTTAACTTTTGTTTCTAATTTTATCCCAAGTGTACCACATTTAGATCAGAACATTTAACTGTTTATAATAATAGTGTCTTTATCTTGTTGACATTTCCCTCAAACGATCTACGTGTTTTTATAGACATCTCATAAAAATTTTTCAGTTGTTATAAGTTCTCTCTCTTACTCAAAGTATGCTTTTGCTTAAATTTTTAGCTAGTTATGTTTGACACTAAGCCTTTTTTAGAGTAATCAAAACAATACAAAATTTACCAAAGTCTTAAAATTACATCACTAAATATTTCTCTAAATAATCTTAAAGACTTTTGACAAGGCATTTGAAAAGTTTCTGACTTTAATATCTGAATGTTAATTTAGAATCCTTAAAGATACATAACAGTATTTGGCCTGAAAAATGATCCTAAATAAAATCAGAATCTAAATGGGGTTTTAAGTACAGCTCTTAATATCCTTATTTGATTAAAGTACTAACCTCATTCATAAGTGCCCATGACAATCACTTGATGCTAGTTTATGAATATTCTCATGTTGAATACCACATTAAAACAACCCTTAAAATAATAAACACTAACTCAGTTAATGCTGGAAGTTTATATCTCATTTTAAGAGCATAATTATAAGAAAAAAATAAGGCAAATGAAAATACAAATAACTACTAACCAGTCATACAACCAAATCATAAAGATCAAATTAATGATTTTATACTTATACCTTTCCTCCTTTGGATAACAAAGGTGAAAAATTAACAGCATAAGGACACTAGAAACGTCCATGCTACTTATTTTGGGGGCATTCGATAGGCCAAGGGTGAGGAAATTCAGGGTAAAACCAGTGAATAGTATAGGCACAAGCCCATTACCATACTTCATTTGTCAAAAAAATGAGTTCCTTAGTCATAAAGAATGTAGTATTGGAGTCCTGACAGCAATTAAGACAGAAAGTCTATGGATGATAATGCTTGCAAAAGAACCATGGCAAGAAGGCAAATCCGCATGCAGAGTAAGAGTCGGTCCTCACCACAATGAAGCAGTGCCCCTTTCACAATGGAGGGCCTCCAAAGTCATCAACTTCCCTAGGTAACTGGCTAGTCCCTCTGGGGAAAGGTACTGTAAGGAGGGCCAAGTATACGCCTCCCCACCTCCCCAGAGTGTGTCGAGAGCTATCTCTCTCTTGGGATGATCTTAATTTGACCTTAATAGGATGACCAGGTTGAATAACTAAATTGGCAATAATCACATCACCCTTGGTGAGGGGAAGCCCATGTTAATGAAATCATGGGAATTCCGTTGCCGCTATTCTGTTCATGAGCCCAGCGAGCCAGCTCTGGTGCTGGTGAGGAGAAGCGGATAGAGTTGTCATGTCCACTGATCATTGAGAGCCTCTTGTGTAATGGAGGACGCTCACATTCTTCACTTTTCTAAGGAGTCTACCCAATCTTTTCCCAGGTCTACACTTCATCAGTCCTCCGATGTGCCTCCTGAATTTCTGGTCAACCCGTTAGGCACAATTTATTAATTCCTCTAGCCCTTTTGCCTTCCAAGCAAAGTAAATAATCAGAGGAACTGCTTGTAATTTTTCCTCTTGGAAAGCCTTTCCTTCCCCAGTGTTTTTCTGAGCCACCTCCAAGCGGGACTGTAATGCAGCAGTCCCATTCTAGGTAGTGCTAGCATGTTGTATAGTGTTAATCAAAGGGAATTAATTCCACATGGGCCCATGTGTGGATTGTGGGTAAGAGATCAGAGCAGCAGAAGTGATGCCAGGACAGTCGGTGGCACAATGTACTCATGCCTGCAGTAACTTCTTGAGTCCTGCTTTGTGTATAGCACTGTCACTTGATGATGGAGTGCTTCTAAGCAAAACCAACTTTATGATGTTTTGGATCAAAAGGACAGTTCACATCAAATGTTCACTGGATGCATCTAAGCCAGGTATTCAGCGTCTGCTGAGCACAGTAGCCAGTTGGAACAGGGGCTGTTTTTCCAAGGGGGAACAGATTTGTTCCCAAACCCTAGGAGTCTTCTGTTGGGGGTGGCCAGAGGCTACATACAATATCTCTATTTGCTACAGATGTTTTGGGTGTCACTGGATCTGCCAGGTCATAAAGCCCAAGTCGTGGTGTGTCTGTACTTCAGTGTGGACCAGCTGCAGAGCCTTCTCTTGTTTGTGGTCCCGCTGAAAACTGACAGCTTCATGGTGAACAGATCAACCCAGCCCATTCAAATTTAGTTTGTTGCCACCAAGAGCCTTTTTTTTAGTGAAAAATAGTGGTGCTTCAGATTTAAGAATTATTTAACTTCATTGTAAATATATATGCATATGTATGTATATGTATAAAAATGATGTTTTCTAAGCAAGTAAGTATAAAGCAATATTTATATAATATTTAATAGTCCCTTCTGAGTCAACAAAATTTATTTTAGTCTAGTTAAAGTAAAAAATCCCACAATATGCTGCTTTTTTTATTTTAGTACATCAGCAGTATGTTATTGAATAGTTTGACCATTTTCATTTATCATTTCTCCTGCTTCTATCATTAGCTTTTTTGTTGTTGTTTTTTTTTTTTTTGAAGAATGCACCATTGCATGGAACTAGCAAATGATTAATAAGACTTCAACCTGGGGAACTTAAATAAGTCAGTATACAAACTATTGTTGCCTCATCTGGTATCAATTGTGCATGCCTAAGTTATGATATATGCATCATTTATCTGGATTTATATCCCTCATTACCGAAAAAATATAAAAAAGTAAAAAAATTAAAACTATTTAGAAAGATTGCTTATGTTAACAAATATTCTGAAAAAGAATTCTCTATTGATTATTGCTATCACAGGTTGATGCATTTACCCTTTAGGATTGAGGTCATTTGTCTTTTATTCATGAAAAGAAAATAAACACCAAGTTTCTATTCAAACCTGAAAGAGCTGACAATATACAAATTAAAGGTGACTTTGAAAGAGGTAAAGACCACAATCCTTTTACAACTAATCAGCTTTACATATTGATGTCTTGATCTTTGCCCATAAGCATACATATTTTCTACATTATTCATTAATTCATTCAACAAATATTTACTGTGTCTCTCATATGCTGGCATTGTTATAAACAAAGCAATTTTATATTTACTTTTTAAATTGACTGTAATATTGTACATTTTTAAATCATATTCCTACCATTGTTAACTCTTGAAATAACATTTATTAAAATATAAATGTTATAGAGATGTAGGTTTTTCCAGTTTCCACTTTCACAAACAACTCTGTTATAAGGCACTATAATATAGTGACTAAGGGTTAGGTCGTACAGTTAGACAGATTGCAGTCTAAATTCTGGACTCACCACTTACTATGAGACCTGGGGCAAATTAAGGCCTCTAAGCTTCATTTTCCTCATTTGGGAATGGCGATAGTAAAAGTACTATTTCTGTGGCTGTTTTTATGTTAAATGACATAATTAATATAAATGATTATGGCGATGCCTAGCACAAAATAAGTAAGTATTGCTTGTGTTATTTTTATTTCTCTCTACTACCCAGCCTGTGAAAGTTCTTTCTAGTCTTCACGGTTTATCTCACATGTTCTCTTTGTTAAACTTTTCCTGATCTCTCCAACTGGACGTGGCCTTTCCCTCCATCCATCTTCCAAAGCATTGTGTTTCTATTGTTCTTACAGCACTTGAAACTTCATGCTTTGCTTTCAGAATGTGTGCGTATTTCTCTTATCCCCATTGCTGTATTATACACAGCTTGGCAATATCTTGCTAACCTCTGTTGTGGAGGCAGAGTCTTGCACATTAAATAAATGCTCAATAAATATTTACTAAATTGAAAAAATATGGATTGTGATTATATTGAATAGGTGGAAATACAATGATACAGGCACATGATGAGTTTTCAATTAAAATTATTTCAACATTCAATTACTTTTAGTTTTCAATTAAAAAATGAAAACTCCTTTGCCTATTACTCATATCTGAATTAGAGACTGTTTACTACACCAAGCCCTATCTTGTTCTTAGTGATTTCACTATTTTTCTTTTTCATTCCTTTGGCCATTTGCAACTTTTTATTCTAGGTAAGTATATGTTTCTCTTAGGAACCTATAAATAGGTTCTAGCCCAGTCACGGTTATTTTGGTTCCCCAAATAAACAAATGTTCCTATTTGCTGTGTTCTCTAAACAAATAAATGTTTATAAAATCTTTTCTCTAATATTCTGGCTTACCAATTATAATTTACTTCTTTGCTAAATTTAGTTATGTTGATTTTTCCTTAAAACATCAGAATTATTTTCTTATTGCAGATTACTGCTCTCCTCTGTTTATAAGTATTTACAATATCTATAATGATATTAAATTCATGAAATAGTTTTCATGTACTTTTTTGTTTCATATGAGAGATCTAAAATGAAAAATGACTTATAGGTCTTTAAGCATGACTTGAATCCCAAAATCTTTGCTTCAAATCAACATGTTCACTATAAGTAACATCATCATAAAATTTAAGAGCATGAAGCAATCTGATTGGCCTCCGGCCATCATTTTATAAACTTATCAACATAATTCCATTCTTATCTCTAAATTGATGACCATGAATAATGAGCTTAAAATGAAATTACAATTGCATTAGTCATGGTTATCCTTGATTAATAAATAAATGTGAAATTTATTGTACTACAGAGATACACCTTAATATAATCAGGCATGTAATTATGTAATTCAGTAATTCAGTGCCCTTATGTAGTTAGTATATAACATACAGATGTGTCACTATAGAAAATTTAATTTAGATTTTTGTTAGGACTCACAAGGCCTTGTGTGAGGTCTTACAGAAGATCTAATAAAAATGAGTGCCGTTTGGAAAACTTGCAACCCATCTAACTTCCAAAGTAAAATAAAATTGGCTCAATTATGAAAAAAAGTAATAAATGATTATTTTTTCTAAGTAATTATAATTATCATATTTCTAAGAAAGCAAAATGTCTTTTTATAATTTATCTTATGATTACTTTGGACTTCGTAAACTTTGTTTTATCAAATACCTCCATTATAGTTATGAATGACATAGCACCAAAAATAAAAACACTAATCTTGTATATCTGCATGGTACTTTATAATTAATTCTTAACCACTTTGCCTGCATTATCTCATTCGAAATCAGTTTAGCCTGTTGGATCAGTCCTACTAGTATGCAAACAACCTTGTACTGCAGTGTCATTTCGGTCCTAAGGTCCCTTGCAAATTCTCCCAATCACAAGCAAACTCTTGGTTTCATTTCTCCCAAACATATCAATTACTAAGATGTTGTCCTCACCCCCAAAACCTCCTTTTTGCTTTATGATGCTGGAGCTGGTACCCTGTCAATTAAATTTCTGCTTTATCACAGACTTTCTTAAGTCTCTGCCAGTAGAGGCAGGGGGTGGGGAGAGACAGGACAGGGGTGGTGGGGAGAGGAGGAGAGTCCTTTTCCTCCACATCCTGACCAGCACTTACTGTTTGTTGATTTATTGACGACAGCCATTCTGACATGTATGAGTTGATATCTCATTGTGGTTTTAATTTGCATTTCTCTGACTATTAGTGATGTTGAGCATCTTTTCATTGTCTATTGGCCGTCTGTATGTTTGTTATCTTTGGAGAAGTGTCCATTTAGGTCCTTTCCCCATTTTTTGAATTGGATTGTGTTATTTTGGTGTTGAGTAGTATGAGTTCTTTATAAATTTTGGATATTAACCCTTTATCAGATATACCATTGGCCATTGGCAAATATGTTCTCCCATTCAGTGGGTTGTCTTTTGCAACATCATGGATTGACCTAAAGTGCATTATGCTCAGTGAAATAAGTCAGTCAGAGAAAGACAAATACTATATGATTTTACTTATGTGTGGAATCTAATGAACAAAATAAACTAACAGACAAAATTAGAACAGACTCATAGACACAAAGAACAGACTGGTGGTTGCCAGGGGAAGGGGGATGTTGAGGGACTGGGTGAAAAAAGTGAAGGGATTAAAAAGTACAAATTGATAGTTACAAAATAGTCACTGGGGATATAAAATACAGAGCAGTATATATAATCAACAATACTGTGATAACAATGTATAGTGCCAAGTGGGTACTGGAAATATTAGGGGGAACACTTTGTAAAGTATATGATTGTCTAACCACTATGCTGTATGCCAGAAACTAATACAAAATAATATTGAAAGCAAATTGTAATTGAAAAATAAAATAAAATCTGGATATTATTCCAAATCAGCAGTAGATCTGCAATAAAGATAGTTTAACCTCTTCATTTTCCATTCTTATGCCTCCAACTTTTCTTATCTAATGATATTGGCAGATACTTCCATTTCAAGTAGTAAAATACCCTGTGTCTTTTCTTGGTCTTCAGTTTAGTAAAAATGCCTCTAATCTTGTTCTTCATTAGTTAAGATAATCACTTTGGTCTCAGGATTAAATATATTATCATATTAAAATATCTGTCATTTTCTAATTTATGTCTTAGCATGAATGAGTATTGAATTTTTTAATATTATTTAAACATCTATGTAGATGATTATATGATTTCAACCTTTAGTTCTAATAATATAATAAATTTTATTAATGAACTTTTAAGTAGGGAGCCACCATGAGGGCTGACTCATTTTGAGTACTAAACATCTCATGTGGTAGAAACATCTGATCAGCAATAGTAAAATAAAAATCTTGGAAACTTAGTCATGGGTCATATTTTTTAAATCACATCATACTATTAATGTAAAGAATTTAAACTTCATTGTAAAAGCAATGAGAAAGCATTCATGAATCTTTTCATTTATCAACAGTTCTGAATTTGAGAAGGATCTCTCTGGTAGCAGAGAAAGTCATATTAGAAACAGTAGTTACTGTAATGAGCCAGATGAGAAATGATAAGGGCCTGAACTAAATAAGGTGGAATTCAAAGATATTGAGGAAATGTAATTTTCATGACTGTGTGAAGATGATGAGCAACAATTAGGAGTCTAAGATAACTTCTCAGTTTCTGATGTGGACAACTAGATAGATGGTAGGGGTTTAATTATGATAAGGGATACAGAAAGATGAGTAGCTTTGGCAAAAAAAAATGATAAGTTTGTGTTGAGTTTTAGATACTTGTGGAACTTCTAAACATATCCATTTTTCCTGGAGATTGGGAGAGGTGTAAGGGTCATCAGTACACATTTTGAAATGATCAGTTTAGCAATAGTCATTGAATCTGTAGGAATGAATGAAATTTCTAAGAGCATACATTGTGGGAAAAGAAGAGGCCAAGGACTAAAAGCCACCTTATCTACCCCAGACAGTTGTAGGGAAGATTAAATGGTATAGTACGTAGGAAAATGCACCATATGTTGCTTATTATTTTCCTCCTCAAATTCCTTTTATGGTTTACATGGTTTAAATAAACATTGCTTACAGAAACATAGTTTATTATTTGTAGCTGTATGTAATACATATATCAAATAAAAACTAGCTAATTTTTACAATTCTTTCTCTCTTTTGAGAATAATGCTGAAAGATTCCATTGTGGTCCCTACTTGAGAAGTCCTGAGTTTCAATTTCTACCTGTCAATGCAAATAAGATTTGTTTTTTACAAGCATTTTTAAACCCTGTTGGAAAAAAATACCATTCATATTTGATAAATAATAAATGATAGTAGTAACTTTGAAAACATACACATATAACTTGGATCTTATCTACCAAATGTTATTTTAATATTTAAAAGTATCTTAGACACATATAGTCTCTCCATTGAGTTTCTTTTCACCAATTAAAATGAAAGTCTGAGGTACTGTGAAAATGCATTTTATTTACAGAAAAGATTTCTAACTTTAGAGACATTATCATAGTCTTAATGCTTAGCCCTTCTAAGCTGTAACGTGGGTAGTGTATTGGAGACCTCACAGAGATACCTGAAGAAACACACGAGTTAGACCTTTGTGAAGCTCGGTTCAAGAGCTCCCAGACAACAATAGGTGGTGCTGCTGAGATGGAGCACTGAGTATGGACGTTTGGTCCAACACAGGTCATGGAAATGTTTCCTGACCGCAATTATATGGTATGCTTATTACATTAAAGGTTGTTTTGGCAACGGTATTAAATCTGATCAGGATGAGCCTTTAAAATACAAAAGCTTCAGACAACTTCTCATACTGAAAAGGAAGATATTTCCACCAGTAGAAACTAATTTTTGTAAGGAGATTTTCATTTAAAATGGCCAAATGCTGCTTACAACTCAAGGCAACTTGAATCTTCTGTGTTTATATCTATCGAACAAAACAAAGTTGCAACTGCCAGGTTTAATCTTTAGATGGGTGCAAAAGATATTCAGAGATGCTTTTTCACATACCTGTATTTCTCTCTTTCTTATACTGAAATTCAAGTGAAAGATTATTAAAATCTGGCTTTGATAGATCAAGAGTGTTGACCTTGAGCAGTATCATCATATAAGATACAGGCCTTTGGAGTTTGGGCCTTGGGATTTGTGGAGGTTCTGCACACCTGCTTTTTGCTATAGCTAAATGATATGAAATGTCACAATAGATTGGAGTCGGAGGAAGGAAATTTTTAAAGGAAGAGACGGGACCTACATTTCCAATTTTCCTAAGCGATTTCTAACTACGCAATCAAAATGATATATTTTTCTATTCTTCTGTATCTTCTAAAATATGTGACAATTATGGTGGAAATGTAATATCCATGTCTCTCTATGTGGGTTAGTGGTCCCTCAGCACACTGTACTTCCTTAGCTTGGTACTCAGTCTCCAGTCCCAGATATAAGTAATTATTTAATTCTCCAGCTGCCCTTGAAAGACTGCTTCGCCTTTATATGCCCAGTCCTTATCACAGTGTCTACTGCATAGCAGGTACTCAGTAAATATTTGTTAACGTATGAACTCCCAGTACTGACTCAGGGGTCTAGCAGCATATTTCCAAACAATTTACCCAGTAACTTGATTCCACTACTGTTTGAGAGCTTGTTGTTACTATGTGATAACAAGTTTACATTCCCTATATTTTACTCAAAGTTGAGTTAAATTTTCTCCTAGTGAACTATTAAAAATAACTAACTCTGAACTGATGGCTTGGCTTTTATGCCCTTCGTGGAAAAAAAAAGGCTGAAAGGAAGAAACCCTGAGCCTGCCAGCTCTGGGAGCAACAGGCATGATGGGAATTATCTGTCTAGTCTACTGTGGAATTAGACCAGTCTTAGCTATAGCACGGAGATACTCCCTCACAGACTGACTCTTTTAAGATAGTAAGTAATTAATCAATAAATTCTCTTCCATGCTTTAAAAGCTTATTTCAGATATCCACAGCATCTTATATACATGTGCAATAAGGTAATAGCATGTCTGGTTTTCTCTACTTGCCAAAAAGTATAACGTTTGGACATTTTTCTCTATGAGTTTTATAAGAATGGTATACATGGCATAGATATATTTTATGGCTGTAAAATAAGTTAACAAGTCTGTTATAAAGGCAATCTCTTTCTCTCTCCCTCCTCTCTCTCTCTGTGTCTCTCTCCCCCTGTCCTTTTTTTTTCCAGCAAATCCGTTTATGTGAAATAATTGGGATAGATTAGTCAAAAATGCTTTCATCTTTGTTTCTTGCCTACATTACATTTTAAAATAATTAAAACTCCAGATTGTTTCTGTTTTTCACCTAAGTTTACTGGCACCCAGCAAAGAAGCCTACACTTTGATTTTAATCATGGCCAGACAATATAAGGCCCCTGTCTCAGAAGCAACAAGAGCAGCAAGTGGAAACCCTGCTGGGTAATTTCAAAGCAATGTACTTCCTGCTGCTAGCCCTACAGTATGATTTCTGTTCTGCCAAGGGCACCAATAGAAGGCAACTTCCAATTTGCACCTCACACATAAATTCACATTATGCCAATGGGTTTCGTAGAAAACCACAAGCTACCCAGCCCAGCCGTCAGAGGTCTGTTAACAGACCTTTAACTATGATCTATTGTGCAGCAGGACCTGAAAGACGCACGCGGAGTCCCACTTTATAGAGACCGCACTTGCCTGACACCGTTTTTCTTGAGATAATTATAAGTGTTTATTTTGGCTTTTAACAACTTTAATCACATTATTTAGCATGTTGCTGTTTTGTCGTCAAGTTAAATGAATACAGAGTTCTCCGAGGAAGGTCCCAGAAACCACACATCGGGTGGTTTCATCCAGGACAGAGCCCAGGATGGGAGATGGAGGTGGGAAATTCCACCCAAGCTTCATGCAGGCAAAGACATTTCCCTCCATGACTAAATAAGCAAGTAAATTATACTAAGCAACACAGAATTTCTAAATCAACAAGGTGTGATCTTTCTAATTAAGATACCATGGTTTTCCTTTGCCGTGAGGTTGTTTTCAGTGGTTTAATGCAAAAGGAGTTTACAATGAATCCCACTAATGGTGTGTGATGTCTTAGATAACAAAAGTTGCTGCAAATACCACGTGGAATATAGAGCAGCACTTCTCCCAGTTATCTAGAATTAGGTTTAAAAATAACCTTAGCTGATCACCAAGGGTTCTACAGTCACTGTTAACTGGGAGCAACTGTTGAAACATCATGTTGTGCCAAACTGCATTTGGTGGCTCAATAATAGCACAACTATAATATTCTTAAGGGAATCAATCCTAAAAATATCTTCCTCCAGTGGAAACTTACCTTACAAAACCAAAAATGACAGTTCATCTCATTCCTAAATCACACCATTCAGTATGAATATAGGCCAACTGGAGCATAGGCCTAGATTATTCTATAAATACATTTAATACCTAATAAAAGTTATATGCCCTTTTTATGCCTTAAATATTTGTGTTTGATGCTATACATTCTATTATAAATTACACTAAAGTTTCAAAGTCATATCATTTCTCTATAATTATTATGTATTTCTATCATTTAAAGTTATCACTTTAACTTTCTTAAAAATTAATGAATATTTCCACTTTACTTGGAATTCTTTTTTCTGCACAAAGCTCTTAAATGGACATGCAACATTCATAACATGATAACACTGAAATCAGTTGGCAAATAAGAGATATGGCTTTGCAATAATCAATGTAACCCAAAGGCATTATTATCACACTTCTTTTCCGTGAGGCCAACAGGGCAACGTGAAATAAGCCATGCTCTATTTGATAAATCAAGGATCCACCTAATTCATAGATTAAAGTTCTCTGTAGACGTTCTCTCAATCTCAAATTAGTACATTGATATCTGACAGATAACTTCCAGATTAATAAAAGAAATATGGGAAAATTGAGTTTCTACTGTAAATCAGTACTTTAAATATCTTTAGAAACTGATTGAGGTTCCAGATTTTTATATATAAAAATACTGTTTAAACATATATAGGTAATTATTAAAAGGGAGTTTAATATTTTTCACAATTGAAAGTTCCAGGTCTTGCAGAGCGATAGTCAGAACAAGCAAGTGCTGAAGTACCTGTGTGTTTCGGGTTGGCGTTGCCCCTGGAGACTTAGCAGTGGCCAGGGCCACCTTGTCTTTTGAGTAAAAGTTCTGATTTTTTTCTTCCTCCAGTAAACGTTTTCTTAGCAGGAATCTCCTACATCTCGTAAGAGACCTGGGTTCTGCTCTCACTTCTAAACTGACACTCTGTTGTAATGTTTAATCTCCATCCTAGTGAGTAATAAACATTTCTTATTACTTCCTTCTGAGTTTAGTGCTTTTTCATTAATTATGATGAGGCAATGAAGAAATGAATTAATTTTCTCTCTTCATCCTACCTAGCAGACATGTAGTACAGTGAAATATATAGAGTAAAAATACTAAGATAAGGTACAACAAGACAGTTCATATGGAATCTAAAAGCTTCCACTGTAATCCATGTTTGCTGTGATGTACATCAAATCATCAATTTTTATTCATATTTCTGGCTTGAGGTCAGACTGATCTGTAATTTCCCATTTACTGTACTTGATATCAGAATATACTGGACCAATATCTTCAAAGTTGTTTTGGAACTAGAATCCATTCCAAACTAAATTATTGTTCAAATCCATAGGCAAAATTAATCTTCAGTTATGCAATGACTTGGAAAGTTTACCCCACAGACACACACTTTCTGAAAAATTCATGAATAAAATATTAGTAATTCAAAACCAGCAGTGAATTATAAGAAGAATGCACAATAAACAAACAGGCTTATTCTTAGAATCTAAAGATGGTTTAAATTTAGAAATTTATCCATGCAATTCACTATATTAACATATGAAAAGAGAAAGCCCATGAGATTATTTCAAAAGCTTCTGGTAGAGCAGTGTCTGCCATTCCTTTTTTTGATAAAAAAGAGAGTGAAAACTCCTAGAAAACTTGACAAATTAAATCAAAACCTGTGGTGAATATTATAATTAAGGATTGCCAATAAAGTCAGGAACTAGGCAAGGATTCTCACTATCACCACTATTATTCAAGCTTATTCTGAAGCATTCCAGCCAATGCAATAAATCAAGAAAAATGAAATGAATATATTGGAAATATAGAAACAAGACAGCCCTTATTTGCATGTAATATGTTCGCCTACATAAAATCTCCAAGACAACTGATAAACTATTAAAACTAATAGTTGTGTGGTGGTGAATGTACCATTTTCTGAGGATGTCAAAAAAAGAAAGTATACTAAGATAGTCAAATAAAAATATAGCTATATAAAATCAATAACCAATTATGAATATAATGAAAAATATCTAATTCACAAGGGTAACAGAAAGCAATAAAGTGAGTAGGGACAAGAATAACAAGAAATATTCATGGATACTTGAAGAACACACTTATACCTGATTGAAGAAGTCCTATAAAAGGACTAAATACACTAAAGATCATAACATTTTTCTCATTGAGAAGACAGTAAATTATGACAATGACTATATAAACTTGCTAAGGCTACCATAGCAGAGCACTGTAGACTGGGTAGCTTAAACAACAGAAATTTATTTTCTCACAGTTATGGAGACTGGGAGTCCAAGATCAAGATATCAGCAGGGTTAGTTTCCTCTGAGGCCCCTCTCCTTGGTTAATAGATGGCTGGCTATCTTCTCTTTGTATTTTCATATGGTCTTGCCTCTGAATCTGCCTGTTCCAAATTTCCTTCTTAAGACACCATTCATATTGGATCAGTGCTCCCCCAATAACTTCATTTTAATGTAATGACCGCTTTAAAGACACTATCTCCAAATATGGTCATATTTTGAAGTACTAAAGGGTTAAGACAACAACAAATGAATTTGGGTGAGGGTGACACTCAGGTCATAATGATGGCATTTCTTTCTCAAAAATAATCTAAAATTTAGATTTTTAAAACTCAATAGAATTCTTTATTCAATCTGACAATATGATTTTAAAATTTACTCATGAGAGTAAATACATTAGAAAAATGTGAAATAGAACAGCACTGAGGGACAATGTGCTACACCAAATATCAAAGCAGTCTATAAATGTATGGAAAGTTCTCGTGGTATAGTGCTTAATGATATCAACCTTGGATAGAAAATGTTGGAGTTCCAGTACAGCTCAGCTGTATCCTAGCTCAGTAACCATGGGCAAGTTAGTCAACCTCTTTGGAGCTCAATTTCTTAATAAGTAAAATGGCGATGATAATGTTGATTACCACACAAGGTAGTTGTGAAGATTTACTAGAGTGTTGCCAAGCATAGATTCAAGGTTCAGTAAATATTAGATATTATTTTTATTAAAGACTGCTGTTACAGAATTAAAACAGCATGAAGAATAGATCAATAGATATGTGGTACAGAATAGAAACTCCCATAAGATAGTGATGCTTATGTGGAAATTTAGTCTATGAAAATGTTGATGTTAAAATATATAAGTAAAAGGTTAACTATTAAATAAAGTAAAAAGGAAGCCACTTCTGTAAGAAAATATTTGCAACATATTTAGCAGATATAGAATTAAAAATCCATTATATATGATAAAGTTAAACTACCAAAGAAAAATGAGCAAAAAATTATAAATAATAAGAGGAAATACCAAAGACTAATAACCACACAAAATTATGTTCAATATAATAAGTAATAAAAATGGAATTAAAACAATAAGATGTACTTTACCCACTCACTTGATAAAAACTTGAAAAATTTATAATATCCAGGGTCTATAAGTTTTGGGAAATGGAAACAATATATTAATACAGACTTTTAAAGCAAAATGTGGAAATATCTACCAAAATTATAATGTACAACTTACTTGACTCAACAGTTTTACCTATAGGAATCTCTCTTACAGAAGTAATAAGAGAGATGGGTGTATAAAATCTTTATTCTTTGCAGTACTAAAAAATTGGAAACAACCTAAGTATCCAGCAGTAGGGGAATAATGAAAGACATTATAAAGCTTTCATTCTGTGGAATGTTAAAAACAATTAGGTAAACAAAATATAATATGACAAAATGTCTATTGGTTATTATTAAGTATATGTGGTTTTAAAAATTTTTCTATCTAAACACATGTAAATGCTTAGAAAAAAGTCTGAAGATACCTACATGAACAATAATTATCTCTAGAAAGGAAAAATTCTGGAAGACTACGATATTTTTAGAGAGGCTTATTTTAATGTATCTGAACCATTTGTAATTTTCAAAGTAATCAGGTATCACTTTATATTTTAAAAATTAGTAGATAGCATACCAATAGTTAGTTATAGGGCTGAGATCATAGGCTGGAAGGTCACTGCCGATTATTCTTCAGCAGAGGATAGAATGGTTTTAGAATAGAACTAGAATAGTGTCTCTCTAATTTTACTCTGAGTGCTAAGGAAGAGTAACGCCACTGACAGAAAAAGGACAGTTGGGAACACAACAGGTAGTGGTATTAAAAGAAGGTAAATAAGGAGAGCTAAGTTTTCCCTGATTTCACGTTCCCACATAGAAAGATACCCATTCAAATAACACTTCTGGCCTCTTTGTCCCTGCACTGATTCATTCCCAAAAGAGAAAGTGCGACTTAAGTGATTCATTGTTCTAGAACAAAAAATATGCAGGCCTGGATCATCTCTTCCCCTCTTCCTCTTTGGAATCTGACCATATGCATGTGCTCTGGTCTACTCTTCACCATACCATAAACTTGGTGGTCAAGACTCTGTACCTACACAGGAAGGTGGCCTGTGGTTGTCCAGAACTGCCTTGACAGATTCCAAAGAATTGTGGCTAATTCTTGAATTCTATTAGGAAACCCACTATTGCCACATACTGAAGCCATGTTCTCCAACTAAGCCTTTGTCAGTAACAAATCTTTTGCTTTAATCTTCAAGTGCCTTCTTGGAGAAGTAATTCTTGGCTCCATTTCACAATTGATGCCAAACCTTAAAAGGGTGAAGGGGTTTTATTTATTATTGTTTCTAACTCCGGGTGCTTCCAGGGAGTCACTGCATAATTCATACCAGAGTTTCATCGATTTATTCATTTGTGCAATCAGCAACACCGAGCTAGGTGCCAGAGATACAAAGATACCTAGAACAGGGACCCTGCACTTCAGGAGTGCACAGTGCTTTTGGGAGACAGGCATAAAACAAATACAGCATTCTTGCAGGCAACTGGAAGGTCAGAAATAGGTACATGGAAGAGGTGACGGAAACTGAGTTTTGAAGGCTGAAAAGGAGTTCATAGGTTGATGATGGAAGGTGATGAGGACATGGCACAGAAGCAGACAGACCAACATATATGGAGGCAGGAAATCTTGGGAGAACTTGGTGCCTTCAGGGAGCTTTCTTAAGTCTAGCTTAGTAAGGTACAGGGTACATATTGGGATGGTGGTCAGAAGCTGAAAAGTCAATAATCAAACCTGTCTCTTGCCATACTGTGTATATTATGTCTTGCATATGATGTAGAAATCACGGAGGAATTTTTAATACTGAAGTAAAATGACAGTTTTGCTTTTTAGACAGCTCACTCTGATGGCATATGAAGGGTAATGTTTCTTCATTTTTTTTAAGGGTAGACTTTTAACCCATTTCAATACACATTCCTACTGCAATGTGGCAAGTCCAGAAGATTCATGGGAAATTAGCTACTGCCTTCTGAAGAATGTGGGCTATTATTAGTTATAATGTCAGTATCACACTTTGTTCTGCTAGCTTCTCAAAAAATATATTAAGCAGAATTGATTTTTTTACTTTTCATTTTATTAATTTTTACAAGCGCCCCCCACAAAACAGGTTATGATTATTTTCATTTTATATATAAAGAAAAATGGCCATAAAAGAATTAATGAGATTAAACCAAATACAAGTCAGGAACAGAGACTAAATTTGGGTAACTCTTAAATCCGCATAAGATTGTATAATGGTGGGTGATATTCTTCCATATTAGAAATTCTCCCCATTACAATATTCATTCTCCTGGAGCCATAAAAAGTAATTATATGTTAAAATATAAAATCTGACTATATGCCTCCAAGTCAGCTCACATGCAAAGTTGGACAAAATATCTAGTGTAAACCAAGTTTTTTGCAAAGAAATTAAACTAATAAAAGAGGGTTTTGCAGAGAAATTAAACTAATATTTATTGCTTATTTTAATCCTTTTCTAAAACGTTTTAAGCTTCTCTCCTTTGATGTAAATAGTTCATTTCTGGTGTTCTCTAAGGATTTCATACTGATTTGTAAATGCCCTGGAATCCTGGATGCCAGGCTAAATAAAACAGTGCAAACGATTTGGTAAACTTCCTGGAGCATGTCATGACTTCTACATATTGAAAGAGTCA
>CM052545.1:30266647-30317270 GCA_028533065.1 Trachops cirrhosus | reverse complement strand
GTGAGTTGGTTTTGCTTTGTTTTTCCATCTTTGAGCCACTCCACACATATTAGTTTTGGCTAGAAGCACTGGTTCTGAAATACAGTCATAAAGCCACTTTTGGAAGCCATGCCAGCCAAGAGTCTAGACCTAGAAGTTACAGATAAAGGTAACACAAGCACGCCTTGAAAAGTTTACTAGATTGTAAGCGGCTTGAAAATTAACACCATATTTTTGCTATAAAATTAGACATAAAAAGTGTTAAGTACCTCCTATGAGTGCGGTGGACTTCAGTTCAAATAGATGGTAACTAATAATTTGACCATCATTGCATGACTAAAGGGAACATACCTTTTTATAAATGTCACTATCATATTCTTAGCAATCAAAGTACTACCTCATTTATCATCAAAGTACTACCTGCGATGGCATATTCAAAACTTGTTACAAGCAGTTTTCTTTGCTAAATTAATTGTTGGATCCATATAGGACCATATGGCCGCCAGCCATGTTCTATTGAAGTGGTTTGCCTGTAAAAAAGGGGGAACAAAACAACCATATTTCTATTCCCAGGAGGAAAAAGGGAAAAAAAGAACCTTTAAGTCACAAAGCAAAACAAAGTTTTCAAAGCTCAGAGAAATCTATCTATCCTGTTAGCATGTGGGTTCTACTAATCTTCAGGCAGTGTCCCAATACAGACCCATGTTGATTGGGAGAGAGGTTCTGAATCTTCAGCCTTGTTGGATGCATCTTCCTCTTCATTTATTGCAGATGGTACCAATCATAATGATAATATTCCTTGACATTGCATAGCAACAAAGGTAATGCATCAATGAAGCTTCTCTCTAAATTAAGTGAAAGATCAAAAGAAACCTAAATGTAATTAGAGTATGTATTTAAGGAAAAATGATAACCCAGAGCCAGACATGGAGGTTTTTGAATATTTTTAAAGGAAAATAACCAAATCGGAGCAGTCAGAGTTGCCTTGGGCACTCCCCTACCATGTGCATGGGGCCCAGAGAGAGATACTTGGACAAAGGTTCTCCTCAATTAGAGGCCAAGCGACATGACCTAATTAATGGTCCTCAGAGAGAAGGAGGTGCCATAGATACACATAGATGGAGAGGGGACCCACAGCCTCTACCTCATCGACATCACAGACCGTGTGTTACTCGTCTCTGGGGCCTCAACAGCACAGTCCCTGACATCTACCAAATGAATAAAACTTCAATAAGTAAAGGAATGAGTGAGTAACATCAATAAATGGATCATTGACTGCAATGAGCAAAAACGACAGCAAAACCAACATCAGATTAAAATGCTCAGATATATTAAAATTTAAGTTTTAATCTGTTGGCAATATTCTCTTATTAGAATAATATATTTATGGGAAATTAAATACTTATAAAACATTAACATGCCTGGATCCAATTCTTTTTCTATTCTACTAGTACTATTTTTTCTTCCTGATAGCTCGAGGGTTATGGAAGAGCAGAACACTTCTAAATGTGTTTTATTTGTGGCTAGAGCTGACACAATAATGTAACTTCACTATACTTAACCACATTTACTTTACTGTTGATTAGCTTCCTACTATATTATAAAGATACCTAAAATTATGAGCATATGACTATATTTTTAAAACATTCGAAAATTCTTTGCCACTTTTATCAGCTTGACAAATAGAACCAACCCCAGACATAGCCAAATGAACCAAATGTTTATAACATGGTTTAATGACTATTTGTGCCTAATGTTCTTTTAATGATTTTGTTTTTCCACCAAAGCACAGTGTAGGAGAGCCACGCCAAAAGGGCATACTGACCCCTTCTAATCTCTGATGGATCTGTTATTAGCCTAATAAGGATCTTGTGCTGGATATTTGGTGATGGTATGGTGTAATTTTAGTACTGACCATTTGAATATTCATAGAAAGGGGCATGAGAGAATGGACAATGAAAATGGAATGATACACAACTGAAAGGCAGGCAGAATGGCTTAGCACTGTCAAAAGTCCATCAATCTTGTATGAGTTCTGAGGTCTTTATATCATAGATTCTCAAGCAAATATCCATAACACTGCAGAATTCTTCTCAATGAAGGGAAAATATAAGAAAATGTACAGAAACTTGAGAGAAACTGTAACATTTAATTTTCCTTCATAATCTATCCAACATAGAACCAATACTTATTAACAAAACAGTTATATTTTTCTTGTCAGTGGAATGGAGAAAAAATCTATGAGTGTAGGTTATGATAGCAAGGTATGACAATACGTAATCACAGATAAAGTACATTAATTATACAAATACTTATTAAATGTCTACCAGGTCTTACTTTACAACATTTTTGTCACATATTTTCCCAGGTAATTAAGAATTCTAGAACTCTTCTTATACCATAGGTTATCAAAAATAAGGACTGCAATATTATCCACAAGGATAATCATTATATTATGGTCTAGTAGGGGAAATATACAGTAAGAAATTATAATACAGAACGATGACAATCAATGACTCTTTGCAGAGACATTGACCAATGGAAGTGAAGACAGGTGGGCAACAGAAGGAAGATCTGGAAAGTCCTGACAGAGAAATAAACGAAACTAAACTAGGTCTAAAGGACACATAGGAATGATCCCACAAAACGTGGAGGGTGGAGAACATATGGGTGCAAAGGGAAAGGGTTAGGAAAGATATTCCAGATGAAAGGAATAGCAACCATGAAGACCTGGAAGAAAGAGAAAGCATGAAACTGAGGGAAACCGGAAGAAATTCACTATTGATAAAATATAAAATAATTAGGGTCCCAATCATGAAGGGTCTTATAAGCCCTGTTAAAGATACTGGAATTAGCTCTGGCTGGTGTAGCTCAGTGGATTGAGCGCGGGCTGCGAACCAAAGGGTCGTCAGTTCGATTCCCGGTCAGGGCACATGCCTAGGTTGCAGGCCAGGGCCCCAGTGGGGGGCATGTGAGAGGCAACCACACATTAATGTTTCTCTCTCTCTCTCTTTCTCCCTCCCTTTCCCCTCTCTAAAAATAAATAAATAAATAAATAAATAAAAAGATACTGGAATTAATCCCAAGAACAAAGCAGGAAAAAAGTTATAAACAAGAGTGTGACAAGATCACCTTAGCCGTTTGGAAGTATCCTGACGGCCTAGTAAAAGTGGATACATGGGAGGACAGACTCAGGTGGAGGGGGAGAACGGTGGAGATAAATTAAAAAGCTACCTGGGAAATGTTGGTGTCCTACTCCAGCACAGTGGCAACAAGAATGGAGAAAAACAGGTGATCTTGAGAGTTTTAGGTGGTGGAATAAGCAGGATACAGAGACTGGTTAGATTTGTAAGAGGGAAGATGCCCAGGATTTTGAAATGTGGGCAACTGAGTGGATGGTGGCACCCGTCATTAATTTGGGTTTAGAAAAGGAGAAGGAAGAGGAGAGATGGGGGCAGGAAAGAAGGAGGAGGAAGGCAGGAAGGAAGAGGAAGGATAAGTTAATTCACTACCTTTCAGAAGTTTTGATTTTTTTGGTGCCTGTGAAATACTTACTGTGGACTCCCTGATAGCACCTAAACATGAAAATCGGGGGCTCAAGAAATAGGTCTTAGATGAAAATACAAATTTAGGATTAATCATTAAGGACCAGGGATGCTTAACCTGAAGTTTACAATATGTTTGAAAGGATGCAAGGATTATCTAAAATTATATGAGTTTATTTGCAAAATATTGTGGGTTTAATTTTCATTTTTTTTACCAGTTTCCTAAGGCGAAACTTAGATGACTGATTTAAAGCTTTATTCTTTTCTAATACTAGGATTTTAATGCTCTAAATTTCCCTCTAAGCACTGTTTTAGCGGCTTCCCACAAATTTTGATAATGTTTTCACTGTTATTTAATTTTTTTTTAAGTTTCTGATTTCCTTTGAGATTTCCTCCTTGATCCATGGGTTATTTCAAGTATATATATATTTTTAATTTCCATATATTTTCCAGATATCTTTCTGTAATTGATTTCTAATTTAATTCTGTTATGGTCATACATTCCGTATGATTTCAGTCTTTTATAGTTTATTGAGACTTGTTTTATAACCCATACTAACTTCCTGAATATCTTATGTGCACCTCTGTAAAGAATGTGAATTATGTCATGGTTAGGTGTAGTGTTCTATAAATATGAAGTAGGTCAAGTAGGTTGATGGTAACATTCAAGTCTTCTATGTCCTTGTTAATTTCCTCTCTATTTGTTTTATTAGTTACTGAGAAGTGTAGAAATTTCCAACCACGATTGTTGAACCTATTTCTGCCTCCAGTTCTGCCAGTTTTTGCTTACTGTCTTTTATTACTAGGTACATATGTGTTAGGATTATTTTGCCTTCTAGGTGAATTGACTCTTTTTTGATTATGAAATGTCCATTTTTATCTCTGGTTATATCCTTTTTTCAGTGGCCCACTTTGTGTAATCCAGCTCTCTGTTAATAAGTATTTGCATACCCTGGCTGGTATAATTCAGTGGATTGAGGGCAGGCCTGTGAACCAAAGGATCACCGGTTCAATTCCCAGTCCGGGCACATGCCTGGGTTGCCGGCCAGGTCCCAAATTGGGGGTGCGCAAGGAGCAACCACACATTGATATTTCTCTCCCTCTCTTTCTCCTTTGCTTCCCCTCTTTCTAAAAAATAAATAAAATCTTTTTTAAAAAGTTAAAAAAATAATAAGTATTTGCAGGGTACATCTTTTACTTCCAAATTAGTTACATTTTATTTACAGTGTTTTTCTTCTGGGTAATGTAAATTTGGGTCTTAATTTTTTTAATGTGTTTTGACAATCTCTGCCTTTAAACAGAATGTTTAGACAATTTGCATTTAGTTTTACTATTGGTATGGCTGAGTTTGAATCTATCATCTTGCTATTTGTTTTCCACTGTTCCTGTCTATTCTTTGTTATTTTTTCCTCTTTTTTCCTTATGGTTGACTATTTTCTAGTGTTCCATTTCATCTCCCCTATTAACTGCCATATCTCCCTTTTTTAGTGATTGCTCTAGGGTTTACAATATGCATCTTCACTAATCACAGCCTTTCTTCAAATAATATACCACTTCAAGTTCAGGTTTAGATATGCACGACCTTTCTTGAGTCTCAAGTGAATGCCTTGGGTATTCAACAAGACCTTTCTATTCTAGCTGGTTGAAAGTCATATCTTCCCAGCTGTCTGTGAACTCTAAAGAAATGTTTCATTTAAATTTATTGGCATTTATTCTCTGCCTGACCCTCATGGAGTTTCATACTATGATAACACAAATCAATATTTAGCCAAAAACTCAAGAGCTCTAGGAAGATTTCTGGAGGGTGGTTCTCTGCCAGCCCCTCCATCTGCATAGCTTCCTCATCTCTGCCCCCACAGATTTTAGGTTCCTTCATCTCTTCAACTGTTGTTATCTTGCTCTTCACCTCAGTAAATGCTCTGTGCTCTATCTCAGTCTCCTCTCCTCCCACCGAGGTCCAGAAACTGCCTCCACACAGGCAGCCAGGCCAGCAAGGTGACTCCCCATTTCTGCTCCCTTCTCTCAGGAATCCCAGCCCTGCTCTCCCTGCTGTCCAATGGCTGGAACAGTTCTTTCATGTATCTTGTCCAGTGTTCTGATTATAGAGAGAGAAGAACACATCTGGCTCCGACTATTATAACAGCCAGACTGGCTGGCTTAGGGTGTCTGTTTAAATAATCTTTGTATTTTAGAGGGCATCTTCCCAGATCTTTAATCAAATGAGAAATAAGAATAATACATTGTCTTGTAACTGCTAATATATTTATTCCTCATAAAGCCATTATTAGAGAAAGTGGACAAATAAACTGACCATACTGCATCGCAGCATTTGAAAGACTCCTCCATGCTAGACACACATGTTGTCTGGAGACCCGCCCTGGTGAGATTTGTGCCAAGGAGAAAGCTCCGTGTGGAAGAGGAAGGGAGAAGGAAAGCGCCTGGCCCTTCCATTCCGCCTCACCACAGAGTTCACTGCAGTTCCCCTACTGCGGAGGGAGTGAGGGGGAAAGGGGAGAAGTCAGGAGAGTTACGCTAACAGAGTGCTCTCAGGATGAGAAAAACGCATATCCCCTGCCAGCAGCTCGTTTCCTTGATAAATTTTATCTGATTGTCCATCCTGTCCCCACATTCATTTTTCTTACATATTCCCCTCATGCAACCAGGCATTTCTCGATTGATTTTTGTAGCTTTTCACCCTCACAATATCTTCTAACTACATGAGATAATTTTTCAAACAGGAAGATAATCAGTGTAGTAGTTGTCAGTTTTGTATCATAGCCTTCTCTTAAATCCAAGAGCCAGTTAAAATCCTTCCACATGTCTTTTCAAGGGACAGCTACTTTTGGTCAAATACATAAGGCAGCATGCCAAGAATAGAAGCATCGGCAGAATCACTGTTATGCCGGTCATAGCTAAAAATAAGCCGGAATTATTGTTCCTGCAATTACGCCTTGAGGGAAAGGATGCCCTGATTCTCAGAAAATAATGGCCAATGAAAAATATAGATGGTAGCGAGTGAGAGAGTTTTTTGACATGAATGTGCAGGTGTTATTAAACTATGTCCCCCGGTACAACATACTTAATCAATAGGAAAGGTAACATTTGTGTCAACTGTGAGAAGCGATCTTTCAATGAAGCTTTAGCTTCACTTTGAATAGCTATTGTAAGTCTTAGCATTAATCCAAATATCAAGAGTAGTATTTTGACCATAAGGTGCAGATATGTACTTCCCCCCAAATTGTTATAATGGAGATTACAAAGTCATAAAGCTGGCAGGGAAAGCCAAGAAAATAAGCTTCCAAGGAAAATGAAGCCTGTGATAGCTATGAAGCCACAAAAATAGAAAGCACTGGCTACAGGACCGTTTTCTGGAGAAGACAGAAACCAACCACTGTGGCCAGACAAATTAAGGCACGGAGGGAGCAGCCAAAGCAGCCTTCGTTAAGCACCAGAATAGTTTCTGCCAAAAGATATATGGGGCTCAACTCAGTTTGACTCATTGCAGGTTTTAGTGCAGAATTATAATGTGTGACTTAAAAAAGTCAAACGTGCATTTTTGTGATATAAATAATACATTAGGGAAAGAAAGGGACCATGCATGGGTGAATACTTGAAACTGTTGGAATTCAAGCATTTAAAGGATGAATCAAAGCAGGTAATCTTTCATTAACTTCACAAATTTTACTTTTCTCCAAGTTGGAGCCATCTGAGAAATTCCAGTTTCTTAGCCAGTGTGATTAAGAAGTAGAGCGACTATCTGGTGTTTAGTTTGTTGGTTGGTTTCTGGGGACTGGGGTGAAATTGCAGTTGACTGCCCTCCAAGGTAGCCTCAAATAAATAAGGGGCTTTTCTTTGGTGATTACAAAAGTGTCCATTTTCAGCAGTGCCTGTACTTTCGTCTTTAGCTAAATTATCACAGCGATTTTGTTCTTTAGTCTAGATTGTGCTGTAATTCAAACAAACTGCAATGCCTACATTTGAGAGGGCTCATAGGCCTTGCTTAGCCTTTCCATTTAAAATTCCCTAACCACACTTGAGACTCCCAAGCTACCTTTGAAGGGAGATTTATGTGTTTTAAGTACAATCCAGGCACACTGCAACCTCAAGAGGAGATTGTAAACAAGCAGACCAGAGAGGGGTAATTTAAGTATTTCACCCTGACAACAGCCAAAAAGTACCCATGTGTGCTCTGAAAAACTGGACTTCAGTAATAAACCTATTTAGATGCACGCCACCAAGCCCACCTCAAAGGGCTCGGGCCAGCAATGTGCCCACTCTATTTTAAAAGTATATAACTCTTCCCTAGCCTCAGACACTAAATATTCTGAAGTCATACCAATGGTGTGCTTCAAATTCTTATTTTACATTTGTGAAGTCAATTCTGAAATATCAAGGCTACCTAGCAATGCAACTGCTAAAACTGGATAGGCGTTAAAACTCATTTATACCCTTGGGAAGATATTTTGCATTTTGTTTAATTAAAAATAATGCTTTCATCAGATTACTTTCACCAAAAGTGATAGAAATAGTTTGGCACTAAATAGAAAAAAAAAGAAAACCTGCCTTCAATGTATTTAGATTCTTCTTCCAGAGGCATTCTGAGAGAAGTTCAAGTTTTTGGTTTATGCTACAACTTTTGGGTGAGTTACACCCTTTTCAATTTCATTGGGAAATTCCATAGAGAAAGAGGCTTTTGCTTTTTTTTAACCCCTTGTGTTTTACATAGAAAACACAATATAAAAATCAGGTCTCCACAATCCAAAAGAAATGAAGTATTCTAGCAGTTATCTGGGTCATTCAGGGGAAACCCATGTGTCAGATACAGGTGATTTGGGAAATGGTGTCTTCTTTTTGCTTGAATTACATATAGGGCTGCCTCAATTACTTTACCACTTTGGTATATAATTTCTTCTGAGTGACTGTACAGTTATTCCAATGCCAGAAATATCCTGTCTTGAAAAGCATTCTTGATGTCCTTTTAAATACATGCCATATATAAAACTTATTAAAAAAATCTTTGCCCAATAAATACTTTAAACAAACACAGATACAAATATTTGCCACAGAAGTTTGAGCTTTCCTATATAGATCATCACCATCATTATCTATAATGAATTTTACAATATTTTTCACTTTACTTCCTCAGGTGATTTCTATTCATTAATTAAGAGAAAGGACCTTCATTTCATCTAAATTCCTGGGTAGGAATTGGGGCTGTCTCTACTACAACAATTTTGAGAATTGAAATGTCTAGTCTAAGGAATCTTTTAGCATTATAATGCTCTGTCAGATTGGAACCTATATGGCAAAAAGAATAATTAATTGATTCAACATATTTACCTGGTCCTTTACTATTTAGCATTTATAGAGTACCAGAATTTCAGAATTACCCAGTTCATCTCCACAACTACCATATTTCCATATTTCACTTTGTTCTTATGGCATATTGTATGGCTGCAATATAATGTAATATCATGGTAGAGAGCTGTCATTAAGAAGCAGGCAGGACCACTGTTACAATACCAAGTTGAAAGAAGAAAAGAGAAACCTTTGTATATGAGTCATTAGACCCTTTCACTTATAACAGTTATTTAGTTCTAAACTACAAATGTACAAGAATAGTAAATAGGAGAAAAAATTTTATCATAATATGATATTATAGGGAAAACAAGTGTCCAAAAATGTTATCTCCCTCTTAAATACTCATAAATTTTAAAATTTTAAATGTAAGATTAATATACATGAATACTGTAGAAATTTTAGAAAATGTAAAAGGTATTTGGAGAATTTGAAAATCACTTTTATTTTTTTACCACTCTGAGAAATCATTGGGTGTCAGTGGAATTCTGTTCAGCTTTGCCTCTGTGTCTATACGTATGTGTATGAGCATATGGAGACATATATAGTTAACACCAAACTGTGTGCAGTCTTTTACAACCTTCTTTCTTTTCATAGTGTACAATGAACATTTGTCCATGTCATCAAATAGTATTCAGAACAGGCAGATAAATTGTATCATATAAATACATCATCATTTATTTAACCAATCCTCTACCAGTGTATCCTTAAGCTGTTTTATAATTTTTCACCTTTTTTAAATATCACTGCAATAAAAAACTTGAACATAAGTAATATTTTAAGATAAATTCCTAGAAGCAGAATTACTCCCCAAAATAATATTAGTAGTTTAAAGCTTTTGATAGATTGTAAATTTCAGCCTAGAAAAGTTGTTCTAATTTATATTCCCACCAATATGTATGTGAGTACACATATACTAACCTTTTTATATCATTGCCATTCCAAAATATTAAAATTGGCATTTTATTTTAATTGGTCTTGACAGTAACCTATAAGAACATCACAGTTTTTGCAAGCTGTTTAACTGAGGACCTACAGTCCGATGAATTCTTTCCCTGGGTCAATTTTCCTTTTTCTTTAGCTCCACCCACACCATCTCCATCCTTCACTCAAGTATCTGGGACATTCCGAGCTCATCCCCAGAGGCGCGAGCCAGAAGCAGAAGCAGAGGTGACCCCATGGCTTTGGTCTGTGAAAGTCAAAGTTCTGAAAGAATTAAAAGGACTCTAGGCATAGACAAGTATTTGGGGAGAGTTTCCATGGCATAAATTTCAGTTTAAAGGAGTACTTCTCCCTAATTCCAAATGAAAAAGGAAAACAACTTGGTCCTGAGGGGAGGACAGACCGTCTCTGAGAGAGGACAGAGGAAATGGAGGCAGAGAGAGAGGAGCCCATGTGAAGGGGTCATGTGGGTGGGACCTGGCATTGTCTTTGCAACAACCTGAAATTCGTGCCAGGGGCTAGAGAGCCCCCACCTCCTGTGTCTCAGCACTAAGTAAGCTTCCAGAACTCAGGTGCAACCCTGGGAAGGGAGGAATTCCAAGGTAAGATTAATTCTTCCTCACACTAATGGAAGGAGGAGCTATCAATAGAAATTTATTCACATTAAAGGAAAACGAAATTATATTCCTTGATTACCTGGGTGTGTAGATGATAATATCAATGTGTTCACTGATTAAACTATAAAAATATATCTGAATGCATCAACCAGTATGTTTGTATTACGTGCTTGGGACTGTGTGGTTCATAGCTGGGTATAGTGTGAACAGAATTTCTGCTCTCAAGGAACTAAGTGTATTTAAGACACTGGGTATATTCACCAAAAGTTTAAAAATGAATAAGGATTGGCTAGTCAACAAAAGGGGAGAAGAGGGTTTCTGGAAGAGATATGACATAAAACCTGTGCGTGGGAAACTACAAGCATGGAAGTTTTCCATGATGAATATAGGGCATCTTAAAAATTTGTAAGATTATCAGGGATTGTGGTTTTCAAACAATTTGCAGCATTCACATTTGTGCAGATGAAAGTAGAGTAGCTGTACATGAAGTGTCGGAGGCATTCCCCTCCCTCCCCAGCTCCTTGGAGGCACTTCATTAGAAAGGCTTGGGCTCCCCAGAGCACAGTCAGGGAAATCATCAATTTTTGCCCCCTTCCTCATTTTCAAGGTGAAGGAACTAAGGCCTCGAGATGCACAGTGATCTGTCAAAGACACCACTAGCTGCTCCATAGGCTGACCCTTTGCTTAGCTTTCAGTGATATCCAGTGTTTATCCCGTTACTTCCATTAAAAAAAAACGGAACTTTTTCTTCTCAAGGCAAAACACCAAAAATCCTGAGTGTTTTGGAAAGAGAAGAAACGCAAATCCTAGTCATCCTCAGCTACTTAAATGAAAGCTGGGTTGGCAGGAAAATGCGCAGATGAAAAATGCCAAAACCCTAACTGCAAATTAAGGCTTAGATTCCAAGAGCCTCTCAACCTGACTCTTAACAGAATTGCTAGTAAAACCACATCCTATCACTCTGCCAGGCTTGTGATGGCAGTGGGACGAGCAATAAAACAGGCCAAGGGTCCGCGAAGGAAAGGAGAATTACCATGAAAAGTCAATGGCCTGGTTCTAGATAATTGGGAGTTGACCATAAACACTTCAGCTGTCGTACAGCAACTTTGGCCCCTGGATAAAACTATTTTAATGGCAAATTGTTTCACTTTAGGAAAATTATATCTGCTTTCAACAACTGGAAGTTTGTTTCCCAAAATGATTTTCAGGCTAGCAGAAGAATGCAAATCATGATAAGGCCCAGCACAGAAAATACAATCTCTCTTTGGCATGGAACTATGTACTCGTGGCACTGAATACAGACTTTTTAAAATTTGTTTTAGCTGTTCTGTGAAGAACTTCCCACTCCATCCCCTGCCCTCAGAAAGAAACTCTGTAGGACCTTTTTTTTTAGATTTTTGCTTCATTAAAATGAAACTTCTGTTAAAGACCAATCATATTTAAACTATGCTCTAAAAATATTGAACAGTGAGCACATGACATTCACAAAAGCTGTGTTTCCAAAATTTTCACTAATGCTCAATTCGTGGGATATTATTTGTTGGTAAAAGTAAAATTAGAATTGGCTTACCAATGCATTTTGTTGGGCCTTCAGAGAGCTGACATGAAAAAAAAAGAGAGAGATTTTATGTAAAATCTGGATTTCTTACATCTCCTGAAAATTGGAAGACATGGCAGATCGGCCCACATACCTGTCTGGCATCAGGCAGCTGGAGCTCTAGTGGCTTCTTAGAGGGACGGACACAAGCCCACTACGTTCTCCACCCAGCACCCTCCACTCATTCACAGTCATTTGCCTGAACCAGTTGAGCATTTGAGGTTATGGCCCGGCATGAAGGCGTATAATTATTCATTTAAAATGTACAACAGCCACAAGTAGCAAACCAAGATGGTTTGAGTTGTTGACACTGGCCTTTGGATGGATTCACTGACCAGCCGCTGACTGCCATCAGCTCATTCATGCACACACAGTGGTCACATAACATGAAATTCAGTTTTGTGTTGCAGCAAAATAAAAAATTATTTTATTTGGGTTGTCCTCCTGTTTTCAAAACCACACATCATACGTGTGTGTTTGGCAGGATTCTTTTGTATACTATAAAAATTCATAAAGACAGAGGGATACATGTTTTAAAGGTTTGATTTTAGACATTTATCTAAAAAGTGAAAAAATTCATTGAATCCCATTAGAAAGGCCATGGTCCATAGCCGTAGTTCTCAAAGTATGGCTCCCCACCAGCACTGACAACATCACCTGGACATGTCTTAGAAACGGAAATTCTCGAGCTGCACCCCAGACCTGCTGCCTCCGGATCTGGGGGTGGGGCCCAGCAGTCTGTGTTTCACCAAGGCTTTCTGGTGATTCTGATGCACACCAACCTGTGAAAGCCCTGGTCCAGAGCTTCCCTACTAGCTGCTCTGAATGGAGATACTGATCTCAGCCTTCAGGGTCAGAACGGCCTGGAGTGTTCAAGGCCCCAAAGCCACATTCTCTCAGCACCAAGTGCCTCATCCAGGGTTGGCCCCTGTGTGTTCCCAACTTGTCTCTAGAGGCAGTCAACAGGATGAGCATTATCTAGCGCATCCTGTCCCTTCTCACTCTACTAAATTTGAAATGGTTCTACCATCTGCACAGTTCACTGTCAGCAGCCATTTGAGCAAGGACCATGGAGCTGCCGAACAAGTTCATATCCCAGGTGTCCAAGTAGAGGGGCACAGAGCAGAGTTCAGAAGCTATTCAATGGTCGGGACAGGAGAGGTTAGGTGAGGACACCTGGGCAGGGGCCCCTGGCAGGCTCAACAATAGGGGCCAGTCCTGATCCTGAGTCTTCACATATGTTGAACTCCTGTGCCCATTGGTGGTTGATGGTCCATTTAGTGTTGTACGAGCTGGCTGCATGAAGACGATCCAGCAATGCAGACATTCCCACAGATAGAGCTTCATTAGTTGAAAGCACTTGATATGCAAGTGTTGCATTGGATTTGGAATCCTTGTCCTATAGCCAAGAAATTTTCAGTGAAAGAAAAATCTGTCTATGACCATACCACCCTGAACGCGCCCAGTCTCATCTGAAAGAAAAATCTATCAGAGACTATAAAATATAATTTCAACTCTTATAAAATTTTGATTGGCTGACAAGTCATTTCAAAAACTTTTTTGAATAATACAATACAGTGCACTTCTTTACAAAGCATGGGGATCCAAATGACATAAGGTTGGACTACTGTGCATGCCATAGTGCACCTACCACCCAGATCAACCCTGTGTGAGGCAGCCATCACTACCGTAACGAAACACTGCAAACAGAAAATTAAAACAGCACAAATTGGTTTTCCTACAGTTCTCATGTTCAGAGTCCAAATCAGTTTCATGGGGCTAAAATCACGGTATCAGCCAGGCTGCATTCCTTCTGGAAGCTCTAGGGACAAATCTGTGTCCTTGCCTTTTCCAGCTTCTTTAGGCCACTTGCATTCCTTGGCTTGTGCCCTCCCCCCACTTTCCAGCAATCACATCACTCCAACCTCTGCTTTTTTTTGTCACCTCCACTGGTTCAGCCTCTCCACTTCCTTCTGTCACTTGTAAGGATCCCATCTCCAATGACTCTCCGCACCTTCCCAGGCAAGAACGAGACACCCAGGCAGGACTGGTGGAAGGAGTAGAGGTTTGCTAGGGCTGCCAAAACAAAGTGCCACAGACCAGAAGGCTTAAATGACAGGAATCTATTTTCTCACAGTTCTAGAGGCTCAAGTCCAAGCTCGAGGTGTTGGCATGTCTGGTTCTTCCTGAAGCCTCTCTCCTTGGCTCAGATGGCTGTCTTCCCCTTGTGTGCTCACACGGTCTTCCCTCTGTGTCCTAAAATACTTTCACAAGGACACCAGTCGTGTCAGATAAGGGCCCACCGACATGACTCATTTTACCTTAATTGCCTTGTTGAAAGCCCTGCTTCCAAATACAGTCACATTTGAGGGACTGGGGCTTCAACATATGCATTTGGACGGGACACAATTCAGCACCCATAAAAGAGAAGGAAGTTCTTATACTTTGTTTTTTAGGAAAAAGAACCCTGGAAAATTCCCCATAGAAGTTTTAGGGGGACTCAAAACTCAAAGAGGCTTGAGTTCTGCTCTCCACTGCAGAGCCCAAAGAAGAAATGATTCAGTGGTGTCTCTGGGCAATTGAAGACACAGACAGCCTCCAAGAGTTTCCTGTGCCTTAACCGGTCTGAAAACTGGCCTCCTGGGCAGGACTCAGGAGTAACAGAGAATGCACCCCTCTTGATAAGTCGCAAGTAAAAAAGTAAAGCGCTATTGGATCAGGAGCAGACTGATGTTGGCCACATGTGTGGACTTCTAGCTCGAGAATCAGATGAATCCCTCCCTCACCCTTAATGCCTTGGCATTTCCTAAACTCTGTGGAATGTCGACATTTTGGAGCAAGAGCATGTGTGCAGGGATGGTTCCCAATCGAGAGATATCAGGTTCTTAGCATCCCAGTGCAAAGGGATCTTTGCATGAAGTAAGTCACATTATGAATAAAAAGGTAAATTATGTGCCCTCCTTGTGCTTTGGGATTCATGCGTGCTGCACATGTGTCTCAGTGTGGGCTCGCACAGAGGCAGACCCTGAGAGGAGGACGGGAGACAAACCCTCCCCCGGAGGGAATGCAGCTCCGCCCACACCTTGGGTTCAGTCCCATCATACTCATTTCTGACTACTGACTCCGCAGCTCTAAGGTAGTAGGTTGTTATTGTTTTAAATCACTAAAATAAAAGGCAAGAATTATTTTGAATTAAGTGTCTCATCCATGAGAAATATTTAAAAATTGAAGAGATCATCCATTTACAAATCTGGATAAAAAATTTCACATAGTCATTTTAAGCATTAAACCTGATCATTGAAAATAAGCTCAGGTTTCTCATTAAAATTATTTTTTTAATTTTTTAATTATAGTTGACATTCAGTATTATATTAACTTTAAATTTACAGCATAGTGGTTAGACATTTACATAACTTACAAAGTGATTACCGTAAGTCTGGTATCCCATGAAACCATTCATCGTGTTATAATATTATTGACTATATTCCCTATGCTTCACTTTACATCTCTGTGACTATGTTGTAACTGCCAATTTGTACTTTTTAATCCCTTCTCCTTTTTACCCAGTGCCTCAATCCCCCTCCTTATTAAAAATTTTTGAAAATATTTTATTTGGAAGGGTTAAACACATTCAATATTTAATATCTGCCCTTTCAATTCTTTGTATTTCATTTTCTCTATTATTATTATGCAAAGAAAATAAAATGTATTTTCACCAAGATCCATAATAGACATGCCCAAGTTCCATACATACAACATATCCCAAAATGTTACGGTAATATTATTTTTGTGACATTGCATTATTGATCATTTTAGGTCAAGTTGAAAGTGAATCAATTAACTCAAGGCATACAGCCTGATGGGTGAGATTCTGGCAGGGACCAGTGTTCCGAGCATAGCTGCAACCCTTCCGTCTTTAATCTGTGCTCCATAAACTCTGAGAATTGATGAAATTTCCATAAAACAAAACAGTCTGCGAAACTGTTTCTTCCACTCTCAGATCATTTGGGAAAGTATATAGAAAACACTTCCTCCCAGAATGTTGTTCTTCACACTTCAGGGTTGGGGAAGATTGGGAACTGGAATAAGGACATGGCCCCACCAAGAAAGAAAACTGCACTTCCACACTGTGAGGAAATTACATTCCAAGGGCTTCATGCAGTTGCCAGAAATCGCCCACGCCGTGCACATAGCCGTTCTGTTTCCTGACACATGAACAGAGACGTTAACAGTGCCAAACCTTGGTCTCCCCCGCCCAATATTTCTGAACAAACCAATGATTCTATCGTACCCATCATAGCTTAGAAGGCATTTTACACACAATAGCTTCTTTGATTCTTACAACATCCTTGAGAGGTGTGCAGAAAGTTTCATTAGCCTATGTTTTGCACAGAAGGGGGAACTCAAGGTCATTTATCAGTCCCCTGATTTGTCACTACCTCTTGTAAAACCCAAAAGGACCATATAAAACACAGACTTTATTGCAGTATCCACAAATACTCTTACATTTCTGTTATGTGTATTTTTTAATAAGGCCATGACTCTTTTGTAAATTATTTTACTTTCACATCTGAATAAAATATTCTAGAATATAAGCTCCTAACAGGAGGATTGCAGGATTTGATTTGTTTATTTTCAATATATGCTGTAGGATCTTCATTGTAATTGTTTCTTTTTTTCTTTATTTTCATTGTTGACACTATTGCAGATGTCCCCACTTTCCCCCTTTGACCCTCTCCATCCAGCCCCCATCTCCCCCTTCCCTCCAGCCATCACTACACTCTTGTCTGTGTCCATGGGTCATACATATGTGTTCTTGGCTAATCCCTTCACCTTCCTTCATCCAGTCCCCCATAATGTTTTCTAATTGTAACTTGACAATTAGAGTAATAGATGCAGCAGGAGAAAAAAATAATAAATTCAGGGATCCACTGAATACCATTGAAAATGCAACATCACTCTCAGATATCAACAGCCTTCACCATGGGCATACAATCACAGCAACCACATCTGATTGTTTCAGAGACATAGTTTATTACATGATGTTATACTAGTCTCTCTGTGGTGATCTCATAGTGCTATTAAAAAAAATTAACTAAGCTCTCTTTTCACCATTATGTGGGACACAGAATAGTTTCAGAAAATATGACAGTACTAGTAATTATTAACAATGTTTTTAAATAATTAGCTTTTCTTGATATAGCCAGTCAACATTCCAAAAAATGTATCATGTACATTTAAAGAATCCATGCAGTAAAACTTATACATTACCAATCACAATTTCATGATAATGTGTCCTCAAGCTGTCACATATAAATTCAAGGACTGAAGAAACAATTTTTCACTGACATCTTCTCAGGGAAATCTTTTCCCATATTTCTGTTCCCTTCTCTGCTGCCTTTAACCATCCATATTCCAGACACATTTTCAAGATACAGTAACATGTTATTGCCAACCCTGCAAGGGATTTACATTTCTCCTTTAAAGGGCCATTGACATTATAAGAGAGAATCCTGTAAAGTGATGCCTCTTCAACATTGAAAAGAGTGAGTATTTAATACTGAAGTTTCAGGCATCGTCAGGCACTAGTAGAGACCTTTAGAAGCAAGAGGACTCTCATATCAGACCGAGAACCTGACTCCTGCTGACAAAGTCAGCCCAAGGTCCAAAACTACGTGGAATACACTCTGAGACCCACCCAACACAAATTACATGATAAAGGGAAAGGCCTCGTCTCTTCACAAAGGAAGAGTTCCCTTTAAAGTATAAAATTCTTAACTTCATGCCATAAACGTATTCTCCATGGCCAGACTCGACAGTCTAATCAAAATGTGATGTTCATTTATTTCTCTTTAGGTTTCCACATGGAAGATACTCTGCCCAAAGCAACTTTCTGCACCAACTTGCTGGGTGCTTAAGTATTCACATCCAAGCTCTGCTTTGTGACTTAGGAGAAGTTTCTTAGCATCTTGGGGCTTCAGTTTCCAAACCTGTGGTATAGTGATAACAATAGTACCTACCTCCAAGATGTGGGTTAAGTGAGTTAATGCCTGTTCATGCTCAGCACCTGGAGGCCCTCAGTGAATGTCAGCTGTGTTTGTGGTTGTCATCCATTGCCTGGAGAATCTGCTGCTGCTGTCCTGCCAACAGAACTTTCTGGCAAGCTCCTGGCCGGGTCACATGATGGGCGAGATCACACTGACCTCTCCTTGCTGGGCCACAGTCCACAGCAAGAGGATCTTACCAGCTTTTTCTGCCATCAGCTTCCATCTCATGCTCTAAATGACACTCCCACCAGCACTGTCACTGCGACTGCCACCTTTGGGCTCTCTCCCAGTTTCAATGATCTCTCTCCTGTCCCCTCTTAAAAGAAAGAGGAGCTCCCCGAAGGTCGGGCTCCTTTACCAGGGGAGGATGTGAAGGCCCAGCCTCAGGGGACAGCTCTGATGGGGACATTGCAGCCCCGTGAGATCTTCTGAGGCCGTGGATTTGAACAGCATTGCAGCCTAGCTACTTCTCTGCCCGGTCCTGCTTCCTTCCCCTCTTTCCTACAGGCGTTGCTTTTAAGGGCGCACTTTAATAAACATTCTGCATTTTACTCTCTGCCTCCCTGGTGATGGAATTTCCAAGGATCTCTAAATTGCAGTTTATTGTACCACTGATAACATATTTATATATCTATTTTGAGATATTTAACTTAAGAAAAATTATAGCTATAAAATTTCCTAATTCCTTCCATCATACTGTTAGTTTCCTCTCTTTTTCCAGTTTCTTTAAGATATAATTGACATATAACATTGTATTAGGTTAAGGTGTACAACAGAATGATTTGACATATGTGTACAACAACAAGTTTAGTTAACATTCATCACCACATTGTCAATATTTTTATTGAGGTGTAATTGATGTATAATACTCTATTAGTTTCAGGTGTACAACAGAATGATTTGATATTTGTAAGCATTGCGAAATGATCACAATAAGTCTAGTTACCAAATGTCACCATACATAGTTACAAAAAAGTTTTTGTGTGTGTGATGAACACCTTTAATTTCTTTTTATGTCAACAGGGGTCCTCTGGGGAGTTGAATCATAGGTCATTTTTGAAAGGAAAAAAAAGCTTCATAAAATAAAACTTGCGTGCAGACCACATACCTGGATTCCATTCTCTCTCTCACTCCTTCCCTGCCCAGGGAGCCAACACTCGGAGTGACCACCTTTCCTTCCTCACTGAGGAGCCCATGGGAGCTCCCTCACCAGGCAGAAGGGGGCTGAGTTCAGCCAGAGGCACTGAGCAGCGCTCAGCCTCCTGCGTGGACGCAAACACAAGCACACTGCCGCAGATGTGGAGCTATTATCCTGCAGGGCCCTTTCTGTACCCAGATGTGCGTCTGGCCTGCGTACCCTCACTTAGGCTCCGTAGTGTACTTTCAGTGGGAGCAAAATCCTTCTGGCACCCAGATTATCAATCAAAAACCATTTAAAAATCTCTCCTTGCCCTGAGCAGGTCTAGATTTCAGCCCTAGCTAGGGTGCATATACAATCTATCTGAATGTTCAGAGGTGCCATTAAATTTGAAATCTATGCCATAATTTGCTTAACAGATGTACTTTTTTATGATGGTTTATCTTAGCAAACAAAAATAATTCGCTCTGCCTGAAGCATGCTGAGAAGAGACATGCAATCTGGCATCCCAGTTGCCCCTTCTCCCTTCACATTTGGCCTCAAACTTTTGGCTCCTTGAATAGACCACATTCTCTCTGGCCTCTGAGCCTTTGTAAATGCTGTTCCCTCTGTTGAGAATCTTCTCAGTCTTCAACCCATCCTCTCCCTTAGCTTGTCCCTCTCATCCTTCAGTTGTCATATTAAAGGCCACACACCATACCTACCCTTCCATCAGGCCGGCCCTGGCTTCATGAAGTAGGTCAGAGTACCCTGCTGTTTGTCCCCTTAGCATCCTGTATCCCCACCAGGGTCAACCCTCTACATCCTATTACAAGCCCCTGATAATTGTCTGAATACTCAGGCAGAGGAAGACAGTGTCACTCATACTTCGTGTCTAACATAGCACATAGTAGGTACTCAAAAACTGTTTTTGAATAAATGAGTGAATGCATGAGAGGGCATTTTGGGGTTAACATTAGCTTAAAACAAACCACAAAATAATACAGTAACAGAGGGCAGGCTATCTCTGCATAAATTTTCATCGTACATACTACACACTTAATATCTGTTACTAGAAACCAAAGCCCTGTGGTGATACAGAAAAATTGTTTTCATCATCCAGTGGTATCATTTGCTGGCTGAAGAATAATGGATAATTATAAATTAGACTATATTAATACAAATCAGTTATCTTTTTTAATGGAGGCTTTCCCTATGTAATGCAATATAGAAATACAACATATAGTGAAAGTTACTCTCCAGAATGGAGTCACCGTAATTTCCAAACAAGATTTCTCAGGATCAGATCATTCCCAAGCATTACACTAGTGGCAGAGAACAGCCTAGGAGACACATTTCCCTGGGAGAAAAAATGGAAGGTTGTAACTGAGGCTTTATCAGAATGAAATCATGCACTCATGGACCTTCGCCCAGGAATGTAAACTTTCTCCTGCTCCTACCTATTAATAGCACTAAAAAGCAAACTGTGGGGCTTTTTAAAAAATTATATATTGACTGAATCTGTGAAGAGCTATGAAATGCTAACCAGAAGGACAACCCAAAATAAACTTAACAACAAGCGCAGATCTACAAGGAAAGTCCTTTGTAATGTTTTCCAGAGCACTTATACTTTTTGAGCATTACATACAGGAAAATATTACATGGAGGAAACGTCACTTTATGAGCCTTAGATGAGGTCTTTTCTGTTTTAATGAATGTCGTATATAAGGAAATGTTCAATATTACCCAAATTCATTGAATTGTATTGTTGGACTAAACTGCAGTTACTTTGGATTTTCAGCTTTAATCTTCCGAGAAATATATTTCTAAATATCTCTGGCAAGACTTTCAAGGTTGATTTCCCTGCCAAGGTGGGTTTTAACTCCTAAGGTCCAGCCAAGCTCACATTCATGGTATTCTTCATGTTAATTAAATGCAAACAAGTTGACAAAAATATCAAATTGAGCGGTAAGAACATTTCCATTCAATTATGTTTAAGCACTGAAAAACAGGGTGTGCATGAATTTGCTCAGTTTTAAATTACCCTCAGCATTTAAAAACCACCTGGATGGGTTCAAGCAGTAATGTGAGGCTGAGAGAAATATGAATTAATGAAGAACACGTTTTGGTGATAGGCCTATAAATAAATCGTTTCTATGCATGTAGTTGGCACCTGCAGATTGAATAATGCTAATGTAAGCAGACACAGATTTCTAAAGTCTTTTTATGTAAAATGTGGTTAGGTCCTGCTTGCTTTGCTATGCTAATGAATGCCAGGGAGAATGTAAGCTCTATTTTAACTTTTTGTTTACATCGCTGGACACATGCTGAGAAAGTTCCCATGGAATACTGCTTACCACATGTACCTTAAAAGGGTCCGAACTCACAGAATTAATCACATTTTAAAAAATGATTTGGTTTCTCACATTTAAGATAATAGTCCTCTGTTACTTTTAACAACTTTGGCATATAAGATATCTAATAACTGCTTAAATATAGTAGCACAACCTTCGTTATTTAAAAAAATCATTAAATTTCATAGGTCTGCATGGTGACAGACTGTGGATTCTCCTAGATGCTAAGACCTTTATCCTCCCTGGAAGCATATAGGAAAAAACAAAAGCAACTTTCTTTGGATTTTCAACAAAAGCGGCCTACTTAGGTGGATTCATTCAAAAACAAAACATCTTTTGTTCTCCGTAAAGGAAGCAGGAGGCATCAGGTTGGAAGAAAATGCCGAGCAGTTAGTGTGCAGCAACATCCCCACTCCCTAGGATCTGGGACTAAAGACCCGTCTGGAGTGCAGAGACAAGGCACAGTGGAAGACACCAGCCAGTCACTTGTCTGGAGTCAGCGTGCTTATACATTTCATCTCATCCAACGTTCCTCAGGAAAACCCGTGAAGAAGAGGAGGCCCCTGTGCTTGAGAGCTGAGAGGACAAATGGACGTCCACATACCACACATATCTAAACACACAAGTTTGACAGTGAGCTGCTAAATAAAATATTTCATTTGTTCCATTCTTCTTCCTTAACCCATACATCTTCCAAACAACAAAGTTGAAAATTTTGTTTGTGTATGGCCAAAAGTTGGCAAAATATCAAAGAAAACTGAATTTAACTTTTAGTGTGCATATCTGGGAGTTTTGTTGATGGGCCAAATATGTTCAGTTAAGTAGTAAAATAATACTTACAGAAATAGTATTGTTCATTTTTGAAATATATATTTATCTTGTAAAATTACTGCAAATTTATTATGTTGTTATAATCAAGATTTTCAATAATTGTGTTCTCTTGACAGCCAAACCAGATAAGATTTTTTGAGACCTTATAGTTTTTAAATAGTTTTTTATTCATTCATTTGGAGAAACTTTGTTCTGCTCAAGTAGCAGCAACTGGAATTGTCAATAAAAATTTAAAGTAATTCTTAGATTCAGAAATAAAACATGAAATTAACAAATCATGTTCAAACATTACCATAGGAATGGATGCTGGCAATAAATTATCATCCCAAAACATTGCAAAATAGTTTATCTGCAAGATGTAGATTTCTATCCCTTTTATGGGATTTTTGATGTACCTTAAGGTAATACCTAGAATCACACAGTATCTCTTTTCTTCTAATATTGTCAATGCTGAGATTTTATAAAGGGAGCTGAAAATAGAAGCATGTTGCTCAATTTGTTCCAATCTCTCTTCAGCTGAGACCATAACTTGCTTTTTAATGACCAGAAAATATTCCTTGTAGAAATTAGTTTTGGAAATATTTGTACATAAATATTTTTCTGCATAGTAAGAAAACATTTTCATTTCTTGCTGTAATTTCCTTCTGTTTTAATGAAATGTCAAATTTGTTGCATATTTAACATGCAGTTTCTTGTGACTTAGAAAAATAATTTTTTCCCAAATTTTTAGTTATCTTAATCCTTTTAAAAATGAAGTTGACAACCACATCTCATTTTTGTGTTGCTGCTATTTATTATCTTTTACTAACATAAATGCCAAGCAAAATTGATAGTACACATTCAAAATTAAATACATAATTCATTTTTCACTAAATATCAAAATTTGATTTTTTCTCAAATAGATTTTTATTTGAGGAATTTCTCAACTTTTGAAATCCTGTTAAAATTAGTTATATTTTTTAATATTTTTCTTTTCCCCCTTGTTTATCTAATAAATTAATTATCTAATTTCAATTCCCTATCCGAAAGGTTTTATTTCTTAATTTTAAATTCACATTACATGTTTGGCCATTCTATGAACAAATTTGGAAATTATTTCTACTAAATACAAAATCTTTCCATTCTTTGTATAGGTATAAGGGATAGGTTGGTAAAAGGTTACAAACTTTTGGCTATAAGCTGAAAAAGGTCTAAGAATCTAATGTATAATGACTATAGTTGATAATACTGTATTGTATAACTGAAATTTGCTGAGAGTAGAACTTGAATGCTCTCACAAAATTATATATGCATATATAAGGGAGGTGATGGGTTTATTAATTAACTAGACGGGAGGAATCCCTACACATTACATATTTATATCAAATCATCACCATGTACACTTTAAATATATTACAATTTTAACCTCAGGTATACCTCAGTAAAAGTGAAAAATTAGTGCTGTAATAAACATCATTGCGCTCTGTTAAATATTGAACACATGATGTCTTTTAATGTTCCTTTAAGAACATTAAAACAATTTCGGTGTTCTGTTCTATATTTACTTCTTCATTGAAAAACATCAGTTGTTGGTCATATATTCAACCTTTTGTTCTAGTATTTGCTAATTTTATGTGAATGTGACATTTCATATTCTTTTCATCGAGAATGTGTTTCCAATCACAAATATCTTCATTGGCCAAACCAGTTATGAACATTGGTTAAGAAATATATAACAGTAGTAACAAGACATTTTGTCTTTGAACTTAAAACAGTTTCTTTCCAGATTTAAAAGATTTCTGGTTTTAAATAAAATATATGGAACACAGAGAATTTTCAGGGCAGTAAAACTACTCTGTATGGTATTATAATGATGGGTACCCGTCATTATACATTTGCTCAAGCCCATGAAATGTGTAACACCAAGAGTGAACCTTAACTTTGATCTTCTGGCAGTGATGACGCATCACTGCAGGTTCATCAGTCGTAACAAACGTACCGCTCTTGTGGGGGTGTTGACGGTGGGGGAGGCTGTGCCTGTGGTAGAGCCGGGGTACACAGCAAATCTCTGTACATTCCCCTTAGTTTTGCTGTGAATTTACAGCTGCTCTAAAAAAATAAACTCTATAAAAAAAGGAAATATGAATTTTCTGCCATGTTTATCCAATGGAAAACTGTAATCATTGATTTGAATCAGATTGTGCTTTGCTAGAAACATTTTCATTTGCATCAGGATATGACAGCCATTTTCCAGAATCATTATCCAATAAACAGAGTCAAGTTCCAGAGACTCTGACTTTCTTATCCAGTTTGCAGATTTTATAAATGTAGTTTTTTCAACTTCCATCAAACATCCCTGAATGAGATTTGCTGTCTCTGAATTGTACATTTGATATGAATAATTTTCTTTTGTTTTTATTGTTTTGATCAGAAGTTACAGGTTCATTTAATGAGAATTTGACAATGTGGAAGTTTTATCTGACCAGTCCCAGTCATGGATTTGATGAGAATAATTTCCTTGCTCATTTTCATTATATCTTCTTTAAATAAAAAATTTATAATGATCTGCTTGCAGATGTTATGTGGGCCATGCTGTACTGAAGTGTGCTCACTTTCTTAACTTCTAAGTACTAATTTGAAAAGTTTTTATTTCTTATTGCTTTTTAGTTTTTCTTCCATTTTAAATTCTACTTTCGTACTTTGTCATTTTATTATGGTACACATTCGTACACAAATTGTATACATTCTCAATGATCTAAAGCAAGAGTCAGCAAACTTTATCTGTAAATGGCTAAGTTGTAATTATTTCTGGCTTTGCAGGTCACACAGTATCTGTAGCAATTACTCAGTTCTGATGTGGCAGCATGAAAATAGCCATAGAGACTACATAAAAAATGTGGACATAGGTGTATCCCAATAAAACGTATGTAAAAACAAATGGCAGACCAGATTTGACCCAGATCTAAAAGATTTTAAAAAATAAAGCATTGTTTCCCAAGGGTAAAAAAATTCCAAATGTAGATAATTTAAAGCTATTTTTATATTTATTTCTTCTCTAAAATGTTCAAAATTATGAAAACTAAAAGGCAAAATAACTATTAAAATTAATATCAAAATTAAAGTCAAGATATAAATAAAACTACAATTTTAATTTAATTTTTGAAAATGTAATTATATCATACTAAATATCTTTATAAAAATGAAACCATTCATAATCAAAATGTTCGGTATCCATGTAGCTGGCAATGTAAGAATCAATGCCATGGGAAAAACAGATGCTGGTTGATCTCACTTATATGTAGGGTCAAAAAAGTAAAAGTCAAACTCTTAAAAGCAGAGAAGAGATTGAGGTTGCCAGGGGCTGAGGGCTGAGAAAAACGAGCAGATGTTGGTCTTTCAGATATAAAATGAATAAGTTCCGAGAAACTAGTCTTAATAATACTGCATTATATACATAAATTTGTTGAGAGTAAATCTTAAGCATTCTCATAGATAAGCATTCTCATAGATAAATAAATACATAAATAAATTATGTGAGATGATGGATGTGTTAATTAGCTTGGTGCGGTAATCATTTTATAATATATTCATAAATCAAATAATCACATAGTACACTAAATATAGAAAGTTTGTTGATTATACCTCAATAAAATTGGAGGAAAGGACTCAATGCCATGCTTCACATTTCACCTAGATATATGGTTATAATATTATATGTATTTAAAGTATGAGAATTATTTAATATTGCAAAATAATATTCAAACTTCATATAAAATTGCTGCATATACCTCATTAATTTATGACTACCTCCAGATCCAGGACTTAGAAAATAAGTGTATTTGTCTGCTTAGGCTGCCATAATGAAGAACACAGGCTGAGTGTCTTAAACAGCAGAAATTTGTTTCTCACAGTTCTGGAGGCTGGAAGTTCCAGGTCAAGGTCTGGCAGGGTTTGGTTTCTGGGGAGGACTCTCTCCCTAGCTTGCTGGCGACTACCTTCTCACTACAGTCATTGCATGGCCTTTCCACTGAGCTCGTGCACAGGGAGAGAGATGGAGACAGGTAGACACTGGGACCTCTGGCATCTCTTCCATAAGCACACACTCTATCAGAGCAGGGCCCGCCCCACATAACCTCATTTAACCTTAATTACATTTTTAAAAGCTCTGTTTCTAAATACAGTCACTTTGGGAGTTAGCATTACCACATAGAAATGGGGGGGAACATAGTTCAGTCCATAGCAACAAGGAAAAGCAAGAATATAGATTCTCAGCACTGCTGGGAAATAAATACTTTCTTATCCAAAATTTATTGTAGAAATGCTACCTAACAGAAAGGATTTAGCAAGTTCAATTTATTTTTCTTCTTACCTAAGTATTTTTGTCCCACACTTCCAAAGCAGTGTCTGTTTTTGACATTGTTAGCTGTACAACCTACAAACCTTCATGGTGTAAGGACACTGGCGTCTTTTGTTTTAAGGATACAGGACAAGAAATGTAAAGAAACATTTCCTTGGAACCAAGCAGTGTTTATAGTATACAGGTCCTCAAAAGGGCGGCCCAGGCCAGAGACCCCTCTGGCCTTGTCTAAGGCAGCCATTTCTACAAGCATTGTACAGATGAATGGAAAGAGATTAAGCAACTCGTCTGACTTTTAAAAATGTCTGAGTCAAGAGTAGCTTTAGGCTATATTTTTTAAAATCATATTTAATGTTTATGGCAAGATCCCAATTTTGTGTATAGATCAATATTAAATACATTTGGTCAAGGGTGGGGTTTGAATCTCATTGTATGGTAGGAACTTGGGTAGTAGTAACTAGCACATGTGAAGGTATTAAAGAATATATATTGAAAGAACTGGTGAATGATTGCTTAGTTATCCTTAAAACTTATAAAACATTGTAGAGTAGTAACTATTTTATATATGAATAAACCAAAACCAGAATGGCCAGTTATAGCCCAGAGTAAGACTTCACAGTTATTGACTAAATATATGTGTGTGTATATATATATATATATATATATATATATATATATATATATATATATCATGTAACTACAACTTTAATATAGTGGTTTTGGTTATTTGGCATTAGATGTCAAAATTATTAATTCAGGAAATATTAACCTGTTTACCTGAGGGATTGAGATGCCTCCTGGGAAAGAGTTCAACCAGTCAGTCGTTCCCAACAGGTCTCATAAGAAAAACCTGGCCTTCACAGGAAAGGAAGAATTGTGGCTAGAGCTCCGGAGTTGCAGAACAAAGCAAATTTTGATCATTGAGAATTCTACGTCTCTGGTGTCTCCATAGTGTCCAAGGGTGGCAGCCTTAGTGACTTTGAAACGGGTTGGTGCAGACAGTGGTGGTACCAAGAGAGTTATTTTGAACTGTGAGCACCAGAAGCAGTTTTGGATGCTTATTTGAGCACCTGTATGATTCTTCTATCACTAATAATAAGAAAGTTGATGATGCATCAATCATGAAATTGTTCCAAATTTCTAATGATCTTCTCATTTCCTTTTTTTTGGAACTAAGTAAAATATAAATTCATTTGAGGCTAAATTCTTCTATTCACTTACCTATAGCCTTCCAAAAAATTAAAAGTGAAGAACAAGTAAGACAAATTTTTAAAAATTTAAATGCCTATATGGGTAATAGGAAAAAATCATAATAGAAGGGAGGAGTTGTTTGGTGGTACTAAGTGTGGACAGCAATTTAATGAGAAATTACAGCCCTTTGGGAGCTGAGCCATAAAAAACAAACTTCCAAATCACCAGACACAAATTATTATCATTTTCAAAAAAGAAATAAAGAGAAAATCAAAGATGTTGCCAATATTGAGCTGTCGTGGCTGTTGGTTTTTCATAACTTACACAGATATAGATAATCACAGCCACTAAAATGACAAAATGCTTCATATTGTTATTGAGAGAACTAAGAACTTGATAATATTTTCTATATAATGGTTTGTTCTTTTAGGTTCAGAAAATTTAGGTTAAACTCAAATGGATCCTCTACTTATTATTGATCTAATTGAATTTGTCTTATAAATGAAGGGACTTGTTTCAATGATTGAAAGAATTTGTTTTGCTGTGTCTGCAGTGCCATGGAAAACACACACACACTCGCCCACACTGAGACAAGATAGGAAATCATATCTGTTGCACTAATTTGATATTACCAGACTTTTATAACAATAAATTTATCTAGATGGCCTTAGCATGTTAATGTTATTTTGACTTCTTTTCCAATGCATATGAATTCTAACAGTATAATGTATAGCATTTAGGTTACAGTATATTGGTGGAAAATCTTGAAACAGAATTGTATCCTAAGGAAAGGTTTATTGGAAATACCACTTTTAAATTAAAAGCTACACAAAATGTGATCCTTTAAAGTACTCTCAGAAAAACCCTATTGGGAGTAATTTCTCATTGAGTTTCTTAAAACCTTTTGATTTTGGAACCTAAATTTAAATACCTTACTTTTGCTGCTCAAACTATGCCCAGAAGAAAACCTTAAAGGAAGTCGGTTGCTTTTCTTTCTCATTTTCGAGGTTGCAGTGGGGTGTAGTACCAAAACTCTGGACTAGTGTGGGGACACCTGGGTTCTAGTTACTATTCTGTCACTGACTACATATGTTTTTGACACTTTACCATTCCAGAAAATTTTGGGTCAACAAGAACAAAACCCAGAATTGGGATGCTGGTTTCAGTTCTGTTGTAGCCACTGTGGTAGTACCTTATAACAGAATACATGTTCTTACTGCCAGGGACCAGTGTCAGAGTGCGAAAGGAAACACCAAACCATGGGTGGACAACATTTCCCAAACACTGACACCAACTCATTCTGAAGAGTAACAAGGCTGGCATTTGCACAAAGCAACAACTGGCCTTCTATGCAATATGTAGTAAGTAGATATAAATCCCATAACTTAACACTACTTAAAAATACACAACACTGCCATTACCATACAAGCATTCACTTGCTCAGTCTAGTAGCAGATGCTCAGAAATTGGAGAAACTCAGCTGGAGATCGATGAAGTCAGAAGAGGGAAAGAACATTTGATAAGAACAATGTGAAATCTCACAGAAGCCAAGGACAGGACATAGTTGGAAAAGAGACTCAAATCTTTAAGGGCTCACTCTCTCCTCCATTTCCCTAGTCTCCTTCCTCTGCAAGCATCTGCTTTCTTTCCCCTTTTCTCTCTACACACCGGCCTCTGTCCTTCTGGGAAACATGGCAGACAACAGCCCTAAGCTTTACATATACTACAGAAACATAAAGAGATCGAATTCTCTTACTCAGATCCAGTAACAGAATTTCCGAAAATCGATTCTCTGATATAATAAAGTATATTTCTGGCCTTTGTCTCTATTCCTTGCCACAGAGCTTCAAAAACCACTGGAACTTTTTGAATGATAAATGCTGTGTTAATGAAATGACTCATGGCCGGTGCCTAGATAGGTTTGGGATGGAAGTTGGTCACCAGAGAGACCAGACACCTGACAGAGAGAGGGAACTTTCAGCCACTGGATATCCACTGAGGGCTGGAGATTGAGTACAATTACATGGTCAGTGAGTTCATCAATCTTGCCTACTTAATGAAACCCCAACAAAAACTCCGGGCAGCATATCGTTTTCCACAGTGGCCGCACCAGTCTGCATTCCCACCAAGATGCACTAGGGTCTCCTTTTCTCCACATCGTTGCCAACACTTGTCGTTTATTGATTTATTGATGGTAGGCATTCTGACAGGTGTGAGGTAATATCTCACTGTGGTTTTTATTTGCATTTCTCTGATGATGAGTGATGTTGAGCATTTTTTCATATGTCTATGGGCCATCTGTATAACCTTTCCCTTTTAACCCAGTAATTCCACTTTTGGGAATAAATCCTAAGAATCCCAAAACACTAATACAAAAAATATACACATGTACCCCTACATTCATAGCAATGCGATTTACAAAAGCCAGGATCTGAAAACAGCCTAAGTGCCAATCAGTAGATGACTGGATTTAAAAAGCTGTGGTACATACACATAATGGAATACTACACAGCAGTAAAAAAGAAAGAACTCTTACCTTTCACAACAGCATAGATGGACCTGGAGAACATAATTCTAAGTGGAATAGTCCAGTCAGAGAGAGACAAATACCACATGATCTCAATTATATGTGGAATCTAAGGAACACAATAAATTAACCAACAAAATGGAAACAGAAGCATAGATACATGGAACAGACTAACAGCTGATGGGGAGGGGCGGAACTGGATGAAAGATGGTGAATGGATTAACCAAAGAACACTTATGCATGACCCATGGACACAGACAACAATCTGGGGACTGACTGAGGGAGGAGAGAGGGCGGCGCTAGGTGGAGGTGGGAAAAGGGAGGAAAAGCAGGAACAGCTGTAATAGCATACAAAATTAAACAAACATACAAACAAACAAACTCTGGATAGCAAGGCTCTTGCTGGTTGGTGAACACACTGACAGGCCAAGAGAGTGAGGCACCCTGACCCCACGAGGAGAAAGCATGGGAGCTTTGCGTTTGCGACCCTCCCAGTCCTTGCCCTATACAACTTTTCATTTGGCTGTTCCTGAGTTGTGTCATTTCTAATAAAATTGCAATTATGAGAACAGTACTTTCTTGAGTTCTGTGAGTTCTATCAAATTATGGAAACTGAGAGAGCCATAGAAAACCCCCAGTTTATAGTAGGCAAGTCAGAAGTGTGGGTGACCTGGGGGCCTCACTTGCAGCTGGTATCTAAGGTGAAGGCTGTCTTGGAAGACGGAGCCCTTAATCTGTGGAGCCTGGTACTAACTCCAGGTTGTTAATGCCAGAATTGAATCACAGTGTACCCATTTGGTGCGGAAACAAAATAGATTATGACTAGCCAAGCCTAACCAATGAAGTCAAATAGTGGGATAATACAGCTTGGATCTTCTTCCCACCCTGAACCAATCGATGGTCACACTTATAAACATGGCAACACCTAAGGCAGCCATGTGAATGCAGAAGCGAGGGGGCATTTTCTAGAAAAGAGATGCTGGGCAGACAACATCCCGGTGCTCTACTCCGACTGCTCCGAGTACCCAACACTGACCGAGTACGTCATGCATTTCATTCTTAAATCTAGTCAGGTCCACAGACAGCTCTGCTGATGCTGTAAACTCATATAATCACACACATGGCTGGAAAGTACATGTAATGCTGAACTTCTGAATGTTAAAACATTTCAAAATGACAGAACACTTTTCAGCAGCTAAAACATCTTATATTAAAATTGAGAGTTTATAAATAGTAACCTGATCTTATAAACAACTGGCTGTGGATTACATTTATCTAGAAAATCATTCAGTGTTTTTCTCAAGTATATATTTTCTTTGGTGCAATAGATAAGTACCCTCCTAAACACAGCCATGAAAATAAACGTAAGGTCTATCCTGGCATTACATATGCAAAAGAGAGTAGTTCCCACATGGCATTGTGGTAAGCTGTAATGGATACAAAAAACAAAAGCCTGTAGAGCTAAAAGAGTAAAGATGAACACAGTCTACTTTCACTAGCAAGGTACACACAAGAAAAACACTCTCGTCCTGCTCTGTTACTTTCTGCCTGCAGAAGTCTTCCCTCGTACCTTATGAACGTGTTCTGTATTTCACAGTACCTCAATGCAGGATGTGTGTTAGCTTTTATTCAAATATTAGCTCTTAGCCCTTTATGTTGTAGTCGCCTAGGAATTCATGTTTCCCCCAGAATGCTCCCCATGATTTGAGAAGATAGCTGTACCACTGTGTTTAGTCCTTAAAACCAGCACAGTGCCTAGAACATAGCAGGAGCTCGACGACTATCCATTATATTTGCATTGATTGATGGTCCTTGGCCAGTGACCTAAACTCTCTGAGTGTTTATTTGCCTGTGAATAAAAGGAAGGTAATAATAATCCTTACTTCACTGGGTTGTTATGAGGATTAAATCCCCTATAAATGCTACTACTGTTGTTGCTGTTGATAGCTGGGCCCAGTCAGCCATCATTATTCACTGATTAGAAGCCATCAGACCCAAAGCGAGCTATTTATAGTGGAGAAATCAGAAGAGAATATTTCACAAGAGGTGCAGGTCACTGTTCTCAAAATAAACAGCAAATAAAATCTCACTGTCCAGACAGCCGTCCCCTTTCCTGACATCTCTGGATATTATTAGAGTTATACCCTGGATATTATTAGAGTTATTTGAATACCTATCAACTCATTTAGGCATTGATATATACTACTTACTACTCGTTTGTAACAAGTGATCAACTTAACTAGGAGTCAAATAATGCAGTTGTAGTTTATGCTACATGTTTAGAGACTTTATCACTTTGTAATGTTGCAATAAAGAAAAAATCTGGCGCTTTTTCTATTTACTTTATTAAACCACTGTGCTTCAGCATACTTGGCATTTGTCATTTATCTTTTTAGTATGCCAGCTCTACTTTCTTACTAATTTATGTTCTCTATGCTGAGATGTTAGTCAATAAAATAAACATATTAGTAGAGGAAATTTGTAACATACAGATTAAATTTTTCATTCTTTTTAAAATATATTTTTTCATCACTATTTATCTTCTCTGTACCCTCTTCCACCTCCACCCACCCTCTGTGTCCCCAGTCATCACATTATTTGTGTCCATGAGTTCTTTCTCTTTTTTTCCCTTTTTTGCTCAGTCCCTCTGCCACTCACCCCCAGAATACCCCCCCCACCCCCAGAGTGTCAACCTGCTAGGCTCTTTATGGAAATCAAGATCATAACATCCCATGTATGACATAACTTTTTACGAGATCATTTCAGCTATAGCTTAAAACACACTTTGGAAAGAGCAAGTACACATAAAGATTCAGCAAGCAAATACAATCGCTTTTTAACAACAACAACAACAAAAGAATCTTCACAATAAACCCCTGAGATGCAAGCAGAATTCTGGAAGAGAATGCTACTAAGACTATAGCAGGGATAAGCAGAGAGCTGGAACTGCAGTTAGAGACGGTACCCAAGCAGCTTCTGAAGAAAGTACATGCTTATTGTTAAAGTCACACTCATCAAGGATATACTATGTAATTAGTAAAGGCAATGCCATTCTTTTGAATTTTTTTGGTGGGGAAGGAGAATAAAGCTCATCAGCTAGAACTGAAATGTATTGCATTGAATAAAGGCATTCGACACTTGCCAACCACCTAATTAATTTGACAAAAAATTAAAGTTATTTGAACTATTCATTGCATAAGTAGAACTTATATTGGTTTGAACTCATTGTAGAAGTTTATTAATTCAAGGAGATTTTTTTGAAGCCTTCCATCAAAAATACTATTCCAAAGTGTCCAGTGTGTTTCAATGCTGGGTCACTCCTCTGCTGTCAAGGAGACACCCAAGCAGATTCGCTGGGAACATGTTAATAATGGCTCCACCCTTGCAAATATACATAGGTGAGTCTGCTACCTAATCGCACGTGCCATACTTAATGGAGATTTATAACCCTAAATCTTTGCTCCAAACAAGCTCTTAGGAAATTACAAACCAGGGTCTACTTAAATTGACACAAAGTGGAATGTCGCAATTAACTGGCGGTGATCACAACTTCAGCATCTCACCAGGGGCATGTTAAGCATGTCGCTTCTTGAATTATTGCCAGCTAACATTTACTTCGTGATATATGAATATCGCCAGGGAAATTCAGAGCCCTTCAGCCACTTAGACCTCATGTTAATACTCCCAAGTGGCTTTATTCAAGGCGCCACACTGCTCCCCATTAGGAGTTGTCATGCAATGTTTTATTTTGATATTTTACTTCACTGATTTTCATCATAGTTTCCTACCTAGATTCCAGACACTATGACTACATTCATAAACTTGCATATAATATGCATGTGAAATCATATTTCCTTCTTGGACATGTTAGCAAAATTCCGTCTGTCTGTTCCTTTTTAAACTGCTCAGTTTTCCACATTGAAGAGAGAATTGGGTTACAATTACCTACTAAGACTTTTCATCAAAATAATATTTTAGGTTGTGTACAATATTGTTCCATATTATCCCTTGCCCGAGGAGTTTAAAGTATTTTACGCACCCAGATATTTCTACAATAAACCTCAAGGCAAACTAAAGCATTTTGAAGTTGAAAGAAAATTTTAGGGATTTTTCTAGTGTAATCTCTTTATTATTCAGATCAGAAAGTCCACTCAAAAAGATCAGAGAAGCAGAGGGCGTGGTGGCTGAGAACGTGAACTCCAGCGCCAGACGGCCTGGGTTACGGGGGCTTCAGCCGCAGCCTCACTGTGGAACACTGGCAACTTATTTCATGTTCTGCGTCTTTGTTTCCGTGTCTATAAAGTTGTCATAATAATACCTACTCTGGAGGGTTTCTGTGAGGATGAACTAACACATACATTACTATGAAGAACAGTTCTTTCCCGATTGCAGTTTCAGGGAAGAGGGAATTTCCTTAAACACCCCTGATGACGACTTTGGAAGAGGAGGTGGCATTGTGCCGCCCAGATCCTCTCTCTCCCTTTACTCCCCGAGCGGCTGCCCAGGGACACTCAGTGTTCTGTTCTGTTCTGCTCATCTTAGGTTGTCCTTCCATTTGGAACATCCTACGGCCAACCAGCATGGCCAAAGGCTGGAGGCAAAAATATATTTCCAGGAAGGCTGTTGTTGCCCCATTGTCTGATACTGGCTTTATTAATTGTGAAGGTGATATTTGGTTTTCTATCTGACCTGTTTTGTTTTCTCTCTCATTAAGTTCAGAACTCGGATAAGAAAATACCACCAACACAAAGCTCACAGAGGGCCTGACAGAGCATGAGTGCTCAATTCACAGTAGCTGTTACCATCATTATTTTGTCTTTCTCAAAAGTGCCAATCATACTAGCATCAAAATTCATGTCACAACCCAGTTGCCTTGATTACAGCACTAAGATCTCATCTACAATAGGGAAAAAAGGGAGCTTTGATCATTGGATGCCGAAGATCATACAACTGCGTTCCTATTTCACAGCACTTCAGATCCACTTACCAACCAGTCACTATGCCCTTATCTGAGGAATACTTGTGATGCAAATATTTTTAAAATATTCTTTGGGACCTATAATTCAAATAATAGTAATTTATGTTCTTACATGAAGCATTTAAATATCTTAATATTTTGAGATATAAATATATGGAAGTTAAAATAATGGTTGAGCTTTTGTTTCTCAAATACGCTGCACTTCTTGGATTTGAGTTATCAGTGTATAAATTCTACATTCCTCATCTTTATAACTTTTGAGGCTATAATTTTCCATTTAAATTTGCTATTTGCCACTTCCCACAGTTACACTCATATATATGTACCTTACACAGAGCATACACATAGCTGAAATTTGTTAAATGTTAGTCAATTTATTTTTTATTTTTGTTTTTACACTTATTAAATTTAATATACCAAATATATACTTGCTTAAACTGTTTTTATTGTTGTTCATGTACAGTTGTCTCCATTTTCTTGTCACCACTTTCCCCCGACTCCCACCCCCAATCCTTCCCCGCTTTGGCTCTGTCCATGGGTCCTTTATCCATGTTCCTTGACGACCTTTTCTCTTCTTTCCCCTGTTATCCTCCTCCTCCCTCCCTTCAATTTCTTTTTTTAATTTTATAGTTTAATAAAAATGTCTGGTTTTGCCTGGGTTGTTGAGTTAGTTAGAGCATTGTCCCAGTACACTGAGATTGTGGGTTTGATCCCTGGTCAGGGCACATACAAGAATCAACCAATGAAAGCATAAATAAGTGGAATAACAAATTGATGTCTCTCTCTCTTAATTCAATTTTTAAAAATCTATTTATGTTTGTATAGTAGAATTTTGAATAATAGATTTTAAGTTTCTTTAGTACAGTTCCAGGGTTTTTATATTGTCTTGTTCATCATAAATCAGACCATATCAGTCCCCTACTCAAAACCTCCCAATGCCTTCCCATCACGTATAGAATTCAATCCTTTAAAAGTCCACCATGAGCTGGCCTTGCCTCCCCTCTCACCCACACCTCCAGTGAGCCCTCCCTGTCACTCAGGGCCTTCTCACCACAATTCACCTTCTTGCTGTGCCAAGTCACGCCAAGGGCACCCCCATCTCAAGCACTTGGACCTTTTCTTCCCTCTGCCAAGAACTCTGTTCTCTCAGTTACTGGTTCATCCCTTCACTTCACACAAGTCGCTATTCAAATGCCATCCCCTCAAAGTGACCTCTTCTCACCATCTTCTCTCAAATATTCCCACACTCACACTCTATCTCTCCCTATAACTGTACCTTGATTTATTTTCTTCATAGCCCTTATAACTACTTGATAATATATACATATTGGTTATTTATGTAAGGTCCATGGATCTAGAAATTTAATTTGTTTTATACTTGTCTCTCAAGCTCCTGGCAAATGGCAGACACTTAAATATGTGTTGAATTAATAAATAACAAATGAATACTCATATGTCAGTATTTAGCACAGTCCCTGGCTCATAGTGAGAGCTGATTAAGTGATAGTTGAACAAATGAATAAAATATTTTGTTCAACAAAAATATTGTTCCTAAAACAAAAGCCAAGACTGCCTGTCTGCAGACATGTTAGAAACTGAGTGGAGAGAGAATAATTACATGCACTAAAATTTTTTAAATGATATGTAAAACTGTGTTAAGCTGGATAAAATCAGTTCTATAAAAAGTGTGTCTAAATGAACTATACAGCTAATAAGTGCATGACTACTCAGGAAGCAGAGTTTGACAAAGGCCTGAGTTCTCAGGCAGGGCAGGCTTCACTGAGTAGCAATCTGAAAAGGATATTAAAGGACTTAAGAGTTTGAATAAGTAAAGAGGAGACATGAGGGAGAATATCACAAGTGGAAGAAAAAGCCAGCTCATGATTGAATTATATCTATCTATCTATATAATTATATATAGCATAGTACAGTGTGTATATATAATATCCATAATATATAGTATAGTATATATATTATATAGTATATATAGTATATATTTGTATTTTTAATTAAATTAAATTTATTGGGGTGACGTTGGTTAACTAAATTATGTAAGTTTTAAGTGTACAGTTCTATAAAATATTATCCATATATTGCATTTTATATATATTTTGCATTGTACATTCTTAACAATGCATTTTTCAATTAAAAGTTCTCCAATTTAAATATATAGAAAATATTAAATTGTATATCCTTAGAAATGTTGAGATTCTCATGATTTGAAGCTTAGAATAAATTTTGAAATAAAAATCAGAGAACATATTTATAATAAGTCATCTCTTCATGTGCTAATATACACAATAGATTTTGCTTAAAGGTGATATAATTAAGTTAGTACTGGTATTAGCGAATTATACCTATTTTTTGAGAAAACTGAAATGCCTTTAGAAGAAAGGTTTTTAATTTATTGAAGCTACAGGAAAAGTGCTAGAATGTCTTAACATGACCATATCCATAAAACACATGCTTTTTCTACAAATAGGAGATAAGTTATTGAAGATATTTTCAGAAATATTCATTGTCTTAGCCATGCTCATTGTCTTATCCCGTACTTGACTACTACTAAGTAGCTTGAAGGGAATTCCCACTTGCTTATAATTCAATGCAGTAAAGCTGTTCATCACAGAACAGTCATCTAACATTATAACCGAATTGGTGTAGGTCCCATAAAAGGAGTCAGGACAGTGTATAGTTTGTGAGCATTCAGACTCCATGTGCTGTGTCCTCATGTTGAGCATGTGGTGTTGTTTGACACTATTTACCAAGTCAGAACCGACATGACACTCCCTGAGCAGAGCGCTGCCTTCCATGGGAGCCAGGCATGCCCTCAGCAGGGACGCCACCGCAACAGGGACAGACAGGTTCCAAACAAAATAAATCATAGACGGAATGGGTCTGCAGTGCCCAGTATTTCTTGTGAAACTCAAAAATAAAATCACTTGAAAAAGTATCTCTTACTGAATTTTGAAAATAGGTTAGTAAAATAATGCCCTCAGTCAAAAAAATAGTAAAAAGTACCTGTTTCTAATTCGTTTTTTTCCTCTTGCAGGTGTATGTTTTGAAGCTAGGAAAATGAAATGAACTATATTAAATAGAACTTTGATGTCTCTGCCTTAAATTGACTTTATAAAAGAACAAACGAGGCAAATGAAAGGCATTTGTGAGAAGACCCCTTCCTAATAAAATGGTCATTTTAGGGTCCCTCTCCCCTCCATTTCTGAGAGAGAAGCTTGGAGTCTCATTTACATTGTCATGCCTGTTAATTAGTTTCCAATCAGTCTGCCATCAGTTGTGTGGAGTGGGCAGGAATGTCTGCCTTTTTGAGGCTTCTGAATTCTCTGATTTTAGTTGCTGTTCAGACAGTGGGAATAGTAATGGGCAAGTATTGAATTAGAGCTAAAAACGGTACACTTTTACTGTCTGAACAGCTAAACCTCAATGGCATCAGTCTGTTTACTGTAATTTCCACTTATTGACCATTATCATAAAGATGAATATTAAAAGGATGCACTGAATTTGTTTAAAAGATAAAAGCAGTTAATAAAATGATAGCAAGACAAATAAAAAAACATTCAAATACAGTTAATGATTTTAGACTTGACATTCAACTCAACAATTTGGAAAACATGGTTATACATGATATTTGGCATGAAGTTTAGGATAGCACCTTGATTCAAGTTCAAATAATACTACCCATGAACAATGTAGAAGTTATTTAATATTCCTAGTGCCCTGTCTTTACTGGAAAATGAGGATAAAGGTCTATCTCACAGAATCATTATGAGAATCAAATGAAATATTTCAATTGTTTATTGAGATAGGTATAGGTGTGAAAGCATTTCATATTGTAAAGTAATAAACACATAATAATTATAAGTATATTTTATTTTTATTTTTTATTTGTGCTTAGCATGCACAGAATTAGAGTAATCATAATTCTTAATTCATAACACACATTCATTATTAGTACAGGCTTATGTCATCTTTATTTAGTTGATTAATTATTTAGTTAGTATGCTTATTTTTATTTATTTTTAATTTTTTAAGTTATCATTCAGTTACAGTTGTCCCATTTTTCTCCCATTAATCTCCCCTGCCCTACCCAACCCCACCTCCCAGATTCAATCCCCTCCCTCACTGTCTTTGTCCATGGATCCTTCATACATGTTCCTTGACTTGACCTTTCCCCCTCTTTCCCCCATGAACCCCTATCCCATCCCCTCTGGTCCCTGTCAGTTGGTTCTTTATTTTCATGTCTCTGGTTCTATTTTGCTCATTGTTTGTTTTGTTGATTAGGTTCCACTTACAGATGAGATCATATAGTATTTGTCTTTCACAGCATGCCTTATTTCACTTAGCAAAATACTCTTTATCTAGTTAGCATTTTTAATAATGTGATAAGCATTTATGAAATCATCATTCAAAACAGAAGCTTGCACCCTGATTCACATCTAGCCATATAGTCCCTTTTCTCACCTCCTGTCTCCCCACTGAAGCCCATGTTCATCATTCCCTTCTTTATTCTTACACAATCTGATTGAATTGCTGTATACCTTTTTATCTTTAATGATAATTTACTTAAATGTTCTTATGGTTTTCATATAAATAGTTATCTACAAATAATGACAGTTTTATTTCTCCTTTTGCCTCTATTTTTTTCTTGTTTTATTACACTAACAGCTAGAGAAAAATGTTGAAAGCCTAAAAATCGATTAACTAAATATCAATGGTAAGAGACTAGCAAGTAAAAAACAAAACACACCCATGAAAAGAAGACAATTAAAATACATTCATGGTAAGACCACATCTCCTCGACTACATTTTAAAGATTACATCTGACTGAGAAAATTTAAGCCATCCAGAAAGAACCTACACAGACTCCCGCTACCACATCTACCCTCCTGAATTAGCCTGCTGGGGCTGCCATAACACAGTGCCACAGGCTGCGTGACTTAAATAACAGAAACTTATTTTTTCTCAGTTCTCTAGCCTAGAAATCCATCACATCTTGGCCTGTTGGCCAAGATCAAATATAGGCTAGATATCCAAGATCAAGGCTTCTTGTGAAGCCTCCCTTCTTGGCTTATAGATGGCTACAGTGTCAGTGTGTCTTCCCATGGCTTTTTCTCTGTGTACATGCATCCCTCGTATTTCTTTTCTCCTCTTCTCATAAGGATGCACCAGTCAGATATGATTAAGGTCCTACCCTTACAACCTCATTTTAGTTTAATCATCTCTTTAAAGATCATATCTTCAAATAGTCACATTCCGAGGAACTGGGGTTAGGGCTTCAACATGTGTGTTTGGGAGGCACAGTTCAGGCCATAATACCATCTGTACCCCAAATAATAGTTTTCTGCCCGTTCCACTGAGTAGATTCAACCCCATATCAAGGGCACACAGCTCGGCTGAATTTCAGCTTCTCCTCTCCCCTTAGGCACACAACCTTGCGTAGAGCACAACTTGCACATTTGCAGGTCATGGCCCCATCTGTACCCAAGTAATCTGCTTCCCACCAGCTACTATAGATGGATAATTCATACTCCTGTGTAAAGGGGATTCATCTCCTTATGCACTGATCCTTATTCTTTTGCCTCTTCAGAGCCACACTAGCAATGCTCACCTCTCTATGCTACATCATCAATTTTTTCTCTCTAGCTGATTATTGCCTTTAATATGCAAACATGTTATTTATGCCATCCTGAACTCCACTTTTAATCCCATCTTTTGACTCTACTTCCCCTTTCACTATTACTGTCATTTCTCCTCACATTCTTTTATTCCACCTTGGACAGACTTGCTCTCTCTTCTATGAAAAACCTTTCCTATCACAGTCACCAAAGATCTCTATGTTGCTAAATCTAAAGATCAATCCTTCATCTTCATATTACTTGACTCATCAGCAACATTTGACACAATTGATCAAATTGATACTGATATATCATTTTTTTAAACTCATCTTCCAGAACAGCACATTCTTGGCTTTCCTTCCACCTCACTGGTCGTTCCGTTTCAGGCTCTTTTTCTAGTTCTTCCTCTGCTCCCTGACCTCCTATCACTGACGTCATCTGAGTGCAGTCCTTGAACCTTTTCTCTTTTCTATCTAGATACACTCTCTTAGTGAGCTGAGCCATGCAGCCTCAAATACCATCTACACCACAATGAGTGCCAATCTTTTTCTCTCTCCTGAACTCTGATGTGAATGTTCAAACTCTGTTCAACCTTTTCTCATGGATGTTGTGGTGGGCAGAATTTTAAAGTGACCCCACATGGTTTCTGGCCCCTAGTGTACATGCCCTGTGAAATACCTGGGACTGAATATGATGGATCTCCCTCCTGTGGTTATGTTATGTTATATGGTGCAGTTAACTTTTATAAGGGAGACATCCAGGTGGACCTGACCTAATTGCATGAGCCCTTTAAAAGCTGGGTGTTTTCTCCATTTCCTCTCAGAAAAAAAGTCAGACGGTAGAAGCAAGAGACATTCAACACGAAGGAAATTTTTACATTGCTGAAAATGGAAAAAGCTGTGGAGCAAACATCTCCTAGTGGCTTCTAGTTGCTGAGAATGTCCCCCACCTGACAGCCACCAAATAAACAGGGATCTCAGTCCTACAACCACAAGAAACTGAATTCTGCTAACAACTTAAATAAGCCTAGAAGTGTACTGCTCCCCACAGCCTGCAGGCAAGAACTCTCCTGAGCGACACCTTGATTTCAGCCTTGTGAAACCCTGAACAGAGAATCCAGTCACTCACAGCCTGACTTCTGACCTGCAGAACTGTGAACTAAATAAATGGGTGTTATTTTAAGCCACTACACTTCTGGTAATTTGTGACACAAGGAAAAAAACACCAACCAATACAGATGTGTAATAGACACCTTGAGCTCAACATTTCCGAAACTGAACTCTTGATCTTCTTTCCACATGGATTCACCTCATTCTTCCCCATTTCCATTGTCAGCACCTCCTTCTTTCCAGTTGTATTAATCCTTTCCTCTCTCTCTCTCACAACCCACATCTTCACTGCCAGAAATTCCTACTGGCTCTGCTTTCAAAATGTAGCCAACTCTTAATATTTGTTACCACCTCCTGTGCTCCACTTTTGCCCGAAACACCATCATCATCCCTCACGTTGATGACTGCAGTCGGTTTATAATTGGACTTCCCTGCTGTTACCTTACTCCTATGTCTGTTCTCCACACAGTGGCCGAAGGAGGTTTTGTAAAACTACAAGTCAGCTCATGTAATCTCCCTTATTCAAAACGCTGCAACGAGTCCTCATTTTACTAAGAGTGAGTACTTGTGACATGGAAGAGAGAAACAGGCCTGATACTGCCCTCAAATAGCTTCCAGCCCTGTTACTAGTATTCTGAGGAGAGAAGAAACAAGGGAAGAGGTGTTTGAACAGTGATTCAGAGTATAACTTTACTTCCAACCACAGTTGTTCTTTTCTCAGACAAATTTACAAACAAAACTCATTGAAAGAAAAGCTGCTGATTATCTCAGCCTTCTCGAATTTTCTGAGAACAGTAAGAGGCTTAGGTAGTCTCTGCTTTGAAATCTTCCTTTGGAAACTATTGTGATTTTTTTAATTGGAATTAGTTTTCAAAAACTCTGCTGCCTCTCAGCCCCAGGGACTCTGGCAGGTCAGTTGGCTGCTGAGACTCGATTTCTCATCTGAATTGGGAGTCAGTGAGGCCAGCCCGACCCAGCCCATGGGGCCACTGGAAGAATTAACTTAGATTCTTGCATTGGGGGAAAATTTTGTAACTAAAGACCTTTGTACACAAGTGTATCCTTATTATTAACCAAACTATTTAGCAGCCTCCCTGGTGACGGAGTGGCCTCTCAGCACCTCATCACTCCTCCTGCAGCCAGTGAACTTCCCTATAAAATTACAAAGATTTCCAGACCTGCAGGTGACCCTTAGGCGTGGGTGCTCATTGCTTACCCTGTGACCAAATAATGAAGAGCAAGTTATGGCTCATAAATTTTCAGGGCTGTCTTAGTCCTGCAAAATTTGAAACTAAGGCAGAAAGGGGAATTGGGGCTATTTGGTAAATACAGCCATTCCTTCCTCTTACACACGAATCCCAGCATTCAGATGTCAGCTGTGATTACCAACACACTTCAGTTTCTGCCTCCCCTCATTTCCACATCCCCAGCCTTGTTGAGAAAAAAGAAAATCGCAAAGGCACTCTAAGAAAGAGCAGAACAATTGTTACAAGAATACACAGCATTGTAAGAATGCGTTGTCCGTGCCTGTGTAACTCTGGTATGCAGAGCTCGGCTGTGAGATTATTTCTGGCCTGTGGTGCTCCGCACGACACTGCTGCCACATGCAGTGTGGAGAAAACACAGCCATCATGAGGGAAGTCACCTACTGAGTTACCAAGGAGGAGGAGTCTTAGAAGGCAGGGCTACTACCATAGTTTCTAGGCAGCCACAGGTTTTATTCTGACAGATCACACCATTCCCCACCATACCTGAATTCAGAACAGAGCACATTTTTATACATCTTTCCACAGGCTTGTATTCTTTTGCCTCTCCCACTTCTGAGCTTTGCCCACAGTAGGTGCTTTGTATAGACTTGCCACGTGGAATATCTTCTGTTCCCCCCAAGATCTCTGCTCTACCTTCTAGACAGCCATGTCTGCACTGGGAGGCTGACCTGTGTGGAGCTCATCGCCCTCTGCCTTCCAACTGGGTGCAGCCCAAGGGAGTTCCACCAGGAGACAAGGAAAAGGAGAGTGAAACCTGAAAATGTATCCCCTGACTCTCGAATTTAAGGCTACCTCAGCCTCCTGTGTCCCTCAACTGAGCTCACTTCCTTTCCCAAGGCAGCACTGAATCCCTCTCTCCTGCTTCCTCTTTGCAGATTTTGGCAGCCATACCTCCCACCTTGTCCCTTTGGGTCTAGAGATTGTGACAGCCCAAGGAGTACTTCTCTATCTTTTGTCATTTCCCTACCTCGTCACCGCAGCTTTATAAAACTCATTAAACCCAAGTTCTTTATTTTGCAGGTGACATTTGATTCTTGCTAGGCCCCTGACTGATACACTTGCTGAATTAAATGAGCATTACCTGAATATTTCTTTATTTTACTTAACAGACACATACTATAAAAGAGCAATTTGGTAGAGAATTCCATGTGATTTTAGCATATCTTATGTGTGGCTTTATATTTTAATAAGCTTATCCTTCGAATCTCAGCTTAAACATTCCTTCTTCAGACCTGCATTCTCCAACCCATAATCTTTCTCACAGCACCTCACTTTTCTTTACTATACCTTACCACAGTTTGTTCTTACACACATTTTTTTGTTTGCATGTTTAATGTCTGCTGTCACTAGACCTTAAACTTCACGAGGGCAGTAGCTATGTCCTTTGTCCTCAGTGCTGAGTTTTTTAGAGAGCCAGCTGGCCCGTGGTGGATGCCCAATAAACATGTGTTGAGTGAGTGACTGAGTTAAACAAATAAATAAGAGGAAGAAGGACCATCTAACTCCTCATGCCAGATGTATCTCAATCTGCACACCTAGCCAGCTCCCAACATAAGCCTGGGTTATCATCCTCCCTGTTCATTGACCATCCAAGTGAAGTCATTTCATAGCACCTCAGGACCGCTTGGTCCTGTCCCTCTCTCTACTCCTAAGTGTGTGCTCCTTTCCCAAAACAGACTAAGTTTTTAGAACATTTAGTCTATGGCTTAGATTTCTTCTGTCTCCCCCATAATGCACTTTATATTAGAACATCTAGAATGGAGTCTACTCTAGGGCAAGGGCTTTCTAAAATGGCATGAGACATTTAGGGCTGACAAAAGGTCTCACAGCAACTTATCAGAAAAAATTTACATACTGCTGGATGGATATACAGTGTCGGTGCCTCACACCCTATTTCAATTATGAGTCCTTTAGAGCATATAATCAAACTTTTTCCAGGCTCTGAATCTCATCCCAGATAATTCAGCTGCAAAATTCTTTGATGAGACAGAAATGTCCCTCACCCCAAAAATGTTTTCATCCCAACACAGCAAAAGTATGAAACTCTTTAGTAATATTTTAAATCTACCCCAGTTTCTAGGGTGTTTTGTGTATATGCAACTGCCACTTGGGAATTGTGTCACCAAAATGACCATTTTTCCATCTTTAAGCTTTTGGTCATTTCTTGTTTTATATTCTCCAGTTAGGAAATTATAAACCTAGTCACCAGAAAAACAGAAAGAAAAACAGTAGACAGGTCTCCAAGTGTTGTAGCCCTAACAAAAACTTTAAATTCAGCACAATTTAAATCATGTGTTTAATTATCTGATTCTTATTTGTGTGTTTAATAATTAAATCAGATGTTTAATTATCTAATTATTTCAATGTAACTATATTTTGTATTGACTATTTGGAAAACTTTCCTTATTTGCATATCCTCCTACCCTCAATGATAAGCAATATAAGTAATTAATAATATTTTAATAAGCAAATTAATTTTGGAGTATGTGGACCAAAGTACTTATCTTAATATGAAGTTACTATACTATAATGGAAACTTGAAATTTTGAGAACTTATTGAGAAGTTTATTATATTATTTCGTGTTTTATCTCCTATCGCCACAAATGTGTGTCTTTGGAAGAGAAATTGACTCTGCTTAATCTGCTATAGATATGATCTGGCTTCTTTGAGAAGTTTCTAGATAGGAATGACTAGGATTAAGCATGCATTGGGTTCATTTGGTCTGATTTGCAACATCCACAGAAAGCATTTAACTTCTTGCATCCTTATCAAAGTTTGATGCTATTTAAATATTCCTTGGAATGAATTATTTCTTCCCCCAAATCATACAGTACTAGGCAAATACTCAAAAATCAAAGAATAAAATTGCTCCACCTAAGAACAAATAAATTCTTAAAGTTTTTTTATTTTCCTAAAAGGTTAAACACACAAGTTTAACATGCACTATTACATTAGAAGAACTGGACACGGTGTATGTAAACATGGTGACAAAGGTTACAGAAGGTTGTCCCATCATGAGACTGTTTAAAATTTGGCATGTTTGAACTCTCAGCACACTTGGTGAACTTCCAGAAAGCTCTACCAGCCATAATTAACCACTAATGAAATTTTACTAGGAAAAAAATTACAAGCTATATTCAAAATCTCTTTAAGTCTGAGGGAGCAATTCCACAAGAATGATTGCCTTCCTATATAAGAGACTGCCATAGAAAGGCTCAGAAACAAATCTGTCCCCAACAGCTAATAACTCACCTATTATCAAACCCTCTAGAATCATAATACCTCAGTCCCAACTGTGAGCCTGCAACTATGTGACAAAACAATTGATGAATTGCAGTGACCAGCCGAATTGGTAATGTGCCTTGGGATTTGGGAACTCCACCCACCCTACGTGTGAGAAGAATTTATGAAGATAACATGACATGCTAATATATTTTTACAGCTTGAACAAGATATTCCATGCCATTTTGGAACACCACACGTAGTTCATCAATATAACTCCTCAGACCTTTATCCCTTTTTGTTTCTTCGCTGCGGCACGTAATGTAATTATCAAAAAGGTTAAGACTCACTGACGAGTGGAAGGATTTGAACCCTGAACAGGGGCTCTTTTGCCCCCTTTCATTCTCTATTTTTGTTCTCTTCATTGGTTCATTTATATTTTTGTTGTTTTGTTGCAATTGTCTTAATACAGTCTTCAGCAATAGCAAAAACATGAAAAAAAAACTTTGAATGGCTTAGATGTGACCTTTGAAAAACCTTATTTGTCTATCTCCTTTTAAATGGGTGAGGTGGTATGTCAAATCCCAAAGCAGCATTGGCTAGAATTCAGGTATCTTTCAGAGAGAAATCAAGGTCACCACCTCTGAAGGATAAAACTGTTAGTTCATAGGTAGGAAAGACATCAGCGCTGTCCTCTCCTCTAGCTGTTGGTGGATGTCAGATCTACTTCTGAAAGCTGTTCTCATTCTTGAATACAATTTGTGCAGTTAATTATGGAAAAGTATTTCAGGCTTCTCTGCTTAATCATATTTAATGTATTAAAATCTATTCTGATATATTAAGTAGTCAAAAATTTTGAAACAGTTAATATACACCAGGCTCGTTACTGCTTATGATAAAAAAGAAAAAGCTGCTAACATTGGCAACTCATTAGTATAAGCCTCTCATAGTGTGCCTTCCTGAGTTAGCTCACTAGGTCCTTGCACAGCCCTGAGAGCTAGGGGTCATCATGATGCCTGGTCTCTCAATGAAGAGACATGTTTCTGAAAAGGAACAAAGTAATGAAGGAAGGAAAGAAGGAAGGGAGGAAGGGAGGAAGGGAGGAAGGAAGGAAGGGAGGGAGGGATGGAGGGAGAGAGGGAGGGAGAAAAAAGAAAAACTAATAACTGAAACTTGAATTTGAGTCCAGCCTACTCCAAAGCCATACTCTTGAGAACTAGGCTTAACAGTTTCTGCAAAATTCATACACACTTCACGTTGCTTTGAAATTTCTCAAGTATAAAGAATGCATTGAAATAAGATTTAACCACAGCACAAGTCCTTTGAAATCAAACAAATATGGATGAGAGACTTCACCAATTGTGAACAATGTGGTCTTGGGAAGTTTTCTCAAAACCTGTAAGCTGAAGTTTTCTCGTTCGTGTAAAGCTCACAAGACTATGAAAGGGTAAATGAGATGACACGTGTCAGTGCACAGTAATAGACTGACAAAGGGAAGCACCTTATCTTTTCAAAGATTTTCAGTATTAGAAAAGATTCGGTTTGAAAATGAATGATCTTACACATGTTTTCCCTCTTTGTGCCTTGCATGTAGCAAGAAATTTCTCAAATATCTATTGAAGAAAATGGAATGTTTCTGGTAAGCCCTAGTAGGAAAATATTACCGGATTGGAACTCTAGCTGTGACTTCTTCTGTGTCCATCAAGACTCCATACATAGAATGACACTGAACTAATAAACTTTTTGCTCTCAGGTAAGAGCATATCACAGTCTAAATTGAAACTTCAAATAACCAACATACTACAGGGGACCTCAGCCATCTGCAGATATGCCTTCTCAAAAGCATACAAATACAGTACTGGTGGAGGGTGATGTCTTTTAAGTTCTCTACAGTTCTGTCCCATCCACCAGCCACACTGACTACTGAGCATCTGATAAGTGCCTGGTCCAAAGTAAGATCTGCTCTAACAGTAAAATGAGCATTAAAGTTTGAAGGCTTAATATGGAAAATTTCTCATTAATAATTTTATATTAACTACATGATGAAATTATTCTATTTTGGATCTATTACATACAATATTTATATATAAGACATAATATATATTAATATATATTCATATATTATTAAAATTAAATTCACCTTTTTTCACTTTTTAATATGGCTACTAGAAACTTAAATAATGTGAGCTTTAATGATTCACATTGTATTTTAATTGTTGAGTGCTGGTATAGAATTTTACTAGATCTAATAAAGGTAATAAAAACAATATAATTTATTAGGGGAAATAATGTAAAAGAAAGATAAATACAGAATCTAGGAAATAGATTAAAAATCATTCAGAATATATTCAGGACTATTTAGAGAGGATAAACTCTGACTTTTAATAACTAATATTATTTAGTGAAATTGAAATAATTCTGCAATAAAAAATTTTAATTTTTGTATTAGTTTGCCAGTTCTGTCATAAAAGACTGCATGGTTTAAGCAACAGAAATTCATTTTCTCACAGTTCTGGAGGCTGGAAGTCCAACATCAGGGTTGCTCTGGTCTGGTCTCTTCCTAGGCCTCTCCTTGGCTTACACACGGCCACCTTCTCTCTGTGTCCTCACGTGGTCTTTCCTCTGTGTGAGCACAGGTCTGTGCTCTAATCTCCTCTTCTTATAAGGACACCAGTCATGTTGGATTAGTGCCCACCCATATGACCTTATTTTACTTTAATCACCTCTTTAAAGCTCCTATCTCCAAATATAGTCACATTCTGAGGTGCTGAGGGTTAGGGCTTTAACATAGGCATTTTGGGGAGACACAATTCAGCCTATAACAATAGCTCAGCTATAGTAATTTTTTAAAAATCTATTATGAACATTTTTTCCTGATTATAGAAACATTTTAGTATATTAATGGATCTCTTAAAAAGAGTCTACCTAGCTAAAAGGAAAATTCTCTCCAAATGATCAATATTTGTAATTCTATAGACATATATTTCTCTTTACAGAAATAATCTGAACTTCCATGTCATAAATCAGTCTTGTGGGTCTTTTTAATTTGAAGTGGTTTTCCAGCACTTACCCTCCACCCCCAGGATCCAGTACTTTTCTCTCTGGACACAACAGAAGCATTTCAGGCATCATTGTACATTACTCAGTAAGGCATCACTACAGACCCAACATACATACAAGCTGAGCTTTGAGTTGTTCCTACAGGAAAGTTATTTGTGTTATCTATTGCAAATATTTCTAAACAGCTGGTTGGGTTATTGTAGTATGGTACCTAAGGGTACAAAGGGTCCTCAGAATGGCACAGACCGGAGATCAAGTCTCTACTCTGCCGGTTCCTAACTGTGTGATCTGAGGAAGGGTGCTTAACCTCTGTACACCCCAGTTTCCTCATCTGTGGTATAAAAAAATAACGGTATGCTTAATAATAGTGCTACTATGTGGATGAAATATTTTTACTTAATTCACTTCCTGCTCTAATGAATTGAGCAAATGTTTCCTTCATCATTCTCTCCCTCACCTAACAACTAGGTAGACAGATGACAAGCTTCTTTAATTCAGCAGCTTACTTTAAAAACTCTGTATATGGACACCACATGGAAGACGAGAGGACAGAAAAACACTGCTTCTTGGATCCCATCAGTAGATGTCTCCGGTGTAGAAAAAAGAGAAAGGTGAGAGAAGGGGTGGATTATTAGAAACTTGTGGTCAGCAACATCAAAAGTGAATTCAAAGCTTAGTTTTGATTCAAATAAGAATCCAGGAGTATGAAACTCGAACACCAACTTACACCATACACAAAAAAATTCAAGGTGGATAAAAGACTTAAATATAAACAGTGACACCATTAAAGTCCTGGAGGAGAACATAGGCAGGAAAATCTCAGATATTGTATGCAGAAACATTTTTACTGACACGTCCCCTAGAGCAAGGGACATAAAGGAAAGAATAAACAAATGGGATCTCATCAAAATAAA
>CM052545.1:30223973-30266147 GCA_028533065.1 Trachops cirrhosus | reverse complement strand
GGCGTGCCTTGGTGTGTTCCTCCTTGGGTCCAACTTCTTTGGGACTCTCTGAGCTTCCTGGGCTTCCTGGAAGTCTATTTCCTTTGCCAGATTGGGGAAGTTCTCCTTTATTATTTGTTCAAATAAGTTTTCCACTTGTTGCTCTTCCTCTTCTCCTTCTGGTCCCCCTATAATTCAAATGTTGGAACGTTTAAAGATGTCCTGGAGGTTCCTAAGCCTCTCCTTATTTTTTTTAATTCTTCTTTCCTCATTCTTTTCTGGTTGTATGTTTTTTTCTTCCTTCTGGTCCACTCCATTGATGTGAGACCCATCTTTCATTCCATCACTATTGGTTCCCTGTGCATTTTTCTTTGTTTCACTTATTGTAGCCTTCATTTTTTTCATCTAGTTTGCGAACAAAATCAACCAATTCTGTGAGCATCCTGATCACCAGGGCTTTGAACTGTGCATCTGATAGGTTGGCTATCTCTTGGTCGCTTAAAAGGATGGGTTCTGGGGCTTTCATTTGTTCTTCTGTTTGAGCCATCTCTTTTTTTTTTTTGGTCTTGTCGCACCTGTTATGTGTGAGGGGCGGAGCCTTAGGTGTTCACTAGGGCGGGGCACCCCAGTCCCTGGGTTGTGATGCTGGATGTGGGGGTGGGGTCCGAGAAGGAACAATGGTGCTTGCTCTGCTCTCTGTTGGACCTCAGTCCCTTCTGCAGCTTCCCTGGAGCAAACTGGGCCCCTCTGGTGCCAATTCCTGTGTGGGTGGGCTTGTGCACCCCATGGGACTTTCCTTTTCAATCAGTGCCCCAAGGCTCTATTTCCTGGTGCTGGAACCCTGAGTTGCGTGCAGTGTCTTGCTTCCCAATTGCCGCCTCACTGGATATGCCAGTTGCCACCCCCCAGCCAGGGTCTGCCAGCTGCCACTTGCCCACCCAGGGTCTGCCCGCTGCCGTCTTGTGTGCCCCAGTTGCCTTACACCGCTAGTCTCAACACTCTCTGCTCTCTGCTCCTCCGCAACCTGCACCCAGCTGCCCAACTCTGCCCCTCCTACCGGTCTGGATGAACGTGTCTATTTTACCTCCTTGGGTGTCTGACTTCCATACAGTTCAATTTTCTGTCAGTTCTGGTTGTTATTCTGTTTCTAAATTGTTGTTGTCCCTATCTTGGTTGTGCAAGGAGGCACAGTGTGTCTACCTATGCTTCCATCTTGGCCAGAAGTCTCTGACCTATTTTCTTGTGTTATATGTCACACTACACAGGGCACAATCATCAGTGTGACCTGGATAGAGATGGCACACCACTTCTTGGAATGCTCCTCGATTAGCAGTCATGTAGACAGCCATTAGCTGTGATTGTCTGCCCCTTGGCTAAAGACAAAAGAGGAAGAGAAAATCTTCACCACACTCAAAAAACAGGTAGCAAGTTCTGCTGAAATGCTGAAGGAGAAAGCAAGGATTTAAAATCTACTACTTAGTCCTGGCTGGTATTGCTCAGTGGGTTGAGTGCCGGCCTGCAAACCAAAGGGTCGCTGGTTCAATTCCCATTCAGGGCACGCGCCTGGGTTGTCAGCCAAGTCCCCACTTGGGGGCACTCAGGAGACAACTACACATTAATGTTTCTCTCCCTCTCTTTCTCCCTCCCTTCTCCTCTCTAAATATTGTAAGTGAAATCTTTCTTACCAAATAAGTGGTGGGGGTGGGCAGAAATGCAGACAACTGTACTTGAACAACAATAAAATAAAATATCTACAACTTAGGCCAATAGCCTTCACACAAGGCTGTTTTTGAATTTAAGGATATGCACTATTTGAAAATCTAGCACACAAGTGCTTTATTTGGGAGGTAATGCTGAGAAGCACCAGGAGAAAAATAGGAAAGTGATACAGAGGAAGAAGTTGGCCAGTAAAGGGTAAGTTTCTGAGCGGGTTACATTTGTTAGCATCTGGAGCTCCAATCCCTTTGAGGAACCCAGGAAAACAATGTGAAATATGTCTCAAGAGATATCCTAAGCTGGAGATACATTCCCACCAATTCTATTAGTCATTGGCCAAGAGCTCATGCCTGAGCACTTCCAGTGTGCTGTACTCACAGGCCAAGTGAGAGACACTGCAGAGTTTCACGGGCGTGCTGCAGAAAGCAGCAGAGCGGATGAGTGTGGAAATGCTGAGTCCTAAGCAGATACAAGCAGGGCCTCAGAGGTGTTTGTTATGCCAAATTCCCATAAGATTAGACTCTAGATGCCAATATTTATCATCTGACCAGAAAATGCAGGAAGCGAGAAAAAGTACCCTGGTATGTAAGAGAACACTATACATGTAAGAAGAAACTAGAAAAACATTATTTTAAAAGGATACTTCCCCACTCTTAATTTCTTGGACCTTTTAGAAATTATATTAGTTTAGAGGAGGGGCTGGCATACTAGGGACTTGCAGCCAAATCCAGCCTGCCAACTATTTTTGTCCAGCCCCCAAACCAAGAATGATGTTTACATTTTTAAACAGTTGGGGGAAAGTTAGAAGAAGACTATTTCATGACATGTGAAATTTATATGATATTCAAATTTCACTGTCCATAAATATTTATTGAAACAAAGGCACACTCATCCGTTTACATAATGTCAATGGTTGTGCTGTCGATGGCAGAGTTGAGCTGCTGTGATAGAGAACATCTGGTCTTCGAGGCTTAAAAGTTTTCCTATCTGGCCCTTGACAGAAAGCTCGCCAAGCCATAATTCAGAATCAGACTCACTCTCAGGGACTCTTCGTGATGGTAGAGATGCCCTGGGGTGGGGTCGGGGGTGGTGGAAAGGGATGGTCTCTCTTCCTTACGGAGCATCAAAACCCCTGATTCGGCTTCCCCAGTCAGTCTCTGAGCTTCTTGAGTAAGGATGACTACTATTATTCTTCCCTCCTCCAAATTGATCAGCGCAGAACAGATATTGAGAGTCTCCCATTATTGCCAACAAAAAAGTTGTGGTTTCTTGTTAGGAAAGTACGTGCTAAGGAATGAGATTCTTGCAAGTAGTGATGAAAACGGAATACACTTTAAGATTTAGAATCCCTGTTTTCTCCAATACAAAACATAACACTTTGCGAACACCTGCTCTGTTCTGAATTTTTCCAGACATAAATTCACCCTGGAAACCAATGTTTGAACTCCAGCAAAGGAGCTAATTTTGAGAAAGGAGATGAAAAGATACCACACCAAGAGGTAACTTTGGAAAAAGAGAGGTTGGCAGCAGCAGGTCAGAGGGGAGCTTAATTAATATTATTTAATCATCAGGCATCGAGCTAATAAATTACTGAAGGAATAAAGATTTATATAAAACATTGAACAGAGAGCAAAAGAATTAAAACTGGTCCCTTTAATCAGATCCCAAGGGGATCCAGTATGCCAAGTTTAATCCAGCACCTAACCACATGGTTGCTTGCTCAGCCATGGAAGCAAGGACGATATATGTAAACCAGGTCTTTTCCAGGGAGTGTTACTGCGATCTATAAATTAGAATTTCGTTCTTCAGAATGCCCAAGTCTATTCTCAAGGCCATGTTTACAGGAGAATAGCAGTGTTCTCCGGGCACACACGTCAACGCAAAGAGAACTTTAAATAGCACAGGAGAAAAGTGTTCTTGGTAGTCACACAGCCTATGATAAACTTTGAAGTACAAATGAGAAGTGGAAGTGAATGTTAAACGTATGCCTTGTCCTAAAACTTCATGAAAAATGAAATGTACAAGAAGAGTTGGATCCCTGCCATGACACCCATTACAGTGTAGACGAAGGCTCTGACCTTCGTGTTATACTTACTGTGTTTTTGACACATTTAGTCAATTAAAACGGGTGAAGTGTAATTTGTTTTTCTTAAGTTTAATACAGCATGTCAATAGAAGTTAACCAAAATTTATAGTTGGAACACTAAAGCTGCCACATGCGCTTAAACAAATGAACACAATTTATCATGGTTGAAATAAAGAGAACATCACGGGCATTGGACTTTACACTTCACATAAGCGCGTTGCCAAATATAGGAAAGCAAGCTCCTTCTCACACTTCCAATGAAAAAGACATTTTAGTTCACATTAAATATTGGTGTGAAAAGTCTGGCAGGTATCCAGTCCTAAGGAGTGTTAACGTTGGCACTTCCACTGTGTACTTTTACTATAAATTGTTGTAGCGTTTATTTGACATGGAATACCCAAAGGATTGATGAGCAAAGAAAGGAAGATTTTTTTTATTGTGCCATATTACCTTTTTCAGACATCTATACTAAGCCTTTACATCTTCAAAGTCTAAACAAGTAGCCACCTGTATTCAATCGGTTTAAGATATTTTCATGAAACTATAGCTTCCCTTTTTATAAACCTATAAAAGCACACATTTTCCATTTTATTAGTCAGCAAAGCAGTGGCAGATTTAATAATAAAACTTATAAATACAGTTTCTTTATAGACAGTTTAACTTTTTTGCTTGTTTAAAATGCCACAAGAACAACCACATTTATTTCACTTTTTGTCCCTATCACACAGAAACAAGTAGCTACAATTTTGTGTATCTTTATATTTGTAAAAATTCACCTACCACTCAGAGTTTTATATAGCAGCCTACAGACTCCTAAAGATTTAAGGGAAACATGATACCACTAGGGGAAAATTATCTGCTACAACCAAATACACGCATTTGATTTTGGCATCCATAATATGGGCGCCATTTACATATAGCTGCAGTAATCAGGCCCTTGGAATTTCCAACAGCAATTTAAAATAAGTCTGTGTCCCCTTTTTATATTAAATAAATGCTTCCAGTTGTGACCACAAATAAACATACAGAGCCTATGTAAAAATATGGGTGGGATATTTGAATGGATTTTAAAAGTTGGGACTGGCATAAGTTAATCAAGCTGTAATGTTTGGGGACTAACATGGGACTAGCATAAAGTAAGTGGTTATGTAAGGTTTCAGATTTTAAGTAGATAAAACAAATACATAAAAGTGCACTGATAATCATATTTTTAAAATACCTAGATGACCCTACTGTGCTCTCTAAACCCCTAACCCAAGACTTTTACATTGAAGAACAGTTTTAATATTTAACAGTCAATTAAGTTAACATAATCAATGGTTTCAATGCTTAACTTAATCAAAGGCTATGTCTTTAAAAGGCTACCATTAGTCTAAATCATGACTAATATAGTATATTATCTTATCTTTCTAAACCAAATAATACCAAAATATTTGAATATATGTACAACTATAAATATGTATGAATATATGTAAATGTATGAAATAATGATATGATCGTAAATCAAAGTAAGCCAAGATACACCAAATTGGTAACAATAATACCTAGGGTTATTCAGTTGGCAGGAAAAGACAATAAACAAAAAGAAAATTGCATTATTAAAAGGTTCATCCATTAAAAGCAGCATAATTATATGATCACCTTTAAAAAAATATTTGGTTATATATGTGTATGTTTCTTTAAAAGGTCCATGAAACAATAGTCATCAAAATGTTATCAATACTCTTCAGATAATTACCCAGAAGTAGAATAGCAGTATACATAGATGCCAAATCGTAATGTTGCACAGTGAAAACTACATAATGTTATAAACCAATGTCACCTCAATTTTAAGAAATGTTTGATGGTACTTTTTCTTAATATGCAAAATTTTTTATGATACTTCCTTTCTCTCTTTTTGGCTGATTTTTTAAACAGTAGTCATTACTGTATGTAAAATATATGATGAAAGGGCTATTTTCATTGGAGGGAAAAAACCTAAAAGCTGCAGAAAGAAATACTAGCTTAAATTTCTCTCATTATAAATACTTCCTGTGGGGGAAATTTTTAATGCTTGAAATGCACAGAAACATTCTTATTTTTAAAGGGAGAAGTCACAACAAAAAAGGACGTGGCACATGCTGCTGTTGGCCTCGCTACCCATTCCCCCCGCCGGCCTTTGTAAGATTATCTCTGCACCTTATGTGGACCAACGGGCATTGAGAATAAACACTACATTTCCCATTCTCCCTCGTATGGAACAATGTAGGAATGTGCCCAAATTCTACCAAATTAGATGTACGCAGAGGTGATGCATGCTCGGGCCTGGAACATGGGAGCAGTAGTGTAAGCCATATGCAACCCCGCACACCAGAGCAAATTAGACAGACCATTACAGAGCAAGAAAAGAGAGTAGTTACTGTATTATAACCCTGGATGGCTTGTGCCTGGATTATTACAAGAGAAACAAATGCACTTTTACTTTTTTAAAGTCACCATTATTTTATTTTTATATTGTTAACAAATGATATACTCTACAAACACAGAGTTTGGTACCTAGAAGTTGAGCCACCTTAAGCACTTAAAATATGAAATGTTAATTTAGTAATCAGATGGTAACCAGAGAGAGAACAGATACCGCAGTCTGGAACATTGGTGATCCTTGTTACGCCTTGGTGCATTATTTGATTGATCATACTGGTCAGTAAGCTACAGATCACAATACCTTCCGATACAATCACATGCAGATAGACCCTATGAATGAGACTACTTGGGGAGGAGGGATCATAATATCAGTGAGAGCTGGTTTTTTCTTGCTAAGCTTAGCACTCCCACAAGAGAAAATAGTTCAAGAAAATTATAAGGTATTTTTTTAGGCAGATTTAGCAGGAGATAAGACTGGCTCAGTCTTCTCAAAAATATCACTGAGCTCTGGCCAAGTGACTCAGTTGTTTGGAGTGTTGTCCTGTGCACCAAAGGGTTGCAAGTTCAGTCCCTGGTCAGGGCACATACCTAGGTTGCAGGTTTGATCCCTGTTAGGGGTGCATACAGGAGGCAACTAATGGGTGTTTCACATCAATGTCACTCTCTCTCCCTCCCTCTCTCCTTCTCACCCCTTCCTCTTTCCTTTCTAAAATCAATAAACATATCTTTGAGTGAGGATTTTATAAAAAGTCCCTGACATAAATGGTGCCAGTCTAATGAAAAATCAGATAAAAGATATGGCCTTTTGCCTTCTCATACAAGACTGCTGTTTCAAATTACCTAAAACTTGCTATAAATAAAAACTTAATTGCAGAAAAAGAGAGAAAGTATAAGTATACAAATAATAAATGACAAAAGGGAAATAGATAAAACTGAAAATCGTGATTCCATACTGTATAATCCTATGAAAATAAATTTGAATACCTAGCTAAAATAGTGAATTTCCTATAAAATACATTTATCAAATTTGACCCTTTCTGTCCAGATAAATACTAGTTCTCTATTGCTGCCATAAAAAGTAACCACAAACTTAGGGCTTCAAACATCACACATTTATTATTTTATAGTTCTGCAGGTCAGAAACCCAATGTGGGTCTCACTGAACTAAAATCAAGGTGTCCGCAGGCTGCTTCCGTTTCTGGAGGTTCTAGACAAGAACTGGCTTCCTGTTCATTCATGTGTTGGCAGAATTCCTTCCTGTGGCTCTACGACCAAGGTCTCTGTTTTCTTACTGATTACCAATCAGCTGAGGGTTGTCCCCCGCTCCCAGCAGGCAACCGCATTCTTTGGCTCATAGTCCCTTACTTCATCTTGAAAGCCAGCAACTGTGGGTGCAGGTCAAGTCCCTCTCACATTGCCTTCTCTGACCCAGCAGGAGAAAGTTACTTACTTTTAAGTTTTCAAAGGAGGAAACAGTCAAGGATAATCTCCTCCTCTCAAGGTCTTTACCCTCCATCACATCTGCAAACTCCTTTTTCCCATGTAACATAACATATGCACAGGGACTGGGGATTAGGGCATGGATGTCTTTAAGGCCCTTTACTCTAGCACAGATCCAAACACAGATTTCTTTTTAAAAAACCTTAGATTGATTTTTATAGGAGAAATGGGAATCTAGACCTCAAAAATTATCATATATAGATGGTTTCACAGGGGAACTGAGGCAAACCTTCAAAGACTAGATAATACAATGCTACCTAAATTTTTCCAAGCATCGACAACGTATTTCCAAAAATTTTATTATAAAGAAAATGTAGTATTGATCTATAAACCTGATAAAATATTGTAGTAAAGGACAACACAGACCAATCTTACTTTGGATTATCGAGGAAAAAATCTTAAATAAAGTATTTGGAAATAGAACCCAACAGCACATTAAAAATTAATATCTCATGACCAAGTAAGGTTTATTACATGAATCCAAGAGTAATTCAATATTAAGAAATCCATTAGTATAACCACCATTTTAAAAGCTATAAAAAAGTATTTGACTATTGACATAGATACTAAAAAAACTTCAACAAAATTCAAAAGTAATATCTGATAAAATACTTTGTAAAATAGAAAATCATAGATTTTTCTTTAAATTATTAAAATATATTTATCTCAATTCTAAAGCCAGCATATTTCTTAGTAGTAAACACTAAAGGCATTTCCACTAAGATCCAGAACAAAGCAAGGATGCCAGATATTCCATTCAATTATTTAACACGGAATTGGACTTACTGGCTAACACAATAAAACAAGAGAGAATAATTGGAGATAAAAGAATTGGAAAAAAGTAAAATTATCAGAAGTAAAATTATCTCTATCTGCACATGGTATAATACTTGGAATATCTGGGTCAATGATAAAACCATCATAAATGAAATAGTTTAGTAAACTAGCAAGATGCAAAATTATATAAAAATCTATAGCCATAAATATATAAATAATAACCAGTCAAAAATATAATGACCGAGAAGAAAAGAAATCAACAAAAAATAGAAGTAAACATTTTGTAAACTAGCAGTAGTGTAAAAAACCATATGAGTAACATTACAAAGATCCTGAATGACCAAATTGAAATTGAAGAAAAGGAAAGACAGCCCTTGCTCATCACTGGAATGACTCGACCAAAAAAAAAAAACCAGAAAACAAACAACAACAACAAAAAGGTTGTCAAATATCCTCCTAGTTAATACAAATATTTTCCCAAAAAATAAGTATAAAACCCAGGGTTGGACAGGTTAGCTCTGAGACCTGTGTTTTTATACTGAGTGTATGCAAATTAACTGATAAGCACCTTATTTAAAAAGGACCAAGAGAAAAATGACTAACTCTCCTATGCATCAAAACATGGCATATAAGTAAATAACCAGAGTAATACAATGTTTAAAAATTAATACAGCTACATATGGAAATTTAGACTATAATTGAGATAGCATCTCATATCTTTGAGGATGAGATGAACTTTTTAATAAATAGTATTGTGACAAATGTGTGGTCATTGGAAAGTGGAAAAAAAGGTAAAAGAAAAAAAGATAAATGCCAATCTATCAGAAAGCACTTGCAACAAATAAAGAGAAAGAGTTAACCCATTATACAGAGAACTCTCAGGACAAAAAGGAGTATTTTTTTCAGCTGTACGAGGTATAATAGGCAAATAAAATGATAAGATATGGAAAGTATACATTTATCCATTATGAAACTGTTTATTGAGAACCTACTTGGTGTGAAGTTGTACACCTGAATTTGGGACACGGGATGATGTTGTGCATGCACATGTCTGTTCAAAGTAGGAAAACCCCCTTGAAGGCCTTTCCACTGCAGTAGCATCCCCTTTGGCAGTCAAGGGCAACTGCTATACTAATTTCCTGCATGTGTTTTTATTTTACTCTTTGCCTTCTTGAAGGCCCTGGAATGCAAAATAAGCCATGAAAAGGACTGTAAATATCCTTTGATATTTTAAGATAAGAAAAATATCCCTATACATAATAATATTTATTTGAAAACTTTAAAAATGTAGTTACTTAAGCTATTTTTATTAGAATATAAGGTCCTAATTTTAAAAGTAAATTTCCACCATCTTTTGTTTGCAACTGTTAAAGTAGTCAATTATGTGTTTATTTAACCCTGATTGTAACTTGAAAAATCTAATATGACAGTAATTGCATTACTCACAATTCAATATTTGGCTCTACACTTTATGTCACTCATAGCTCTAACTACAGCTGTCTAAGAATTCTGAGCTCAGAGCCTTCCATTATTTCTTACTCAAACATACAGAGTTCAAGTTTGTTTAATAATTTGTTTAATAATTTTGTTTAAACAGGACTATTTATTTGCCTTGGTAGCAAAATTGTTGCTTTTTTTCCCCCCTAATAGGTTATTCTTATTGTCATGAAGGGAGTCCCAGTGAGAACAAGGGCAATGTATGTTTTCCATCTGACAAGAGAACTATACCCACTTTTGTATTATTTACACAATAATGATCAAGGCCTAGGGCATTTCCTGGGGATTAATGGCTGGCTGGGAGATTGGCTGAAGGCCATTAACCTGGGGCAGTCATTAATTTTCTTAGAAAACCTAGGTTGAAGTCATTATTTCTATTATAAGATCAATAACACACATCCCTCACCATCACCACCACAACAACCAAAAAAAACTCATTGGAAATCACTTTTTTCTGGAATTTTTCTTAAGTACATTCAATCAGTAGGTTAGAATGTAAAAGAAAGGTCACTGAAATCCTGAACTTAGTAGCATGACAGGCCTCATCACCGGGACGTGAATGTCACGAATGTTTGTAATTGTTTCTTCTCTTCCCCGACTTAGAAGTCCAGCTAAAAATAAAGACTCTGTCTTGCTCTCCCTCCCACCCCCTCTCTCCTCCCCTCCCTCTTCCCTGAGGTCTTCCGTCAGCAAGTTTCCACTCAAGGTGTAAATCTGCAAAAGCAGCATGTGGTAGGTCACACAATATACAGATTATTGGAGAGCCGGTGGGACTGTGACTCTACAGTGTTTTCATTAATGGCATTTTCTCAGAATTAAATGTGTGAAAGAACTGTTCTTTCTTAACAACTTAACTGAAATCGATCTAAGAAAACTAGAATCCACACGACTAAAGAAGGCGTGATTTGTCGGTCACTGCTTTGATGCTGTAAACACTGAGGCTGGCAAGGGGAGGACCCTGACCCATGAAGTACCACCAAAAACACAGCAACATTGGGAGACCTGAAAGAAGCAAGGGTACATATTATAAAACAAATGTTAGAGAACCTCAGCAAATGCATATCGGCGCATAAAGCATTGAAGTGTGTGGTTAAGACAGTGCCCCATTGAACAAAGGGAGTTCCCTCCATTAGTTCTCTGGTTCAGACTTTTTTGAAGATTGGCTCCGTTGTCTGTGTCTCAGAAGTTCCTACATTCTTTTAGGCTAGGAGTAAAGTACTAACTTCCCAAAAAGTAAATAAAGGAATTTTTAAAATTTCCTCCATCTATTCCCTCATCTTTAAAATAGAGATAATGTGAATTACATTAAGTGTGCTACACAAGGGCAAACTGTTATCATGTAATGCAGTAAAAATAACTAATCATCTAGGATGCACCGGAAATAGTAGATGAGGTGTGATATGCAATGGAGTCCCTTCCCACCTTCTTTTCATTGACCTAATTTACATCTCAGTCACTCCTTACCCTTCAAATAAGGAGCAGGGATATTGTCATATTCTCGATTGTCAATGTGCTTACTTTACTTCCTTGGAAGTCCAATCCTTGAAGATTATTGTCATAGTCTTATTTATTGGGCCCAGATGGCTTCACTGGAGAATTCAGTCAGGCATTTAAGAAAGAAATGGCGTCAATTCTACATAAACTGTTCCACAAAATTAGAGGAAAGAAAATTTTCCAGCTCTTTGCATGATGCCAGAAGTTCTCTGACATGAAAACAAGACAGACCTTATAAGAAAAGAAAACCATAGACCAATATTCCACATGCGCATAAATGCAAAAATTTTAAACAAAATTTTAGCAAATCGAATCCAGCAATATGTAAAAAGGATAACACAATGTGGCAAAATAGGGTTCATTTGAGAAAAGCAAAGTTGGTTGAACATTCAAACATTAATCAATGTAATTTAGCACATTAACAGACTAAAAAGTAAAAGTCATATGATCTCAACAAATGTAGAAAGAACACTTGACAACATTAAATATGCAAATCTGCTAAAAACTCTTAGCAAAGCAGGACTTGAAAGGATCTTCCTCAACTTGATAGAGGACATCTACAGAAAACTTACAGCTAAGATCACATTTAATGAGAAGGAGCCCTGGCTGGGTGGTGGCTCAGTTGGTTGGAGCATCACATCGTACACCAGAAGGTTGTGGGTTCAATTCCCAGTCAAGGCACACACCTAGCTTGCGGGTTTGATCCCTAGTTGGGGCTCATATGGGAGGCTGCAACTGATGTATCTCAAGTCAATGTTTCTCTCTCTCCCTTTCACCCTATTTAAAAGCCATGAGAAAATATCATAGGATGAGAACAAAAAACCCCAACAAACCCTAGAACTAGAACTTAGGTTTATGTTAAAAAACTATTAAAAAATAAAGATCTATAATCATATCCTCAATTGAAGATTTTTTAAAAGTGTAATGAGAAAGACTAAAACCTTTTCCCCTAAGACCAGGAAAAACTCAGTGATATCCCTTCCCATGTCTGCTCCACACTGGGCTGGAATTTTAAGCCAGTTCAATAAGACAAGTAAAAGAAACAAAGGGTATCCAAACTAGAAGGACATAAACTGCGTCTATCTGCGGAAAAAATGACTGTTTCTGCAGAACATCCTTCAGAAATTGCCACAAAAAAGAAACAACTATTAGAAACCATCAAAATTCTTGCAGAAAATTGGAATTTTTAAGATGATCTTGTAGTGAGGAAGTTCTATCACACAAACCTCTAAAACTGCATGAGAAAAACATGATAGATTCAACTACATAAAAAAACTGTAAGCAAAAAATGCTACAGAGAAAGTCAAAGACAAAAAACAAATTGGGAAAAAATATTTCCATATCACAAAGGGATAATTTATTAATATATTAACAGCTCCTGTAAATCAATTAAAAAAATCAGAAACCCAACATGAAAGCAGCCAAATAATAAAACCAGAGAGGTCATAAAACAGTAACTGTAAATGTTTTTAAACATATTAAAAGACACATGCCTTCATAATACAAGAACTTCAAATTAAAACTATTTTAAGTTACTATAAAACTATTTTTGCACTTGTTGACCAAAACTCTTAAAGTTTCATGCATTCTGCTAGTGAAGGTGTGTGCAAACACATTGCTGATGGGAGCGAGCACTGGTCCATAGCTTTCACGGAAAGTAATTTGGCAACATGATATAAAATATAAGATGCACATGCCTTTTGATCTAACACTCTCAGATCTAGGAATTTCTCCTACAGATATGTTTGCAGATGTACAAAACAATCTGTACAATTTTACTCTCTGCAGCTTTATTTATATGACAAAAAATAAAAAAAACCTTAAATGTCCATCAGTGAAGGACTAATTAATAATTATGTCATATTAATACAATACTACCTCTAAAAAGAATGAACAGATCTTAATATAATGCTGTAGAAGGATTTCCATGATATGTTGCTGAGTTCAAAAGCCACCATGTAGGCCCTGACTGGTGTGGCTCAGTTGGTCGTTGTCCTGCAAAGCAAAAGGTCACTGGTTCAATTCCCGACAAGGGCCTGGGTTGCAGGTTTTGTCCCCGGTTGTTTGGTCCCCAGTTGGAGGTGCATTTGAGAGGCAACTAATTGATCAATCGATAGTTCTCTCTCACATCACTGTTTCTCTCCCTCTCTTTCTCCCTCCCTTCCCCTCTCTCCATAAATAAAATGTTTAAATAAAAAAGCACCACGTAGAAGACTGTTGTAACCAGAATGATGGACCAATACTTGTGTCTTCCAGAAACACAACAAAAAGAATAAGTAAACAACTAACACTTTGGGGTGGAAATGGGAGGGAGGGAGGTAGCACTAGGGGGGTGGGCTGGGATAGGAGTAAAGGACAGAAAACTGTACTTGAACAACAATTAAAATTTAAAAAATGTTATAAATAAATAAATAAAATTTTTAAAAAAACTAACATTCAACAAAACCAGCTCTGGGTAGGATCTGGACCACAATAAGGAAGCAGCGCAAGTCCTGTGGAGCTCAGAAAAGCACACCTAAGAATTTTACCTGTGTCAGCCCAGCCCAGAGCAGCTCTGAACGAAGAGGAGTTCCCTCAGAGGGATTCACCCCATGGGGAAAAAGAGAACAGAAGGGCCCCAGCAATCCACACCACCACTGTGGATTTCTGTAGACTTCACTGGTGAGATGCCCACAGTCTTCTCCAGTGCTGAACTCAGAAATACGGAGAATGAGAGCTAATAGGATTGGGTACAGCCATTAGCAGTGTCAGTGTTCAGGGAAGGAAGCACAGTAGACGGCTGTTCTAGCCCTGGAGAAGTGCAAGACTCTTCTGAACACCATCAGACAGAATTTTAATTAGAATCCCACATCCACGTCCCCACCCTACCCTGTGGCTCAGGGACAGACTGAAGCAGCAAGGTGTCTGAACCTGCAGCAACCGAAATCTGGGTGAATTTCCAAAGTGACCTGAAATAACCATGATCTGGGAACTACCTAGAAGTCAGAAACCAAAGTGACTGTGGGAGAACAAGCCACGTGGCAGATATTAACATCAAAAGCTAATTGCTATTTAGACACAAAACAGTATTTCTAACTGAATAGTGTGGTCCCGCCAAAGACATTTCAGGCACTTAAAAAGTAATTGAGCCGAAGTAAGCCATCATGTCCTATCCTAGCCATGTGGGTCATTTTTATAAAGCTGAAATCATTTATAATTCAGTTTTTACCCAGTTTTAATTTTCTTGAGGTATAAATGGGCAGTGTGTGAAACCAATTGAGTCCTCTATTTTCTTCCTAATTTCCAGCCAAAAAAAAATCCCTGGAGAAAAGTTGCATTTATCTCCACAAGATTTCCTTACAAAATAAAAAAGAGCACAATTTATTTTCACAAAGTCAATTACAGAAGGGTTAAGTCAATCACCACAATGGGAGGTGATCACGAGGGCTTCGAAAACGGGTGGGTCTGAAACGCCCTCCGCATGCAGGCACAATGAGACAGACGCAAACTGCAGGCACAGCTAGACTGCAAGGCTCCGAGCGCACGGAAACCAGAGCTCTGCCTCTGCACTCCATTCACAAAACCGAACTGATGGTAATTAATTCATGATTAGTTCATTTCAGCTAATATATGAGCCTAAGCTTTTGCTGAGTGATGTAATATTTCAAAAGTGGAGCTATGCAATGGAATTTATTGGACTTCCTGAAATCACCAATGTAATTGTTTTTGCTGTTCACATATTAGGCACAGTCTCGAGGGGAAAAGTTGATTCTTCGCATATAATACTCTTTCCCTGAAGTTTGAAGGTCTGTCATCTTTCTCAATATACTCACTTCATTAAAGAGTTTACAGCTTGCAAGAGGGTCACAAAGTCTGAGTAACAAAATGACTGTCCTGACAGATTTAGACAATAAAACCACCAGATTGTGACATAAATGTTTTTCTCAGAGGCTGTTTCTGAAACACATACTAAATGCAAATATTAAAACACCTGCGTGCCAAGCACAATTCTTTTAACAGATGTTAATCCCTGTGCATTTAGCCAATGGATTTAGATCACATAAATGTAACTTACCCCCTTCAGACTATCTTGGAAAGCTACCAATTACCTTATTTCAATTTGACAAGGAAACTATTACTCCCTACATTACAATTTTGATTTTATACTTTATAATGGAAATACGTAAAAAGCAAGCAAAAACTATGAAAGCCGACTTGAAACACAGGCAAAGCCTCTAGAGCACATAAGTCTATTTCTAGCGTGGAAAATTTACAAAGACTGATAAGTTTACATATTGTTTTTTATTTTTCCCCATGGCCCGGTAAATTAAATTCTTTGTGTAATTATCACTAATCAGGAGAACCCCCTGAAGAACAGTCATCCTTTTTCCTCCAGGTCTGGGGCCCAGTGTGTACCCTGGCTCACAGTTAAAACCTGCCCAGACCCCTTGGGTTATTTTCCATTTGGGAATGCCCCTAAGGGATCTTTTCTTGTTTAGGTCTGTGTAGACCTTAGGCTTCAGAGCAGGTTTAGGTTCTCAGAAAAAAACTGAATGGGAGTACAGAGATATACGTATACCCCTGGCCCTCACACATGCACAGCACCACCCCCCGCACTATCAACATTCCCTACCATAGCACTACACTTGTTAGACACTTCATAATAACCCAAAATTCATAGTTTGCGTTAGGGCTTGTTCTTGGTGTTGTATATTCAGTGGGTTTGGGTAACTGCATAATTTCACGTGTCCCCCATTACAGTACCATGCAGAATAGTTTCACTGCTCTAAAACAGCTCCTGTGCTCACCTCTCCTATCACCTCCCCCAACCCTATCTTTTAATTCTTCTTCAATCACCTCCCCACTTTCTCAGCTTCAAATCATCCTTATGAGTGAATTGTTTAATAATAACGAAAACTACTATTTTCAGGCCCAGCTGTACGTACCAGACCCTGTACTGAGCGCTTGGCATACATTATGTCACTTAGTTCTCAAATACCCCTAGAAGTGCATTTTCTTTTCCACATTTACTGATAAGACACTCAGCAAACTCACTACTTCACCTGACTCGGTGAGTAGGTGGTGCAGTCCAGATTTCAACCCAGCTCCAAAGCTTATGCTTTCCACTAGGCTGGCATGCCTCTCACGCATCTGTGAAGTATTGTTCTGTAGGGAAGCCTTCTATTTCCATTTTAAAACATATCTTGTTTTTTTAAGAGATATTCAGACTAAAAGGAAAATATTAACTTAGATTGGCAGATTATTTTGAACACACCTGCTGATCTCATTCTCTGTTCTGTACCAGGAAGCAGAATGAAAAGACTTGCACGGTGCAGGTAATAGTTAGTTAATTATCTGCATGGTCCTACTTATCCAAAAGCTTCTCAGTCAATAAGAATAGAGCCGGCCTTGTTTCATGAGCATCCTTTCCATCCCCTATGTTTAATCAATGATGAATCAACACAAGTCATTTACACACCAAGATTAAACTCCAGTAAAATCAGCTAAGACTTGGCTGTGGAATCCTAGCATGTTGTAGCTATGAAATCGTAAAAACTTTCAGACCCCTAATTAGGAACACTGTTTCTCTTGTCACTATAGAAAGACAAATTATAAATCATTGGCAATTATTTATCCATGGCAATTACCATGGACAACCTTTCTAACAGTGGCCTTTTCTTATACTCTTATATATATTCTCTAATGCCATCTCTAATATTGAATACTATTGTGGATACAAAATAAACTCCAAAAGTGGTTTCTGCCCTCAAAGACTTAGATTCTCCTTGAAAATAAAAGACTCATGAAACAGTGAGGAACAGGGAGGTATATATTAGAAGACAATAATAAAATCTTGGTAGAAGCTATAATTACAAGAAAAATTCAGAGAGAAGATTTTTCTAAAATGGGAACCAAGAAAACTGAAAGAAGGTAGCCCTTAAATTTTTATTTTCAGGGATAGATAGTATTTAAACAGATATAAAGGAGTGGGGGCACTGTCGGGAGACAATTCTCCATGGGTCTGTCACATTTCTGCTTCCTTGTAAGGAAAGACACTAACTGCCATTGTTTCAAACTATCTTTTCAAGGATGTTTGTATAGCTGACCACCTTGGAAGGCAGAGGTAGTGTCTTTCTCTGGAGTGAGGAGTAGGGGTGCTAACTGCCCATTATAAAATATTCGGATACCTTAAGCTCAGGGCTCCTCCCCTATAATGCAGCCATTTATTGTGTGGGCATCACATCTTTATGCCGCCCTGTAGGAAATGCAGCTCAGAATACTGGCACATGGGCTAATAACTCTGGCTACTGCTATTGCTCTGAGTCATGAAACTAAGACAGGCTACTTTGTTCGCTTACCAAACAGGGTAAAATATCAGACCCTCCACAATTCCTAACAGCTATATGGGGGAAACTCCAAAAAATGAAATTATCTTCTGGAGTGTGGGCCCCTTGTAGTACAGGCTTCCCCTGAGAGGTGAGTGTTCCAAGAACCCATCTGTATCAGTGTACCACCTGACATTGTTGTAAGAGGTTGTGTTCTGCTTCAATGACTTTTTTTGAAGACTTTCAACATGTTTGCCCATTTCATGATGGGTGATTTACAAGCGCACTTGCCCACCCCTTGCTGAGTGTTTAGCAGTTTTTAGTGTGACCCCATGCCCCACCCTCCCTATTCACCCCATCTCACCCGAGCGATTATTTTTGTTTCCCCAGATAAAAAAAACTCCTCAACTGGGCCCTGGATGGTATAGCTCAGTGGACTGAGCGCAGACTGAGAACCAAAGGGTCACCAGTTTGATTCCCATTCAGGGCACATGCCTGGGTTGTGGGCCAGGTCCCTGTTGGGGGCCACATGAGAGGCAACCACACGTTGTTTCTCTTCCTCACTTTCCCTCTCTCTAAAAATAAATAAATACAAATTAAAAAATCCAAAAATAAAGATTCTTCTTAAAAAAAAAAACTCCTCAACTGGAAACATTTTGTTAATATGGAAGAGGTAAAACAAAAAATGGCAGAAGCACTAAAAAGCATCAAACTCAACGAGTCCAAAAACTGTTTTGAGCAGTAGAAAAAATGTCTCAATAAGTGTATGGTATCAATAGGAGAGTATACTTTGAAGGTGACTAAAGTTTAAACATAAAAGAATAAATAAACAATTTTTATAACTAAATTATTTTTGGGGATCCCCTCTCTTATTTGAGGCAAAGGTCACAGACTGAATAAAGACCTAGAAACAGGAATATGCAGGGGGAAATACAGAGAAAGAGATGAGTATTTCTAAGTAGCTCTCAATAGCATCACTGGAGTTGGTCCCGACAAGTGAGCTAAGAATGAATCAGCTCAACTCTGCCAAGTGAGTTACTTTATAGCCCAGATTTAAATTGACTATATTGTGAGAGAAATTTTTCCCAGATGCCATTTAAGATAATAGAATAATATACTTAGTTATGTTACCTGTGGCAGAAAAGGATCGAGATGGACTTACAAAAGCTCTGTGTCTGACCCACTGTGACTTAGTGCTCAAAATAATGGGAGTGGAGGGAAGCACTGAAATGTTTGTATAGTTTCTTTTCAGCAAATTAAATTTAGACTTCACCAGATACATTTGTTTCACTTTCCACAGAACCAAACTGGACTCGGCTTTACTCACGTCGTTCTGAATGGTTCTGTTCTGCTTCTCTCCAGCTTTGACCTTTACATTATACTTCCTGTGGTCTTGACTTTCTTTTTATGCATACTTGCATGCTTTTAATCTTATTTTAAGGTATGTGTGAATCTCTGGTGTATCTTTTCAAATCTTTTCTGGAATAAGGTAGACTCTTAGTTGGCCAATAATAGTTTGCTGATTATGTGAATAAGTTTTGCTGAATCTGTTAACTGCATGCCCCAAATGTCACCTCCTTTCCTCCACACGCTTCCAAATGCAGAGGCGGAGATTCCAGCCAGGTGTGCGCCGAGTTGGCAAGGTGGGCCCGCTCTTCAGTTTCTAAATGCCTCACAATAATTTTCTGTTCATTCGATACATGAATCCAGGAGCTGAGGGAGAGCAAAAAGGAAGTCACTATAAAACAACTTAGATTCTTCTCCCAAAAGCCCCAAAGAGTCACAATTATGGAGAGAAAAGGTGCCATCCAGATTATGTCCAGATACCATAACAATTGGCTCTACACAACTGTACAAAGAATATGCTTGTAGATTACTTGACATATCTGGGCAGATGGCATCATATCAGTAACATGTCCTGCTAATTGTCCTTTTCACCTCCAAGTCCATTTACAAGCATTATCTGAAATTTGTAGACACAAAGTACCCCCTTGGTTTAATTAAATTGAAATAATTCAGGGCAGGGAAGGGTGCCCGGACAACTGGAAGATGCTTTCCAAATGTTGTTCTTCCAATGGAGGTATGTGGGATCCGTAAAATAACAATAATTATTTCAGCACTATAAATCAAGCTAAAATATTTGTTTCCAGAAGTGTCCAGTAGAATGAACACCTTCCAGACCGAAGTCATCTCAACATAATACAGCTGTCTGGAACAACATCGGAATTTCTGTGTTTTTCTTTTTCTAATGAGAAAGCACCTTTTGAGGCAGGGTTGATATGTGAGATTTATAATATCACATTTAAGAACCTGGGAAAAGGAAAAATAAGAGGATAATTGTAGTGCCTTGAAAATGTGGTTTTTAATTTTACATCTAAGGATCTTCCCCAATCAAATATGCAAACATAAGGCACGTGGGATGGAAGGGTGCAGGACATAACAGCAGATAGGAAACAACACTGTTTTTCACCACAGTGTCAAGACCTGAAGAGAGAGGCTCCATTCGAATGTATTCCCATAACAGATAAGCTAAGGTTACACCGATCTACAGTAGTAGTGCACCACAGAGGTTAAGAGCCAGACTTCAGGCCTGTACAGTACAGACTGTTGGGATCAGTCAGATCTGGCGCCGAGTCAGCAGTCTTCCCGTAGTGAGGGATCCAAGCCGGGTGAGGAATGACAAAGAAAACAGAGTCTGAGAGCCATATGCAAAATCTCATAGGAATTTTCTCAGGAGCATCAGAAATTCTAGACTGATAACATCAAGTTTGGGTGTGCAAGGAGAACAGTGGCAGAGGGAAAGGTTTGTGACATTCACTACCAGTTTCTGGAGTGGAGTACAGACTAACATGTGTAGTTCCATCTGTCCATGCTTATCACTACTTTACGTCCTCACTGCCCATTCTGGATTAATTACAGGGCTGATGAGTTTTGTATGGACTTTCCACTTAGCAGAGTCAAACTATAGGATGGTTGCTTCTGCAGATTGGGTACAGGGAGAGGGATGGGAAGTTCTCCATTCTCTGATCCTTCAGGACAATACACAGAGTCGTGCTATACCCCAGGCTGCAAAAGCAGAAGGATTGTTTCATGGACAGTGCAGTGGACTCTACAATGCCTAATGTGGGTGCCAGTAATTATTTGCTAAATCACATTTAATCGAGTTACTCAGCAAGTCCTATTTATTTTCAGATAACAGATCTATTTGTTTTTTACAACTTGATGATTTCTTTTTTATGGTTAATGGTTCCCAACTTTAACATTTTTACTGTGATATATTGGTTTGCTTTGGTAAGGTATGATTCTTGTGCTATATTTGTGCTTTATCCAAACAGAAAAACAAATCAGCGAAGTACAATAAAACCATACGTAATGGCCTTTAAATAGGTGGTTTTAAAACATTTATGATAGAGTTATAAAATTTAAGATAAATATAAACAAAATTATGTATTATGGAAATACTATGCAAGCAAGACTAAGTTATTTTCCAACAGATTCATGACACAACATCATGGTCATACAGTGTCTTGCTCACAGTAGGTGCTGAAATACATGATAGGTGGTTAGTTGGTGCTCCCACAGACTCCTACATTTGGGCCTTCACGGAGAGGTCACCCACATTCACGAGAACCTGCATGTTTCTGGAATTCTATAATTCAACCGTGGGAATGAAGAGAAATGTTCCTTTTATGAAACGAAATACTCATTGACCAGACAGCAAGCTTTGGTGATTTTCATCAGGCTGTATCTGTAGAAATCTCAAGGAGCTGAGTTTAGGTGACCTGACATAGTTCCTGAATTTTATTTTTTATTTTTAATTAGTTTACTTTCAATATTATTTTGTATTGCTTTTAGATGTACAGCATAGTGGCTAGACAATCAAATACTGTACAAAGTGTCCCCCGACCTCCAATATTTCCAGTACTCATCTGGACCATGCAGTGTACAGCAATATTATTGTCTATATTCCCTGTGCTGTACTTTATATCCCTGTAACTATCTTGTATCTACCAACCTGTACTTCTTAATAAAAATACAGAATGCCTCAAGAATTTGTGTGTCATTCTTATACAGGAGCCATGCTAATCTTCTCCGTATCGTTCCAGCTTTAGTATATGTGCTGCCAAAGTGACCAGAAAGTCTCTATCTTTACAGATGAGGAAAGAGGCATTTAAGGAAAATAATGTGAAAAGCATGGTAGGGGAGGTGGACTGAGGCTAAGTGCAAACGATATTATGTGCCATGCAGGGTCAGTGCCGGAAAGGCATAGAATGAATTCAAATAGGTGGATGACACCGTCAGACTTTAGAACTATCGCTTTGCTGGTATAGGATGGACCCTGCACTCCAGCCACAGTATTAGCAGTTCCCTGGCACCTGCGCTCTCACATCACCTTACCTCTATAAATCTTTCCCTTGAGTAGGAACGGCCTCCCTTCCCTGTTCAGCAGGCTCTTTCCTCCTGCAAGCATCTGTACAGCACAGCCCCCTGGTTGAAGACTCCCAGGCAGTCAGTCACTATTTCCTTTGTGCTCTCCCAGTAGGCACCTGAGTACAAAGATTGTTGGTGCATCTGATATTTCTGTTAGACTGGGAGTTCTTTAAAAACAGGGACTGGGTCTTAGTTATATTTTTGCATTGGGAGTGCCTAGCATGGCTCCTGTACACATATACTAGGTACTCAGAAAGTGCTCGTCACTACCTATCAGCAACTGTATAAAGGGGATAAAACGTTGCCTTCTCTCCTCCTTGCTCTGTCTCTTGCACACCTGGCATTGCCGCCTCAGTCTGTCCTCAGTTGCCTTTGGGGTGTCCAGAGTCCTTTACTTAAGCATCCCACTGAAGCCTGTTCCCAACCCTCTGAAGGTCTAGAACTGTCCCTTTCCACTGCCCCTCAAGACATGTTTGTTGTTATCCAAGTACTAAAGCTGGTCACTGGCAAAACTAATTCATGTTCCATGGTAACTAATGCAGTTTTCCTTTTGAGAGACAGTTCTTAAAATCCCAAGGAAGGAACAGCTAATGGTTGAATTTCAGGCACAGAGGCTGCCCAGCAGAGGCAGAAAAGGGAGGTACTTCCCAGTTACGGTGTACAGCCACTGATCCCTAAAATCACATTCTGTAGGCAGCTGTTGACACAATGTACATGGGAACATATCAGAACTGGAAACAAATTTTCAATTCACAGAAGCATGGTTATTTCAGCACTGCTCTAACATATATATTTTTAAATGTAAATATGAGGTTTTCCTTCTCTTTGTTTCATTTTTCTTAAATTTATTAGGGTGACATTGGTTAACAAAATTATGTAGGTTTCAGGTGTATAATTCTATAATACATCATCTGCATATTATATTGTGTGTTCACCACCCCAAATCAAGTCTCCTTCCATCACCATTTATCCCCCTTTTACTCTCTTCTACCTCCTCCCACCCCCTTTCCCTCTGGTAATCAACATACTGTTGTCTGTGTCTGAGGTGTTTTTTTCTTTGCTTAATTCTTCACCTTATTTACCTAACCTGCCCAATCCCCTTCCCCTCTGACAGCTGTCAGTCTGTTCTCTGTATGAGTTTGCTTCTATTTTATTTGTTAGTTTGTTTAGTTCATTAGATTCCACGTATAAGTGAAATCATATCATACTTATCTTTCTGTGACTGACTTATTTCACTTAGCATAAAACTTTCCAGGTCCATCCACACTGTCACAAAAGATGAGATTTCCTTCTTTTTTACAGCAGAGTAGTATTCCACTGTGTAAATGTACCAGTGCTTTTTTTATCTACTCACCTACTGATGGGCACTTGGTCTGCTTCCAAATCTTAGCTATTGTAAATAATGCTGCAGTGAACATGGGGGTGCATACATTTTTTTTGAATAAGTTTTTTGGTTTCTTCAGACATATTCACAGAAGTAGAATTGCTGGGTCATAAGGCAATTCTATTTTTAAGTTTTTGAGGTAACTCTGTGTTGCTTTCCATAGTGGCTGCATCAATCTGCACTTCCACAAACAGTGCACGAGGGGTCCCTTTTCTCCACAGCCTGGCCAACACTTGTTGTTTGTTGACTTATTGGTGGTAGCTATTCTGACAGGGGTGAAGTGATCTCATTGTGGTTTTAATGTGAGGTGGTATCTCATTGTGGTTTGCATCTCTCTGATGATTGGTAGTGTTAAACAGCTTTCCATATGTCTATTGGCCATCTGTATGTCCTCTCTGGAGAAGTGTCTATTCATGTCATTTGCCCATTTTTTAATTGGATTGTTTGGGGTTTTGGGGTGTTGAGGTTTATAAGTTTTAAAATACATTTTGGATATTACTTCTTTATCAGACGTATCATTGGTGAATATGTTCTCCCATTCGGCGGGTTGTCTTTTGATTTTGTGGATGGTTTCTTTTGCTGTGCAAAAGCTTTTCAGTTTGCTGTGGTCCCATTTGTTTTTCACTCCTTGGCTTCCCTTGGTGTGATTTATAGAAAAAATATTCCTATGAGAAATGTTCAACATTTTACTGCCTATGTTTTTCTTCTAGAATTTTTATGGTTTTGAGTCTAACATTTAAGTTTTTAATCAAAATAACTATAACTTCATTGATTTTTTGTGCTGAAAGGCTATTATCCTCTCACAAAAAAATTAATTACATGCATCCACATGGGGGAGTCTCAACAACATAATGAGCCAAAAAAAGTCACAGGAGAATGTATCCACTCTGATTCCATTTATTTAAAGTTCAGAACAATCAAAATAAAATCACACATGGCTTGTGGATGTATTCATCGGTAGCTAAGCCATATAGAAAAGCAAAGAAATGTTTAGCACAAAATTCAGGCAAGTAACTATGTCCATGAAAGAAGCAGGGGCAGAAGGAAGGCTTGGCTTCTCAGATAAAGTAATATCCTATTTTTTTTAAGCTAGACAATGGGTATTCATTATTATCCTTGAAACTGTACATATGTTCTCTTTAAAATGTATGACACATTTCATAACAACAAATGAAAATCAAGTGCTCTAAAAAACTATACAAAGAAAATAATAACCCCAAACCCAACACACAGTTAACTATTAACCATCAAGACATCTTTCTTTTTACATATGTACACACACAGACAACTCATATTCCATAAATACTATTTGCAGCCTGCTTTTTTTTAATAATACACCACATGTATTGTTGTGAAATGAACTTTATGACATATAATTGAGTGTTAAAAACATTGTGAGCTTACTAAGAACTCACACAAAGAGGAAAGTTCTCGCCCAACATGATTAAATATATTTCCTTCAGAGCTCCAGAATTCACATGACAGGAGAATTTTCGACGTTCCAAACAAATTTCCAGAGAATGCCATGCAAAACTGACCTTTCCTAAGAAAGTAAACTTAGCTATACAACATTTCTTTAATCCATAGTCAAAGCCAGACTTTTTCCACTTGTAAGCTAAATTCTTCTTTACTGTAAAATGAATGTGCCAAAAATGATATTCATCATTCTCAACACAGAAAAAAATAACCATACTACATCACAGCCTATAAAATATTGAAAATGGAGGAGTGGCTTTCTCACTTCTGACATTCATGTCATGTGCAAGACATAGACATACGGCATTTAAGTTCTATTCTGTTAATAACAGAATTGTTTTCATTGAAGACCCCAAATTATGTCTCAATCACGGCAACATTTATGAATCCTAATTGCCTGTTACTACTATGTTAGTAAACCATTGTTCCAAACTGACATGCCTTCTGGACCAAATTATTCCCATGTACAAACTACTTGCTAGCCAGGGCCTCAGTAAATATTTCCTATGAACTTGAATTTTTCAATACGGCAAGCCACAACTGGTAACCATACACTTCACACTCATGGTTTTCTATAAATGTTTTAGTTTGAAATAATAAATGCTTTTAAAAATACCTCCACTTTGATAGGAAAACCCTATTCACCTCACAGCTCATTCCCACTTTTAAGTAATTTTTCTCTCATCAAGTTGACTCAAATTGAAAACATATCACCAAGAACTGAGAGCCACATAACAGCCTGACAGAGGTTCCAGAATTGGGGGTGAGGGGCCAATGAGTGGGATCTGAGAATTTGTGGAGAAAGGGATTTTTCTTATCAAAACATGATCGGGAGTTTGGAAACGTGCTCACAAAAATAATTTTGGCTGCAGCAATTCTGTGAGTCTCCAACCATCCCCCAAACCATGCTTTTATCAGTCTGAAAGATTGTGAGACTCCACACCTACAATTCAAGTTCCTCATTCCCTCCAACGTAAATGAAATTGAATTTCTGTAGGTATAGCTGTTTCAAAGGATTTTCCCTTTTTAAGTAAATGCCATGTGCACAGTTACTCCCAATTCATTACAGCGTGTCATTCACAAAGCAGGGTATGTCCAGGGCAACAGTAACAGGCAGGCTGTAGGGGATATTCTGTAAACACTGAGATCAGGGTGAGTAAAAATGTCTCACTGAAACCCAGAAAACTCTATTGGGGAATTAGAAATGGAAGAAATTCACTGGACACAAGTGAGGAGTGTAATATTTAGATGACATTCTTGGCTCTATGCTGTTGTTTGCTTGAGTCTTTGTCAAATGACACATCATCTAGAAAAATGCAAGAGAGTTCGTCAAATCCATTTTTTAAAATTGTCCTGCTTAGATACAAAAAAGAAATGCCTATGTGTATGTGGTGTTTTACATACTTCTCTTCCACTTCACGGTCTCACAAGGTCCATACCACAGTGGGCTGAGTATTAATAACGTATCTGCAGACAACAGCTGCACAAAGAGAAGGAACGTGTTTGACTCGTGAGGGCTTTGAAGGCTTCAGGCTCGGGTGGCTAATGCAATACGTGAAGCACCAGCTCGAGAAGGATCGTGGCAGTTGTTCTGCTTCTCCGGCCTAGGAAAACATTTTGTTACTATGGTCATACCAATTGTTTTAACCATAGGATTGTTTTGCCCGTTAAATTTCTTTTGCATTTTTATCTATGAAAATAATGAGTGCCACCTTCTTCCAACAAAATCAACATTTTTCTGCAGAAACATTTGAAAGCACATGCTTAAGAATATAATGCTGCTGGTGGAAGAGCGTAAAAGGAGATAAATGGGGATGAAAGGAGACTTGACCTTGGGTGGAGAACACACGATACAATATACAGAGGATGTATTATAGAATTGTACACTTGAAACCTACATAATTTTATTAACCAATGTCACCCCAATAAGTTCCATAAAAAATTTAAAAACAGTATATAACAGGGTGACATTCAAACTGATTCTTGTTAAATTTTTATATATATACATATATGTGTGTATATATTTGTATATCTAGAATTTTAAGTATTCTTTCATTACATTATATCTGGTCACAATGTCAGAAGAATTCCTTTCACTTATTTAGAGGACTTCAGAGCTATGGGAGGTGGTAGGGTGTGGTATAGTCAGTGGAATATGGGCCGTTCACAGTCTCTACTACTGTGTTGTTACTAAGTGACTTAGTAAGTTATGTGAACTTTTTGGGTCTTATTTGTAAAACAAAGGCTCCGGATCGAATGATTTTAAGAGAAAAAAAACTTGCTGCTTTTAACTGGTTTCTTTCCCACTTTCCACTTCATCCAAACATTATATTATCGGACAAATATCCCTAAAATTCTCCCTTTGTTCCTTTGCTCATGTACTCAAAATCTTCAGTGCCTTTCCAATTCCTGTAGAGTACAGCCAATGGTCTTCCTCTGCTATTCTTGGCTTCCATAATATGGCCCAGTGTCTTTTTTCTCTTGCATAAATCCCTTCATTAAATCAAAGCAGGTTTTTCACTGCCCCCCACACATGCAGTTTTCTGTCTCCACACACTTCTCAAATTATGCTCCCTCCCGTTGTTGTTGAGCTACAGCTGTGCTGCCATAACAAACAACACTCCAAATTGCAATGAAATGCAACAGCAAATACTTATTTTTCATTCACATCATTCCTGTAGGTTTTTAACAAGCTTCAGCCCTGCTGCAGGTTCAGACTCCCTTCTACATGTCATTTCATTCTGGAATCCATGCTCAAGAAGCTGCCGCTGACTGAGAGGTACGGTGGTCCTGGCAGAGAGCAGAAGCGAAGCATGCAGTCACATTTAAATCTTCTCTGATGTGCCCTGTGTCGAGATGCACTCATATTTCATTGGCCAAACAAGTCACATGGAAAAGCCCAACATTAACTAACCAAGAAAATGCACTTCCTTTGAACGTAGGCACTACAAATCACACTGCAACTAGCAGGAGTGTCTGATCTTATTAGAGAGAAGAAAGGGGGTTAATAATCGCAAACAAAAACAAAATCTACCCCACCACCTGAATGATCTACCCCACACTACTCAGAGGTCTGCCCTTAATTCAAGCCTTGGTTCAAGGCCCACTGTGTTTCCCTAACACCACCTCATCTTCCTGGAGCGCCGCTCATCAGCGTCACACATGTGGCACTCAGCTTATGCGCATATATAACAAGTTATCGTATGGTGTCCCCTGTCTTGTATGCCCAACCAGGCCATTACCTGCCTGAGGATAAGATTTAGTTTTATACTCCTTGATAACTTCAATGATTGGATAAGGTGTGTTCCTACGTAATCATTTATTGTTGAAGAAGATGTGTAACAGATAACATTTTTCTATTTGGGAAACAAGTTTCATCCCCAAAGAAGAATAGACTTAGTCCCAAGGAGTATTACTGCCCAATTTAATGTTTTCTCTCCATCATTTACAACATTATCATAATAAAGATATGGAGGCAGAGCATGTTTGCACACATATCTGGGGCAATACAGATTATTAATACTTAATAATATTAATATTATTAAATAATGAATAATATTTAATAAGCATACCTACTGCTTATTAAATAAAGCACGGGGTATGATGAAGTACAGCTATGCCTTGGGCTCCCCACTGACTTTGCCATGGTGCTGGATGAAAGCAGAAAACTGGAAAAATAGAAATAAAATGATTTATTTTAATGGGAAGTATCTGTGCTAAAATGAGAATTTCAAGATATCTTGATATTTTAAAATAGTTTTCTTTCAGTTCTTACAATATTTATAGTCCAAAACCAGTCACAAGTAACATAATTCAGTAGGATTTTCCCCCAAAAAAATTCCTTGCAACAAACCAGCAGGAGGAATGGTCCCACTTACTCAAGGTGCTATTTCTACTAATTTTATTTGTACTGTTTCACTGCCTTTCTCCCAGCTAATCAGTACGCAGGAATTCTTCCTGAATTTTTCATATTCCTTTTCCTGTATCACAAAGCAATGCCTTTCATACTTCTTCATCAGCTCTTTTATTTTTTAAATCATCACTCAAACACAAGTCTAATGGCAGGAGGTGACTTCTGTCACGTGAGATAGAGTATCTCCATTCAACAGCCGATCAGAATCTCCCAGCACCTCCTCAGGCACACCTTCCTCGGGACTACATCTATTCTCACATTCCTGCTCTGCTCTTTTCCCTTATTTGAAGTTATGCTCATGACTCTGAGCAATGCAATCATTACCTCTCCCACCCACAAATAGAATCCATTAAGTAAAAATTCATTCCAAACTCATCTTAGGGTAGTGAGGAAGACTGGGTAAACCCGAAAGGTCTAGAGGTTGAATTTCATTTGGAAAACTACCCAGAAGTTCAACTGCTTATCCAGTCCTTATCCTAACTATGAGAGTGGCCTAGGGATGTGCTGACAGGAAGGAATTAAGGTTCCACCAGGCACCAGTGAAAACCAGTGGTGGAGCCCATTGCTGCTTCTGAGAAGCAGGGAGGAGAGTGAGAGAAGACGTTGAGGGAGGAACAGGTCAGGAAACCTGACTCCTAGCCTTTCCAGAGCCTCAGAGAAGAATTATTCGTGCTGTGTTTCAAACTGGGGAGATCTAGTGTACCTGCTAAGAAACTTTGCCTCTGACAATTAGGTCATTTATAAGTAAAGTGATGTTGAGGGTCCTTTCCTAAAAATAACTTATTTTCTAACTTGAAGACAAAAAAAAACTTTGGAAGGTAGTGAAGAACAATTGTTTCCTTGGACTTAAAAGGTGATGCTTGGAAATGAAGAAAATTACACTTGGGAAAAGCAATAGGCAAAGGGGCCTTTATTTTGAAACCCTAAAGATGCCTATCAGGTTCTAAGGCTGTAAGGGTATGGAGTGAAAAGAATTCATTAATTTAAACACACAGTGGAAATAAAGGTTTATTTGAATTTTTGAATCAATATGGCTGGCACCTTGATCTGAACTTCAGTAAAAATAAAGTTGCTCAGATCAGTGTTTGATTGAACCAGGGCAATACAGAAATTTGAGGAATTAAGCCTCAAATAAAGCATAGAAATAGAAAACTCCTTTAAGATGTCTGCCAAACCACTTTTTCCTCCCCAGAGCTCCATTTAAATCTTTAAGAGAGAAAATAGCTGTTCTATTTTTTAGTACATCAATGGGGGGTGCTATATCCTACCTCATTGTTAATCACACTCATCAATGCTGGTAAATTGTTTTTCACATGTGACCCAAAAGAAAAAAATTAAAGGATGCTCTGGCTCATCCCTCACAATGACTGACATGCTATCTCTGGGACCTAATCCCATTCAGTGGCCTTTCCGTGGAGTCCAAAAGGGTGTATAAAGCACTAAAGATAAGCTAAGGCCTTCCATATGTGTCCTTGCTCTTCCTGAAGACCTTTTTCTCCCTTAAAAAAGGGCTCTATTTGAACAGGCACATATCTTTTCAAATCTCAAAAAAATCTGGATAATAAGATTCTCTTCAGACCAGTGCTGGCCATCTTGTTGATTTATAGCACTAAGAAAGAACAAAAAAGAAAGGAAGTTTGATTACTTAAAAAAGAAACTTACATTTTTATGTGTGTGCTTTTCTAGGATTTACTTACACTAAACACATCAATGAATACCCAGATCCCCCAGGAAAAAGAAAAAAAGAGAAAAAGTTCTGAATTTTCTTTGAATGTAAAGTACCACATAATGTGATGCCTACTTACATTATAAAAGTGTCCATGGACAATGTTACATGTTACACGTAACATCCCCAGGATTTTTTATGGTGTGTAGATTAGGTGGGGTCTATCTTTCTGGTCTCCTTCTGATAAACAACCAGGTATCTGGGGAGATGTGATCTCTCTTGAAGCCTCTAGGAAACAACATCAGGTAGTTTCCTAGAAATGATGCAAAATCCATTTTCTTCTGAAACTCACATAAAGATTCTTGTCATCTTTTCTTTCCAAGAATTATAGAACCAGCAGAACCCAGGAAGTTACCTGGAAGGAAAGAAGAGAAGAACAAGTAGAAACAGAGTAGTATAACACGGAGAGAAATAAGTTAACACATATTTCAGAAATAGGAACAGCGTCAGTGCAAGCTGGGCCAGGGTACCCAGTCCATGGAAGGAGCAGCTCAGTGGCGGCCCCACCAGGTGCACTGCTTCGGTCTAATGGATCGACAGCCTGGGCTCTGGAGTCGCATGGCCTGCGTTCTCATTCTGGCCCCACCATTTATTACTTTCATGACTTGAGTAAATTTTTTGACTTCTAATGCCTCAATTTCCCCATATGAAAAATGAAACTAAACATAATAGCAAATCTCATAAAATTGTTGGAAAGATTAAATTGCATAAAGCATACAAAATGTTTATCCTAGTGCATGAAAGATATTTAAGCACCCAATAAATGTAAGCCAGTATAGCATTTCCGTTCATCCCCTACCAAAGTCACCATCTTCTTCTTCATTTACAAGGGCAGAAACAGAGTTAAGAAGGAGATGTTACATGTTCAGTTTCACACTGTCAGTTAGCATACTAGACAGTATCTGTGTCCCAAAAATCTCTGGCTCCAAATTAAAAACCTTTTCCCTGGGCCACACTGTTCCTCCACCTTCCAAAGACACCCACTTGAAGAATGTTGACTTAGGTCAGTGCAAATAGTTAATCAGTGGCATTTGTCTAAATAGCTGGGATTCTAAAGGCCTGAAAGAATGAATAGTCTTATCAGACTACACCACTTTTAATACTAGAAAGTGATATTCTTTGACTATCTACAGTCGATCCCAAGCAGTCAAAGACTCCTTAGAAGACCAATGTCTTTACTGTGTGTGTAAGATCCTGCTGAAATAGTAGTTCTTAAGTTTTACTGAGTCTAAGACCCCTTGTAGAATCTGACCAAAGAAAAAAACATTTTCCCCAGAAAGAGAAAATGCACATAAACATGCTCACAAAATATGTGTATGGTTTCATTGGGTTTGGAGACTTGGGAAAGTCTGTGAAATCCAGGTTAAAAATCCCACTCTAAAGTGCCTAGAGGTCTGGGATGAGGCTCCATTACAGAGATGCTTTTTTTCTATCTGGCTATCATCTCTCCGCTTTGTGTGGCTTTGTTTCTGTTTGATTTCTTTCCCTTCTTCCTGCCAACCCCTCCCCCTTCTCCTATCTTTTACCTCTCTTCATCTTCCTTTCTCAATTCTCCACCCCCTCCCTACCTTGGCGATCAGACAAAGCCACTATCACGGTTCCCTCTCCCTTCCCCTCCCTCCCCTCTGTATCCTTCCTGACCAGCTGATTCCGGAGAGGAATTCGATAACTTATCAATAGGCCTAGGTTGCTCCATAGGAATATTGGCCAGCCTAGGAAACAGTCTTTCTTTGAAGGATAGCAGATCAGAATTTCTGACTCCATCAGGGAGTGTTTTCTCCTCATTCTCCAGTAAATGTGGCCACTTTCCATTAAATATACACAGATTCGCTGTATCCTGTTTTCAAGGAAACAGATTCGCTAACAAGTTAACAGTACTGGCATAGATATCTGTGTACTCATTTGTCCTACGTCTGTGACTTGTTTTTTATGGTGCCCATCAACTTAGTAGTTAACCACTCAGAAAAAGATATATTGGAAACAGAAATGGTCCCATTTAAGCAGCCCTTGCACTAAAAGGTGTCCATCTCTGTTAGGTTCCTTGTTTCCCGTCAATGTGTGAGTGAATTCCATTTACACCCACTTTTTAATTAATCTTTTAAAACATAAGGTATGCCTTTGAAATCCTTGGCCAATTTTTATAATCTTATATGTAGGTTTTTTAATATACATTTTGCCCATAAATTTGCCTAATATGAAAATCTGGTTAAGTAACCATAAGAACATGCCCTTCTAGTGTGGCTCAGTGGATTGAGTGCCAGCCTGCACACTGAAAGATCTCTGGTTCAACTCCCAGCCAGAGCACAAGCCTGGTTATGGGCCAGATCCTGAGCTGGGGACCTGTGAGACACAACAAATCCATGCAGCTCTCTCACACACTGATGTTTCTCTCCCTCTTTTCTTCCTCCCTTCCCCTCACTCTAAAAGTAAATAGTGTGGTGATTGCCTGAGGGAGTGAGGGGGTTCTGGAAGGAGGGGGGCTCACAGGGAAAAATTGGGACAACTGTAATAGCATAATCAATAAAATAATGAAAAATAAAATAAAATTGGAATAATAAAAAATAAAAGTAAATAAAATCTTTTAAAAAATTTTAAAGAATGTAAGCTTCAAATTGAAATAAAATATAAAATCCTAGATTAAAATATTTAATGAAATATGGTTCAAAGGATTTGTCTTATGGTTTGCCTTTGGTGCATTTTATACCTCTAATATTTTTGAATATTCCATCATCAAAAATCTTAAAGAAAATCAATATTTCTATTCCTAAGCAAAAAAAAAAATTGCTTAGAGTATACCAAGAATTTTCTTTAAGGATGCCTTTCAAGAGAACAATCCTTTGTATTTTCCTGTGGACGTTTTCACAAAAACCAGCTAAGATATGATGACCGTGTTTTTAATAAGTCAGATTTACCGCCATGAAGGTGTCTCACATTATAAAAGGAACGTTTTGTGAAGTGCAGGGCATGATAATTCAAGGAGAGGGACAAATGGTTTACACGAACATTACGCATTTAGTTCAGAGCTTTCAGAATATTTCATAACAAACTCATCGGCATTTCTGCTTACTATAATGATCGTTTAAGGTTCCTTTACTGTGAAGTCATTCACAGGACGGAAACACTTTTTTTTTATTTGGAAAGGAAAAAAAACATATAAAATGAATAGCATTGGCAAATGTTTCTAATCATTTCCTTAAAATACCAAACCACCAAACAATCTTTTTATTTACTACGTTTTGCTTGGGTACATAAATCAAAGGACAATAACAAGCCTAATGTCAAAGAAACTTTTTGACACTTCATACATTTGAGCAAGCTTAGCCGATAAACAGTTTAGATGAAGTTATGGTTTGAAATATGTTTCCCCGGAGGACTGTGGTTCATAAATTGCTATCAGGCTACCTCTGTCATTATTGATTTGAGACGTGCTCAAGGTACCCACAGCTATTATGAAGTCTAGCATTACTTGACCTGCTTTTTCAGAGAATGATATTCGGTTTTATACAAGGACAACCAACCATCCATCCTATGAGAAATATGCAGTGCTTGTCACCATATAATATATGAAATTGCATTTTATTTGAAATGTTGACCAACAATTAAAAAAGAAGGAAATGTAATCCTTTCCAGTGGATTAAATGGTTTTCATAACCATGAGATGGTGTTAAATCAATTGTTTTATAAAAATTGTACTGCAAGAGCCAGAAAAATGAAAGAATAAAAAACTACATTAAACAAAAGAAATTTGCATCTCAGCATTTTGCAATTATATGATAATTTATTACATCTGTGCTCTTAAGTCTTCTCTGCAGATGAGTGTTTTTGATAAGCTTATTAAAAATAAACCCATACTCAAATCAAATATTAGCTGCATGACATGTGTGTGTTTATTCCCCTCTATGCCTGCAAAAGCAGTGTGCCTGTGCGCCTCAGTGAGGCCACGAGTATGGAACAGTTTATTCTCCAACCTGCACCATGCCCTCTGCCTTGGGAAATGTCAGAAAAAGATCAGAGCAAGGATCCTGCTACTTTTTATTCCGATCCTCTGGTCTTAACCTTCAAGGAAGCACTTAAAGGTTAGTTATGACTTGATCGTTCTGCACGAGATTTGTCCTCAGTGACCCGGCTTCACGAAAGCACAGACCCAGAGAGTTTTAGAAACAGACTGGATGAGTGTCATCAACTGCTAGAGATGCGATAAATTTATAAATTTTATCAGCCTTGCTTTTAAAAGTCCTGGTAAGTTAAACAGTCAGAGGTGGAGGTTTCCTGTGAGTCCTCTTAATCATCTGAGAGGCTGCAGGACTGCGCGTGTGAGGAGAGCCATTCAAGTAAAACCTTGACCATGCCGCTCTCACACAAAGAAACCTGCCAAACATAAAGGCAAACGCCTGGCTTTCTTATATATCTCTTAATATATATATATAAGTACATCCCTGGAACTAGCTGATTTGAAGCACTTTGGCTAACTCATTCAAGGAAATACCGCTTGCACTACCATCTATCTCCTACACTCAGTAAACTCTCCTAATGCTTCCAGAGTAACCTTCGCTAATTTTACACAATCTTCTCAGCTATCTGAATAAGAATGTCGGTTTTGCCAAAGCAAACTTGAAGTTACCTCGGTGTTGACCTTTGGCTGAAATTGCTTAGGAATCAGACTGCCTGTGAAGAGCGAAGATCCTTTTCCTCATTCGTAATTTACAGTGCTCTATGGCAGTGAACTTGTGGAAACAGTGCAGATCCTGGTGAGCGATTAAAAGGCTCTCCGATCACTATCAGCTGCTTTACTCACCCACCCCTTGGCCTCCAAATAAAAATAAAACCAGTTTGTTTTGAATAATTTTAAATATGAAACACCAGACCTTTTCAGTAGTTCATTGTTATTTCTAATTAAAAGAGAACCTCTGATTATAGAATATCTTTTTTAGGTTTTAAACCATAGAACTCTTCTTTTATGAGGACCTTGGGGAAACTTCCACAAAACTGGTTTACTCCTTTAAAAAGTATTGAAAAACGCACAGAGCATTTTACTCTGATAAAGCACTTCTGACATGCAACTATTAACCTCTGAACAAAAGGTCTCCATCTACTTTTTCTCTTGACCTCCTATCCCACAATCCTTTGCTGTGGTTCTGGCGTCACTTCAAAGACCTGTGGGCCCAAGAGGGGCTCCACTTATTCTATTTCCTTCTTCCTCCCCCATTTCTTCCCTTGTGCTCTCTCTTTCTCTTTGTCATTTTTTTCACTTTCCTCTTACAACTCTCTTGCCTTTGATAGAAAAATGCCTAATCTCTCTGTCTTCCCACAACTTTACAGTTTTCCTGACTGTATGCCTCACTCATTTATTTCGTTCAGTCCCAAATTTGCCTGTTGTAATTTAAAATGGCAACACCAGTCTCAAGTCTGGAACTCTGTCTCCTTTGCGACTTGGAATGGTAATATATTAGGCAGAATAAAGAAAACCTCAAATTAGTACACAAAGCGTATCATTCCTTGATACCAAAAATGTTGCTTTCTTTGAATAAAAGGATAGAAGAGCTAGAAAGAACGTTGAAGGTCCACCTTAGCTCCTCTTTTGAGGATAAGAGGCCCACGGAGGCCACATAATTTGTCCAAAGCCACAGGACTGTTTGTGACAGAGGCAGAAACTGCTTCCTGAGTCCAGCACTTTCCCTGTGACACAGGATTTCCCTGAGGTATGAAGAGACTCATTCTTTGTCTTGGGCGATGGTCCCTATAATGGCACAATGCCTGACCCAACTCTATTTTTTTTTTGACTGGAAAGGTATGAACAAAGGAATTTCTGCATTTCCAAGTCCATCCAGAGGTCTGTCCATTTGACATCACATTTATTTCTATTTCTTTTCTCCTTCATCCTGAGAGAAGAGAAACAATCAAATTAAAAAATAAAAATAATTTTAAGACCATAGATAGAGCTGATAAGAAGCTTGAACTTTATGAGTCCATGTTCTTCACATTACATTTGAGGTACAGTGGCCTCAGGTTAGTTACTTGGTTAGTGAAGAATCTGGGAGCAGAAGGCCCGCTTCATGACTCCACTCTACCAAGTCTCTGTTTGCATATAATTGAGAATATGCATATCACTGGGCATTACTAGTAAACCTTTAATTTACTGTGTTCATGTGACTCTCACCTCATTACTTTGTATTTCAAGCACCTATGATATGTAATGATCAGGATGTCTCATAAATTTACTTTCAATCACGTAATTACTCCTAAACTCGTTTATAAATCCAACTCCTTTTGCTATTCCTCCAATGATGTCACATATCAAATATCCAATTTATCACTCTTCTCTGCAGTAACCCAAACATATAAAATTTCTTTCATGCTGTATTTTAAGGAAAATTTCCACTTCGGCTTTTTAACTTGTTTTTTCCTATGATCCCCATAAGGTAATATTGATTTAGCTTTATATTAAGAAAGTTTCTGATAAATGGCTTCAGCTAAAGTTTTAAGAATTTTTAAGGAAAACAACTTGTCTTATACTCATGTTTGTTTTCACCTTTCAGAACAGAGTCCCACAAGTCGAACTTTATAGTCAACCAAAAAAAAGCACATTACTTTCCCACTTTAATGGTAGAACAGGGATCTTTAACCTTCCTGGAGGCTTTGCTTTGGGGTTTATGCAGAGCAGAACTTCCTTAACGCTGGTAATCAGACCCGCAGGACACGTGTTAATCGTTCCTGACGTGTAAAACTATCTACAGTGTCTCAGCTAATAACACCACTGCAGACGTTTCACTTCTGGAAAGTACGGCATTGAAACCAATTATGTTTCTGTTGATTTACCTTCCCATACCTCCCCAAGACGTTAGTTTAGCTCGTTCTAATAATGTCAAAATTTTAATTCCAAAATTGCAGCAAAAACACTGAAATACAGAACCAAGTTATGAGGTATGCCATCACTGGCTGATTAGAGCTGACTGCCAAACTGAAATACATTTGGGCAGAATATGAGTTGTGCAACCTTACAGAAGCATATAACTGATACAATTTCACCATAGCTAACATCTTCAAATAAAACATTATATAAAAGTAGTCATCTTCAGGCTGGTTACCATTGGGTGCATTAATAATTCAATGTACAAGGTTAACATTTATTTGCACCTAGGCTGTGGAAATTGTTGCATCAATAAAAGTTCTGTTTGCAAAAATAAATAAATAAATAATAAATAAATACCTACTCTGATTATTGTAGGAAAAAAAGTGGGGAAGGGGATTGATCTGAATATATGGAGGTGTGTCCAATTGGTGGGAGGCTGGAAGACCAGGATGGGAAAATGGCCAGCTTCCCAGGGGTGCAACAGAGCTGGGCAACCAGAACCAGAGCAGCAGGCAGACTGAGCAGGCTGCTCCACACCCCACTGTCTCTGCTGCCCCGGGGGGAATGCCCTATATCCATCCCTTGCCCGCTCACCCAGTTGCTCAAGATTCGAAGTCCCAGAAGACAAGATCTGATTGCCCAAATCTAAATCACATGACTTCCTTGCAGATGAGAAGGAAGGTCTGCCCCCATTAGCTAGTTGTGCAGCTCTCTACACTCCACCTGGGGAGACGTCACCAAAAGGGCACCGGGACGAGTAAAAAGGAAGTTGGATAATGGAATCACACGCACACACAAATGACAAAGACTTACTATGAACGTGCTAGCTTCATTTGTTGTTTAAAAGCCTTTGAATTTGGGAAATAATTTTCTATTTCTGATAAATTCCACTTTGAGCTTTAGATATTTAATGCCAATGTTGGATGGGAAACAAAAGAGACGTGCCTCACACCCCTGTCTTTCCTGCAGCAAGTAAGGTTGTAGAACGGTTCCTGGGTTTTGCCTGACTTCCATCAGAGAGAAGGAGGCCTGACTGATGGTAATGGACAGCAAAGTAATCTACTCTGAGATCTTTGACCTTTTGCTAAACAACTGGAATCAGCCACTTTCTCAACTAAAAAGAATATTTCCAAATTGGATTTCAATGTTGGTGAGACTGAGTCAGATCTTTCTCATTTTCCACTTTAAGTGATTCCTGTCAGCTCATAGCTTAATTTTCTTTGCACAAACATGAAATGTAAAAGCATTATTTGCACATAAAAGTTTCACTAAATGATGGCAAAAATGCAATCCAACGTGGAACTTTACACTTTAGGATATTTTTACCATTTGAAAAAAAATAAAGATCAACTTTTCGAAAGGTAAATACATAACTTTATTGCATATTTGCTTACTGAAGTCCAGATGCTACCATTTAAACTTTAAAAAAAAGTGTTCATACTAAGAATTTTGCCAACTATGAGCACATTTTCATCAGATTTTTAACTCTTTAAAAACCGACCTTCCTGTGGGAAAGGAAACAGGGAGACTTTATAATCAGGTTTACTTCCTTGAAGAATTGTTTCCCAGGGAGTGACGGACATGAGGAGATGCTGGTCAAAGGGCATGCACTTTCGGTTACAGGATGAATGAGTTCTGAGGATCTAATGCACAGCATGGTGATGGTACTTAATAATGCTGCATTGTGTATTCCAAATTTGCTAAGAGAGTAGGACTTAGACATTACATGACAAAAAATATGGTAACTATGTGAGGTAACAGATGTGTTAACTTAATTGTGATCATCTTTCACAATGTATATGCATATTAAATCACCATGTTATTGTACACTGTTTTAAAAATCATATTGTGCAAACTAAATATATGCAATTTTTATTGTCAATCATACCTCAGTAAAGTTGAAAAATAATAAAATAAAATATAATAAATCAGTAACATAATTGTTCCCATAAAAGATAATAATATAGAGTTGATACATTTTAATATATGCTAAATTTAAGCTTTTAATAAATATTTACTAATTAAATAATAACTACATTTATATCACACTAGTTATACCAAGCATTATCCTAATTACTTTACATATATCCCTTCATTTAATTCTTATAACAACCCAGTGAAATAGGTATGGTATTTATACCCATTTTATAGATGAGAACACTGAGGGCTAGAACAGTTAAGTAACTTGTCTAAGGTTCTGTAGCTAATCCAGTAGGTCTGGTTCCAGAGCCTATGCTCTTAAGTTATTCCTCTCTGGATACAAATTTTCAAGAAAGGTAATGGAAGATCTTCCATTAATGTAATTTAAAGATAAAATATGCCATCAGATGAGATCATTGAAATCTCCAATTTTGGATCAGAAGTTGTTACAATTCATCCTCTTATAGTAGAGCTCATAAGTCTGAAATAGAGGACCATCTCCAAATAGTAAATATCTTTAGACAACTGTCTGCAAGGTACTTAACATCTTTTTTACTATAACCAAGAATGTACATTCCCTCCAATGTTACTCTAGTCAAGATATAACCTATAAAAGTTCTGCTTGGGGTAAAGAGATTGATCCATACAACAGAGTTATGGCTACATAAATAGATAAGCAAATTTAAAACACTAATAATTTGATGCTTTGGAGTGCCAGGTGTACTCTTAGTGGTCCGAGACAATGAAACAATCTGAAGAGATATCTAATATACAGCCACAGAAGAGCTTAATGAGTGAAGAACTCAAATCTGTAGTGGACATTGAATTATACATTAAAGAGCCAGTGGAAGGAGCATCAAACGGCCGACTTTCCTGGCAACAAATGAGTGTGTTTTGAGAAGTGGACTGAACAGCATTGAAGGATATTGCAATTACTAAAAAGGTTTCCAGACGCACTAGAGTTATTGGACCCTGTTACAAACTCTAACTCCCACCATCAGTTACTGTGTTCATTTGTGCCATTGAAGCCTTCACTCAGAGCAACTGGAACAAAAATGTTTACATTTTACCAGTGTTTTATTTTCAATTAAACATCTCAGCTGCTATTTACATAGTTGAATGGCATGGCATTTATACCATGCAATTTGATGTTATTTCTTTGTAAATATTTCTCCAAAGAGAGACCTAAGTTCAAATTCGTTGTGAAAATGTCACCAAAAATAAAATAAACTTTAATTTAACCTTGATCACAAATTATTGTTACACTAAAACTGAAAACCTATAAAAATTAAAAATGGAAGGCCAAAGGAATTAACTGAGATGCGTGTGTCTGAGAAAGTGAATTACTTTTTCATTGCCTGGGCCTTTGAGGACTTAGGCTGAGTTAATCCAACTGCGGTCAAGCTAACGTGGAACGCGGAGCTTTGCCAGAAAGATGGTGAAGCTGTGGCCGCTGCACTCCCCTCTCAGGCCTGCAGGTCCAGTCTGGAATGAGTCACGACTGGAACGTTTCACGCGTCCCACTAACAGTTGCTGTTGGTCGACCAGCTCCTCTGTCCCAGATCATTCATCACGGCTGGAAATCTCCACTCTATCTGGACCTGAAACTCCCAGAGCCCGGCAGGTCAGCATCAAATTCAGAATGGAAATAAAAATATTAAGAGAATCTTCCTAGAGTTTTCTAGATTGTGACATAGAAACACGATTTTAGGAAAGACAGGCTTTAAGGTAGATCTGGCCTTATACCGACACAAAGCAAAAGCCAATTATCGAAATTATATCATGTGACTTGACAGATTCCAATCATGACACTATGCTCCCCCCTCAAAAAAAGTCCACTGGCTTGGCAGACACCAGAGATAAAGGTGTGGTTACCATTTTCTTTTAAACTCCCAGTAGTGCTAGAGGAAGAAAATATCAGGCTGATATCAGTCATTTACAATTCAGTGTAGAGTCCTTTATTAGATTACTTTCCCCTGAGAATTCTAAATGAAATTAAAAAATAAGAATTTGACAGCAAAAAGGGAAAGATCACTTTTGGGCAGAGGTAACACAATGTCGAAGAAACTCAACAATTTACCAATTTTGGCAATTTACCAAATTTGCCTTGGTTTGGGAAAATAAGATAGTCCTTCCCTTCCCCATTTAATCAGTAAACTCAAATGCCTTCAGCAGTTGGGCAGGTAACAAATTACACAGAATCAACTCTGATGATCTACAGAGCACAAACCTCATCGCAAAAATTACAAATTTTTTTTTAATGTACAACAATTCAGCTGGCCTGTGAAGATACATATGCAGCTGCTAGTTTTAGATCCCTCGTTCAGTCCAAACTGAACGAAGTTCTGTGCAAGAATGATATTATTCAGGAATCATACTAAACACAATTCAGTACTTTGGGATTGCTCCTTAAATCAAGAGGCCACCAAGGAACCCAATTGAAGGGCAATCACTCACTGAGTGTTCTCTAATTTGCATACATTTTTCTGATGATGGAAATGTTCACTAATGTGGTTACTTGAATACGTCTCATGTTATGTGCAATGACTTGGCAGCAGCTGACCAGGGTGTGCAGGGAAAGACACAGAGAGGTAAGGGACAAGTTTAAATGTTTGGAAGCTTGGAAACAGCAAGCAAAGTGTTCATCATCAAAGTTCAAATTAATACCACTTTAATTTTTTTCTTTTGCTCCCTATCTGCCAAAAGAATATAGCACT
>CM052545.1:30099588-30215636 GCA_028533065.1 Trachops cirrhosus | reverse complement strand
TGGTGTTTCAGGGTTCTTATGATATAGTCCCAGCAGTGGAATTGCTGGATCAAAGAGCAAGTCCATTTTTAGTTTTCTGAGGAAGTTCCATACTGTTTTCCACAGTGGTCGTACCAGTCTGCAATCCCACCAACAGTGCACTAGGGTCCCTTTTTCTCCACAACCTCTCCAACACTTGTTGTCTGTTATTTTATTTATGATGGCCATTCTGACTGGTGTAAAGTGGTATCTCATTGTGGTTTAAATTTGCATCTCTCTGATAGCTACTGATATTGAGCATCTTTTCATGTGTTTCTGGATCCTCTGCATGTCCTCCTTAGAGAAGTGCCTATTCAAGTCCTTTGCTCATTTTTTAATTGGGTTTCTTGTCTTCTTCGAGTGGAGTCATGTAAGTTCTTTGTATATTTTGGAGATTAAACCCTTGTCTGAGGTACCATTGGCCAATATGTTTTCCCATACAGTTGGTTCTCTTTTGATTTTAATACTGTTTTCTTTAGCCATGCAGAAGCTTTTTATTTTGATAAGATCCCATTTGCTTTATGTCCCTTGCTCTAGGGGATGCATCAGCCCCAGACATAAGTTTTTTTAATGTACAAGGAAGCTTTTGTTCTGGATTTTCAAGAATTTACAATGTATTATCATCTTAAAATGATTTTCAGAAGAAATAATATGTCTTTTTTTAAAGATTTTTATTTATTTTTAGACAGAAAGGAAGGGACAAAGAAAGAGAGGGAAAGAAACATCAATGTGTGGTTACCTCTCGCACATCCCCCACTGGGGATCTGGCCTGCATCCCAGGCATGTGCCCTGACTGGGAATTGAACCCATGACCCTTTGGTTCGCAGGGCCACATTCAAGCCATTGAGCTATACCAGCCAGGGCTAATAAAGTCTTTCAGTGTTTGAGTTCAAATTTATGTTGCAAAGTGACCAGACTTTTATTCTGATATTTGTACCAGAAAACTATATGTTCTCATCACTTTTTCTCCTCTTCTATCATATTAAACACCTACATTCTTCCTAAATTATTTGGGAATCAGGTGGTGTAAAGAGTGAGTACATGCCATCTGCCAGAGGAGCTGCTCTGCTGAGGAGAAGTGGGAATTCAAGAATGAGGGAGCCTCGTCTGAGGGCACAGCGGGTACAGGGAGAGTAGCAGCAGGGAGAATCAAGGTCTAGGGGAAGAAACATTCTTGAGCCACAAAAAGGCTTTTCAGTCTGTAACAAAAATCCAATTCAACTTACAAATTAACTTTTTTTAGTTCACTAATAATCTGAAAATAATGTCTACATTAAGCTAGGAAGTAAGACCATTCAATTAAGGAATTAAAAATATCAACATGAACTAAAGAACTTTCTGATGGTAAATGTATAATAGCTCTTTTGTTAGTGTGTAAAATAAGTCCAGGAAATATTTTGATAGATTAATACTCAAAGAACAGCAAGTTAAATTTTTCCAGCACAGTCATACAGTCTGCTTTATTGAGCACCAAACAGAAAGTTGCAAGCGTACCCAGTGGATAACAATCTCTACACTGTTAAATTTTAGCAGGTGGAATTCCAGCTTGCCAAAAACTCAAAATTAGGAAACTGCTCTTCCAGCCATCTCCAGACTGCCAACTCTTGTTTTGGTTGAACTGAAAACTGTAGGAAGATTGTCCGTAAGTATGTGATCAGATCTTGAACCAAACTTTTGTTTTCTATTACATTCCAAGGAGGTCTTTATGCCAGGCAAATAACTCAACAGTACATTATAAAGTGGATAAAGAAGAAGGGTGTAAATGCTGATCGTGAGATGACTGAAGACTGAACCTTGGTTCTGCATATTTACTCAGAAGACAACGATGAGAACTATTAGCTACATCAAAGAGAGGGGGCCCCTTTATTGAGTAGAATAAAATAAAATAACTAAGCTATATATGGAAATTTACTTCACTAGGGTATTTTATTATAAGATGCCTTAAAATGTTTGCTATTTTATAAAGAGTTGTTTTATCCCTCCCGGATACAAAAATAGTCATAAGTGTTATATTAACTCAATGAGCCATGAAGAGATGAAGTAAAACATTGACTATAGGACCATGGTGGTTACTCACATCTGAATAATGAATTGCATGTCACACAATGCATGATAGTTATCTGTGTTGCTGAAATTATAGCTGAGGAATTATTGGTCTCCCTTATCTAAAAGACCAAATGTTGAGTGAGATCAAAGGAGGCAATAATTGTACAGGAAATAACATCTTAAAAAAATTCCTCTGAGGATGAGAAACTGATTTATAAAGTTCAAGATTAGTACAGTAAGTACCAAATATTATTTTGGGTTACCCAAGTTGGATCAAGCATGTTTAGCAACTTTTCTAATAGATTATTTACAGCAAGAACAAAACACTACAAAATTACCAAATTGCCAAATCGGGGACTGAACAAAACAGCATGTGAAGTCTTTTTCTATCATTGACATGGCATAGAAAACATCCATATAACAAACATAATATCATTACATAAATTTGTTTCATTGGAAGAAGAAGATGATGTTTGAAGTCCACTCCAGAAGCCCCATAGACCAAGGGAGATCTCTATAAGCAAAGGAGACAACTGATGACATTCAATGTTTTCTGAATTGGCAGCCTCTGGTGACTCAAGTGTGGGCACAAGAAGCACTTGAAGTAGATCGATGGATGCTTCATATCAACAGCTAGTCAATGAATAAGGTCCCAGACCAGATTGTTTTACCTCCTTACCAAAGCATGGCAACAAAGAAAACTTTGGGAAGTAATTCACAACTGATTACATAATTTGCTAAAATCCTTAAAGATCTGCAGAGGTAGAGAAATGCTACAAAGCTTCCCCATCTCACATGGGCTTTCCCAGCAAAAGTTCTTCACTCAAAAAATTTCTCCATTCAAAACTCAATTATGGTTAGGCGAAAATTGATATAAAGCTTTCTGCAATGTTACCTACTAAACATTTAAAACTAGGTGTTTGCAAAGAGGAAAAACTTAGCACTGGTTATTTCTAAGTGAGATTAATAGTGATCTTAGTTGCTTCTTAATTTTTTTTTACTTTCTTAGTTGAATATATTTAACACATATTACCTTTATAAAATAAAAATTTAAGAAACATCCACAGTTGTGGACTTCTATATTAACTAATAGTTGATTTTCATTCCCTATTTTACTTATATTTATGTCTCCTTTTCAAACCACAATCATGTTTCCAATACTTTCCATTTCTCTGTCTTTTGACTTTTTGAAATGTTCTGTGAGCACTTAGGTCCCACTTGGTTTACCTCCCAATGGGAAAAGAAGCTGGAAACACTGCCATGCATTACTAGATTAAAACTTCAGTAGGCCAAGTGAGGATGTGATTTCCCAGCTATGCCTACAAGATGACTATAGCCAATACTTTTTCTCCTGATTTAAACTGGCAGCCTTTTATTTACCTTTCTGTGATCTAACAACACAGTTTTAATACAAATTTGTTATATATAATCACCATTCTACAGGAAAATAATCCTGAAACAAGCAACTTTCCTTTCACATTTTAAAACTCTAAGAACAACAGAGCTAGTTGTGGGGATAAATGTATAATTAACACAGAATGCAAAAACACAAAACCAGAGTGGTCAAAGATTTACTTCATATCAACCATTGTTAAGTTTGAATAACTTTAATGTCATCTTTTATCTCTCATGCTAGAGACTTGGTCAGGCCTTGTCTTGGTCAAGACTTGGTCAAGTCTTGTCTCTGAAACTCTCCCTGACCACTCACCCAGGGTGGTCTCCCTACATTTCCATGACACTGCCTGGGGTTTTGCTCACCTAGACTGTATAGACTACCTTGTACTAGTGACAACTTTATATATATATACAAATTTCTTGTTCTCCCAAATTGATTGTAGTTTCTTTATGCTATTTTGCAGCTCCCTCCCCCAACCACCCTCCTGATCTCAGTGTCTGGTACCATGCCCAATACGTAGCTCTTGGTTGATTGATGTGGAGAACTAAGTTTGACTTTACTTTTCCAACCTACAAATCAACCAATTTTAACTGGGTATGGCCACAGGCAAACTGGGAATCAGGGTATCAGAAGGCCAGGTTCCAGCTGGGCTCATCACTACCCATGTGCCCTGGGTCAAGGTATTTCACCTTCTGGGTTTCAGTTTCCTCATTTGTGAAATCAAAATGCCAGAAAGTAAATATTAAGGTCTTATTCCAGTTCTTAAATGCTATGGCTCTACATGCTCAGAATCCCCAAAAATTGTTTAGAGCTGTGCTATCTAATATAGTAGCTACAACTTCCCATGTGGCTGTTTAAATTCAAATTTAACTAACTAAAATTAAACACAATAAAAAGAATTCAGTTCTTCATATGGCACTAGCCCCGTTCAAGTGCTCAATAACTACACATAACTAGTGGCTACTCTATTAGCATAGATATGGACCATTTCCATTACCACCAAAAGTTTAATTGGACAAATCTGGTCTAGGGTGTTATCTTAAACACCAGCGTTGTCTTAGCGGTGTAGCAACAAATCCAATTAACTTTAATAAATACATTACTTTCATTTCATTGCCATTTTTAATATTCATATTCATATGAATGCAATATGTGCATTTTAAATGACAATTACAAATGCAATTTATACATTTTAAAATAATAATTGCTTACAAATGCTTATATATTATATATACACATATATATACATACACACACACACACACACACAAGCATCATGATTAGAGCAGCAAGCTAAAAACAGGACCCTAAGGTCCACCATTCTCATTCAGATTCCCTCATTCAGCTGCACTGAGCTCTTCCCACCCCTCACACTTGGCAATTTTCTGTGTGCACACCTTTGTCCTGTTTCTTTCACTTAAGATGAGTTTTCTTTCTTCCCGTACCCCATCCTATGTTCAAATTCATCAAAATCCTTTCCACAGCTATTCTGTAGCAAACTTGGGAGAACTGTTCAGATGCTACCATGATGGCTTAGCAATAGGGATCAGAATTGTTATTTTAAAGAGGTTGCTTAAGAAAAATGCCTGCCCTGGCTGGTATAGCTCAGTGGATTGAGCACAGGCCTGAGAACCAAAGGATCGAGGGTCAATTCCCAGTCAGGGCACATGCCTGGGTTGCAGGCCAGTTCCCAGCAGGGGACACATGAGAAGCAACCACACATTGATATTTCTCTCCCTCTCCCCTTCACTTCGCTTCTAAAGATAAATAAACAAATTAAAAAAAAAAAAAGAATAATGCCTTAGGTAGCCCAGTACCATGCTGCCTTGTCTCAGCTTGTATCTATCATATATGCTAAAGGTGCTAGATAATCTCCCCAATGTACACACTAAAAATGTGTTTGCAAACAATAAAAGAGAAATCAACCATAAAAGATGGTTGAATAAAATCAACCATAAAAGAAAAAGACTTTGGGTCATGAGCAACAGCTGAGGCAACCTGCCTCTGTGTGCATCTAGAAAAATGCCCAAATCCTCTGCCCAGCCCCAGTGGACAACATGGAACCAGGTTATGCAAGTATGTGAGGTATTGCCCCAAGCCTAAGGGAAAGGTGGGCAGCTGGCAGGGCCAGAAGTCCATTTCATCAACTTCTGACAATGGACCCAGTCAACGTAGATTTTGACGACATAGTCAATAAAATCTATTGTGTTGTGTTTTTATTCCAATTGTCTTGTATCTTAGAACAAATGCCACTATCTCTTTCCTACTGAAGTGATGTCTTCCTCTTTGGAACTGCAGTAGCACTTCATGTCATTTTTGAGGTTCTTACCATGAACTCTCACACTGCATTCTGTCCATTGCTTAATTCCCTTACAAAGCTGTTAAGATATGATCTGTACTTTGTACTTATATTTTCCCGAGTTTTAACAGAATAATTACAGCACACTATAAACTAAATAAATAAGGAATCTGACTAGGATGGATGAATCAGTGAATTCAATGAATAGATTTATGAATGAATGAATGAATACTCCAAAGTGAGTACCATCACTCTAGTCCACACATAACCCAGGTCTTAATGTGTGACTTAACCCCTTCTTCCATCTGTGACTTGCTTAAATTTCCTTTCTTTAAAGGGAAGTGTCTATTCATCACACATAACAAGACATGTCCAACAACATAAATTCCAAGGTTACACTGTCAATGTATAGCGCAGGATGAGAACTACTTAAGGATATACCCCTTGATCACAATTTCTAAATTTTACCTTATTTTCTACTTATTATATCTATAAATTGCTTGTTCATTTAAAGTAATTTTTAAAAGATTTTATTTATTTATTTTCATAGATTGGGGAAAGGAGGGAGAAAGAGAGGGAAAGAAATATCAATGTGTGGTTGCCTCTTGCATGCCCCAAACCAGGGACCTGGCCCACAACCCGGGCATATGCCCTGACTGGGAATCAAACCAGTGACATTTCAGTTCACAGGCTAGTGCTCTATCCACTAAGCCACACCAGCCAGGGCTTCATTTACAATAATTGTTAGAAGTCTTCCTATCATACTTAATTTGGGTATAAAATAAAATTACCTGGATATAGTAAATTTTTCAAATTGTACATGTCAGTATTCATCATTATTAGTACAAGTTGTTTTCTCATAAAATTTCTAACTCAATCACAGAAGGGTTTTCCCTACTTTTCTCAAAGCTAATAGTATCTGAAAATTACCCATAACTAAAAAATGTTATTCATAACTAAACCTTCCACTCATGCACTTATCATGGGCTCACATTTCTCATGTAAGTCGTTTTCTGAAATACTAAGTCAGCCACCCGGCTTTCCTCACTTTAAATTTGTTGTGTGGCTCTGACACTGCCTAAGGACAATAATCACCCTTGGTGTGCCTCACTAAAGCTTCTTCTTGGTTGGATTTCCCTCACATTTTTAATCCTTGTTATAGTTAAGAGTCCATGTCCTTTAAATGTCCATATTACAATGTCAAGTGTAAAAAACCAAATAATTTATATTCTACAACCAGACAAAATGACTAAGGCATAAAGGTAACTAGGAAAGTAAAAATACATAAAAGTATAATGTGATGATAAAATTTTTATGACTTTTACTTTATTAAAATTTCTATTTTTACTAAAAACCTGATTTTCTGGTATTAATTACATATATTTACTTGCTCATATATAATATGATACATGTATAAGGTTATTCATTACAACATTGTCTACAAAAATAAAACAGTGGAAACTCAACATCTACAAATAAGGAAATAGAGCAATAAATTATGATGTATTTATTTAATGGAATGATACGTAAATGTTTAAAAAAGAACGCGAATGCTTTCTACATAATGCATTCCAAAATAATTTTTAATTCATTTATTCAATCAACATTTATTATACTAGAGAGCTGGTCTAAGGCCTGCCACAATCATTGGGGCTCAATTGAACTTTAATTCTTTTAATTTATAGAGACAGATTGTAGGGGAGTAACAACAGAAACTTGTCAAAAATGTAATATTCTTGTAGTTTCCATCAAATGCAGCAATGAAAGAAATGTAGACTTTTCCCACACTGCTTTCATCTTGTGCTGAAGGTGGAATTGTTCCAAAGTGGGAACAGTCCTGGACCCCCGAGGTGGCCCAGCTCCCATGGGGATGGGATGAAGGCCCTGGGGCAGGCAATTCTCCAAACACTGCACCCAGTGTTTGTTCAACAGCCCTGGTCTCACTTAATCCTCAGGAGCAGGATTATCAGGTTAACTGTTTCAATCCCGAGGCCCAGGTGGCTCTCGAAGTCATACTTGTCTGCACAAAGCAAGACTGACTCAGGACCTCAGGCTGCTTCCTGAGACACCTCTGGGTTTCCAGAGATGGCTTTCTCCATGTCCATCCACCTCAGGTGAACCAGCCTTGGGGTCTGTCACCACTTTCACCATCACTGCCTAAAGGAGCCAGCAGAGAAGTAAATGGTGGGGCTGGCACAGCTGTGGACACAGGACAGGAGAAACGCAACCAGGTAAGGATGAAAGAAGGTGTCAAAACCTTTTCTAGCCAAATTGGGAGGCACCAGTGGATGCTGCAGCACAGGCCACGGAGGAGGGAGACCGGCACTGTGAGCACGACGGCCACGTAGAGCCTGGTCGGCTGCACCCGCCGGGAGCCACACAGCAGTCTGGTCAGCAGGGCCATGCGGCAGTGATGAGGTCAAACACTGGACAGCAAACATGACGGGAATCCCCAGTCAGGAAGCCACAGTCGTTCCCTTCCAGGATGCTCAGCCGCCAGGACAGGGCCAAGAGATGGGCACACATGACCGCTGACATGGGGGGAGCGGTGGCTGTGGTACCCGATGTGCCACAGGACTGACAGGCAGTGCTTCTGGCCAAAATAATGTATTACTTTGTTGTCTGTAATAGAAAATATTAGAAACTCTCTCAAGGGTCATCAATAGGTAACTAGATGAATAAATTATAGCACATCCCCTCACTGGAACAGTACACAACTATGGGGAGGAATAAGGCTGATCTGCATATGTGGAAAGGTCTCTCAAACACACTGTCAAGTTTTTAAAGAGCAAGATTAAAGATAATGCTCATAATGTGTTAACTTTTGCATAAAAAGAGGAGAACGTTTAAGATTTATTTGCATAAAGAAATTCCATATGAGTACATAAGAAATATATGAAAACGGCTGTAATACAAGGGAAGTAGAATTGGGTACATGAAAGACAGGGGAGGAAGAAAAGCTTTTCACAATATATCATTTTATACATTTTTTAAAGATTTTTATTTATTTTTAGACAGAAGGGAAGGGAGAGAGAAAGTGAGGGAGAGAAACATCAATGTGTGGTTGCCTCTTATGCGCCCCATACCAGGGAACTTGGCCCACAACCCAGGCATGTGCCCTGACTGGGAATCGAACCAGCAGCCCTTTGGTTCACAGGCTGGCACTCAATCCACTGAGCCACACCAGCCAGGGCCATTTTATACTTTTTTTAACCTTGTGAATGCATTATCTAGTCAAATATATATTTTGTTCTAATGTTTTTTTAATAAATAGATTTAAAGGAGTACCCAATACATCATTCTTTATCCTTCTCTTGCCACATTTCCCTTCTGTGCTCTGCCCTCCCCTCTTCTGTATTAAATGTCTTTTCAAGGCTCACAAAGATCCAGGTGGAGAAAACGGCTAATACAGAGCACTTTGGGATGGAGTTGATTTTTGACTCAGTTTGAAATCTAACAAAACATGATGTTTAATCATGAAGTAATTTGGGGGCATATTTGCCTAGAAATGAAAGATGGGATGCTTGGGCTTGGTGTGGGCCAAAATGTTGAATAACACAGAGTTAATTGTACCTGCTTTTTGCTAGCATGTTAATGGTCTAATTATCAGAAGGTTTAATAAAAATGTTTTCTTAAATGCAGGTAGTGATTATCAATCACTCTGAAGAATTAATTATTTTCTTATTTCACTTGCTTAAACAGATTTTAAGAAAAAGGGAAGGTAACTGAATACCCATACTGAAATTTCTTTTTTAGTACTAAACCAATTTTTTAAATGTTTGTCATTAATCTATATTTGGAAATCTATAATCATCTGAGGTGTCGTACAGCCTTCCATTTATTAGAAATGAATTCACACCCAAAAAGCAACAATGTTTAAATTTGGTGTTCAAAAGAGCCTCTCAGCAAAAGGTATTAAAATGTCAACTTCATTTAAATGAGACATTATTGACCCCCATTAGTAGGACACGTGCTTGGCTTGGCTTTCTCTAATGGTGGTGATGGATTTGCTCTTGTCCATCTACACACTCCTGCCATGTCCTCTTATGACCTGGGGCAGACATATGCTAGACAGCTGGCTGGACCAGGTCTGTGACCACTGAACAAAGCAAACTCTGCTGGCCCACACAAAGATTGAACCTGTGACCTTGTTCTCATTAGCTCAATACCCTGACCACCTGAGCTAAGCAGCCAGACACACACATGCAAACAAAAGGATAGACTGAACACTAGGTAGATAGATGTCTGTGTGGGGTATAAAATAATGTATAACAGTGGGCATAAAGCTGGTGCTTAAGTATTAAAGGAGAATGTTATCAGTAATATATTTTGTATATCTTGCATCCTATGCCCCAGTGGCATTTTCCAAGCTGAGCACCAAAAATGATCACCTTAAAGAAATTTTATTATAGTTTGGTACCAAATTTCAACGTAGTACCAACCCTGAAATAGAGGAATTAGCCATTGAAGTCAGTAGTTAACCAGAATGTATCAGGACATTCCAGCAACAGATTTCACATCCCATTTGACCTGTAATCTACTAAACCTTGGGCTAAAAGGAAAAATTGAGATAAGAATAGTAGTTGATAGAGGAAGAGGTGAGAATAAGACCCAAGAATTTGTAACTAGAAGATATAGACTCTGTTTATCCAAGCAAAGCTTCATGAAAAAAAAAATCCAGTCAATCTAAATCTACAACTTTTGGTTGAGCATCCATGTTTTGTTTTGCCTTGGGTTGGTTTCAGATTTTTTTGGGGGGGCACAGGATCTTTGGTTACAGAGATTACTAATAGGAAAGGGACTTCCTCTCATAAAATACTCCATGGAGTGTTGGGACTCCATGGAGAAAGGCACTGATGTCTAGATTTTTCAGTTTCTCCTTAGCCCTGAGTAGACAGTTATTCTGGAGCCAGCTTCAAAGGGTCACCGTGACTGTGGCCCCAATGCAATACTCACTAAGTGTAGAAAATCCCAGATTAGATGAGAAGTTCAAGCACAAGTGCAATATGAGCAGTTTCAGTACCAAGGTTTTATTTCAAGGGATGGGATGAAGTTCCACCCACAAGCTCTTCCTCTTCACTCTTTGAATGGACTCTCCATCGTAGGAATAAGCTTTAATAGGATCCTGGTCAATAGCATCACAGGCACTAGGAAAGAATAACTGAATTCTATCCTGGGTCAAGATAAATATATTTCAGTTAACCATCCATAAACACCACTTTCAACTCCTCCCCTCTTGAAAGATATAACTTCTCTCAGCATAAAGTTCCAATTCCTTACTTGGCACCCACAGACATACAAGACTAAGTCTTCTTTGTCTTTGCATCCCCATGCCTAGCAGACGGCTTCCCACATAAAAGGAGCTTGATAAATTATTGAATGAGAAAGCAAGTGAGTGACTGACTCTGATTCTAAGTTATCTCTCCACATTATTTCACTCTACTTCTCTTACTAGATCCTTCATGCCAAGACTCGTAATAATCTTCTCATTGCCCCATAGACATGATAATCTCTTAACAGGGTGCAGCCAAGAGGGGGCCACAAATAGGGATTTGTAATGGGATCCAGAAGAGCTTGAAGATAATTGGCTCCACACCACAGGGCCACACCTGCCCGGAATGCTGGCAGCTGTGGCCAATTGTGGGAGGAGCCAGAAATGAGGCTGCAGAAGAAGATTGGTGCTGGGATTTAAACGGAGGCATGGCAGCTATTTGGTATCTCTCTTTTGGGGACCAGGCATCTGTTTAGGACCACGCAGCTTTGGTGTCTTGGTTGGGACCACGTAGCTTGGGTGAGAGTCAGGACCACGAGGCTTTAAAAGTGCTACCTTTTGCCACATGGAGGATGCTGGGAGGACTGTGTGCATTTGTGGAGAACTTAGGTTTATATTATTTCAAATAAATAATAAATTCCTTTCCCTTTCATTGATCTCTGGTATTAAGAGACATCTTTCCTCAGGTGGTGAGAAAAAGGAACCCAGTAGGTGGGGAGGAGCCCCCAGAGAAAAAGGAAGAAGGGTCTTTTATATTGTTCAGAACCACTACCACCACCACCCCCGCCCTCCCCCGGACTCTTCTGTAATACTTTCACCTTATCCCATACTTATTCAGGATTTTCTCTCCAACTAAGGGTATTAGCATTGATTGAGTGATTATTATTTTTCACACTATATGTGTTATCTCTTTTAATCCTAAAAAATAATAAAGTAGTCACTCTTATACCCATTTTCCACATGATGCTCAGAGAAGTTGAATAACCTCCCAAGATTCACAGCTACAGGGCAATGCAATCAAGACATGAACCCAGGTCTGTCTGGTTCCAAAACTAAACTCTTCTCCCTTCCAGAGTATTCTTTTGCCTTCATGTACCCAAATTCTGCCTCTCCAAGGCTGGTCTCTCTCTCAAGGTTCAGTGCAAGCTGTACAAAGAGGAACTCTTTCTTGATCATCCCATAATGGTCTCTCATTCTATTAACTTAGTGTTACTAATGCAATGTTTCAGGTAACAACCATGGATACCTCAAACCTCATTTTATTACTCCTTTTAACTTTTTATTAATTCATTCTTTCTCAGCCTAACTAAATTATAAGCTTAAAGGGCAGATTCTACATGTTATAATTTGCTGTTTCCCTGTACAAGCATTGAAGTGACTTCTGCATGTGGTAAGTACCCAACAAATATGACTGCCTAAAAAATGACTAACTAATGTTGAAAATTCCATTCTCCCACCCAAAATTTTTGCCAATTCCCACTGTTATAAAGAAACACTTCTTAAAGCATTTATCTCCTAAGGTTATCATAGTAAAGAGAGAAAACATGTAAACTTGAAAAATAAACCATATTTGTTAAGTATATCAAAGTCTTTTATTATTAACCTTCTTGAGCATCTCTGCTACTGACAAGTCTATTGTGGTGATGTCTTTGAGATCATCTTAAGATTTTGCTTGTTTCCTTTAAATACCCTCATTTTCAAAGGTTAATTACTTGGCGATAAAAGTGCACTTCAGAATGAAATTTAACCTATGAGTTCTCCATCCTGAGATGAAATTCTTAGCTTTTTTCCCCAGAAATAGAAAGCCATCTGTTTAACCAATTTGAATACATTCCTATAGAAGAATTAAAAAAAAAAGGAATACAGAGGTTCATGGATTTTAAGAACTTTTGAATATTTGTAAAACACTTTATGACTTTGATGCTTGGAAAAAATATGAAGTGATGCTTTCAACTATAAATCAGCACAAGCAAATAAAGCTGAGCTAAAAGTGAAGCATCTTTAAGACAAAATTTTTTTTGATCATCCAAAATGTTGATCACTTGTGGGCCATAGGAAAGAAAGATTTATTATTTTTGAATGGTTCAATTTTTAGTAAGATAAAGCACATATAATTTGAGAGAACATCAAACAGAATATGGTTCTTATTAATATCACATAACTTTTCCACAAAACTTTTCCTTTCTCCAGCCTAGCTCCCATTAGAACCAAACTAAACATGCTGACAGCTACAACTTAGGAAGGTGTTAGGCCAATAGTCTCCCCTTCTGAGAAGCCAGATCATTAATTCCATAGCATGTTACTAGTTTTCTATAAACCAAATGCATGGGGACAGACTCTATTCTGTAGGGTTTAATCACATACAAGTGGCAAAAACCACAGAACACAACTCCTAATCAGCTGGGCCTTCAACCACAGACTCCCTCTATGCACATATGTCACTCCCATTATCATTAGCATGAATAAAACTCTAACTTATTTTACCAGTTCCAGAGGCTGGATCTCAGTGTTCGAAGTTAGGTATGTTCTCATAAAAATTACATTGTCATTACCAAATGTGTTTACAGATATGAGTGTGTTTCAGAATTCAATATTCTCCTCTAGAGTAGAATAAATCGTTGTTTCTTGAACAATCTGTGATTTATTTCCTTTTTATTTTTTAATTTTAATTGTTGTTCAAGTATAGTTTTCTGTCTTTTACTCCCATCCCAGCCCACCCCCCACCAATATTTCCTTTTTATTGTAAAAACTCATGAATCTAAAGTTAGCACTTCTGGTCCTGACTGGCATAGCTCAAGTCATTGGGCATCATTCTGCAAAGTGAAAGAACGCTGGTTCGATTCCCAGTCAGGGCACATGCCTGGGTTGTAGGCAGGTCCCCAGTTAGGGTGCATGAAGGAGGCAGCCAATTGATGTTTCTCTCACACATCACTATTCTCCCTCTCTAAAAAAATAAATAAAATCTTTTAAAAAATAAAGTTAACATTTTTGTTTTTAATATTTTTTTTAAAAAATCAATGAACTTAGGATCTCAAGTTTTAGTTATTCTAAGTCTTACATGTACTAGGCACTCAATAAACATTTATCATAGAATGAATGAACGACCTAACCTTTGGAACTCAACCCATAATCACAAAGGGGTATACCCTAGAGGAGACTCCAAATGGAATTCAAGATAAAAATCTCAAAAACTAAGCTCAGTCTTTGCCTCTGAGAGAACAGGATGAGTCACCAGCAGCTCTACTGGAGCCATCAGGAATATCTGACCAGGGTTCTTGCTCTTCCCACATCTATTCAAACCTGCATGGGCTGACCCGGAAATACTGCCTCAGTATGTGCTGCCTGTGTTTCCCTTAGTAAGCAAAGGATATAGGCTTCATTACCTTGGACTGAGTGAACTTCCTTGAATGAGTCATTCAAGATATCTACCTTACTGCAGAAACAATATTAGCTCTTTGTACACAATTTTTTTTTAATTCAATTTAAAAAAACTAGGCTCATATCTACCTCATGAGTTGATTCCATTCAATTTTGAGTTTGAATCCCAGGAAGAATGCTCTTAATGTTCCCAAAAGATCCAGACAGAATTGGTTAGGCAGAGGTCAAAGATAATAGACGTGACTATATCATTAGAAGAACTAGCTTGGACTTGCCTTTGTATAGAAGAATAAAGCCCTGGGGGCTGTCTCCTAACTCCCCTCTGGAGGCCATCCCTGAGTTGGTGAACTCAGAATCATATCCCAGAGTTGTATGGCTGTACATCAAAACAAAGCAAAAATGAGTCAACATCAACAGATGCTGAGATCCCCCTGGGCCCAACTCCCACTCCTACTGCCGCTGTTACTGGCACACTCATATCCATGTAGGAAGCCTGCCCACCTAGCCTGTCACCTGAGACCCACATCAGGTAGTGAAGCAGCCTGACATTGAGAGTTCACATTTAAGTGAGCCAGCTCAGATGCGGAACACAGGAAAGAAGACAACCATGGCTGTGTGGGAAGGAGTCAGGTTCCCTATATTTATTAAGAAGTTTATATCAAAATCAACATTGCATGCAAACATAGACTAATACCCTCTCACAACATCAAGCTTTTCACACAATACGTCATTAGCCTTTATGCTCAATAGGCCATAAGTTCAAGGAAGGCAGAGACATATATCTAGATTCAGTGAAGTACTGCCTGTATACAGCCTGTTGCATAGGAGATGCTCAATAGATACATGGCAAATGAGTGAGCAATAGTGGATAAGGGAGCACACTCTACACTCCGGAGCCAGTCTGCATGGCTTTCATTTCTGCCTGTTACTCACTAGCTGTGTGAGGCTGGTAATTTATTTTGGCCTCAGTTACTTGTCTATAAAAATAAGGATAATAACTTCTAGTCAGTAATTGTGAAAAATAAGTGAGTTAACATGGGAAATATACTTAGATCAGGGCCAGGCACAGAGAAAGTTCTAGTATTTTATTATTATTATTATTATTATTATTACCTCTAATTTCTGGTGCACGGTGTAGCAGGGTGTTAACCAACTTCTAGCACTTCATACCATCCTAGAGGTGTGTGAAAACGCTCACAGCCCTGTGAAAATGCTCACCCCTATAATAAATCATGCTCCTTTTGTAAGAGAGAAGACAAAGCACACTACTCAATAAAATGAATTCTTGCAATGTTTACAAAAATCCTCCAGAGTGAGAAGTTTATCTCCACTCTTGTCCATAGTATTAAATAAATAAGTAAAGAAATAAATAAATAAGTTATGTCCAAGGTGCTACCCAAGGTCTGTTGCTTTTAAATATAAAAGTTTCCCACATGTATATAATTTGCACAAAATGCCATCAGTACAATTTTGTCAGGTCCAAGGAGACTCCCGATAATGCTCATTGTTCACTGGGCTTACCTACACTCCGACAGTGATGCAGGCAACGGCTAGACTGCATTTCATCATTTCCATTTACGCTGCCCCTGCAGCATCTCTCCGAGGGGTTTGCAGTTTTCTAGAATGGTCCATGTGCCCGACTGTGTGGCTGTGGTCACTGCAGAGGGTCGTGTAAGGGGAACGGGGATGGGACGTCTTAAAACAAAACAGCTGCATTAAAAATGGTCAAGGCTTGGGCGCAATATGATAGCTACTATTAAAACTTCACTTTGAGCTTCCCTTGGCTTTGATGATTTCTTTCTTCTTCTCAAAAGTTTATCATTCTTTTCCTGACCTCAAGACAACCTCATAAAAGCCCAGTTTTTGTTTTGATTCATATTAACGTTTTTCTTATATTGTTGTTAGTTTAGCGATTTTCACTGGGTTTTTTAAATTTTTGTTGTTGTTGTTGTTGCTGCTGTTGTTTTTTCTTAGCCTACTTGGTTTGGAAAAACTATAAAGCTAGGCAGGCCAGTTGTGCTAAATTCTCCTAAGTAGACATGGACCCGGGAATTTTTGTTCCCCCGTGTTCACCTGTTTCGCAGACTCTGCCCACCCCCCGGCGTGGCAAGTCCTTCTGGTAAGCAGCTGGCCCACGTGTGCTACAAGTTTTTTCGGCATGTCTGGTACCAATGGTCTGTCCCAACATTTCTCATCCCACTGTGAGAGAGCTGACTGAGTTGAAAGGCTTCATTTTAACGTCCGATAACATCCTTGAATAAAGTTTATTATTCACTATTTTAAGAGAATAAGAGCTTTAATGCATTGTTAGAATAAAAGAATATTTTCAATCTGACATAAGAAGTTAATTCACTTTTAGTTGCTTGCAAACAGTGATAGGATGGGAAAGATTATAAAGAACTAGTTTTAAGGCCGGCTAACCCTTCTGTGAAGGAGTCATAGAAATAAATTTTAAATAATAATTCCCACATTAACATAGCTTAATGCCACCATTGTATTTAACATAATCTTTTCTTAAGGCGATAATTAATAAGTCATCACTCAAAGACTACATAATGATGCTGAAATGAAGCCTAGACTTAAGTCAGCCCACTCATTGGGACTTTTTCCCGTTCCCAACGACCACCTGGCATTCATCTCAATTCCCTGATTCTGTGTTTCAAATCAGCCACTCAAAGATACTATTTGCTGTCAGCAAGTCCCCTGATTTATTTAATCCTTCCCCAAAATATGTCCTAAAATTCTCACATTTTAACCTCTATTTGTCAGGACGGCGGCTCATCTGCAACAACTGAATCACTCTCCTGCGTGGTCAGGTGTTTGCAGAGGGCCCCGTGGTGGCTCTGGTGGTCTGGAAAGGTGAGACCAGCCCTCTGCAAAATTGCTGTTACTTTACCTTCTCAAAAAATCAGCAGCAGATTTGTTTAATTACACTTGTTCGCCAAGCATGCTGCAGAGAGTGGTTCTGTGTGGAGAATCAATATAACTTTATATTTCTCATTTTAAGAATGACAGTAATTCTGCTGACCATATGCATCCTTAGTGGGTTTTTTTAGCTTTAACAGTACAATAGGGGAATATACAGGTTCAAATACAGTAAGAAAAAAAGAATAAAAATAAGGAAAAAGAAGAAAAGGATAATAAAAACTCTTCTCTGATTTACTTTAAAAACAGATTGCAACATCAGATTCAATGTAATCTACTTTTATCTTCTGATATGTAAAGCAGTCAGCTGACGAATTAAAAAATATTTGTGGTTTTCAAACTGACAAAGTCCTATGACAGAGACATGAGAATTTCTTATTAATTCCCAGAAATTGCAGTAAATATACATTACAGTTCATAAGAAATCAGAAGGAAGAAATGCAAAGAGTTTGAGCAGTGTGCTGAAAAATCATTCCCAAAATTTACAACTTCTATTCTCAATCCTCTGCTACCTCTGTTTCCCAGTCAGTTCTGGAAGCCACTACACATCCATGACTTTTTAATTAAGCTTTTCATTTTGCGATAATTGCAGATTCTCATGCAGTTGTAGGAAATAACAAAGATTCTTTGCACCCTTTACCCAGTTTCTCCCAACAGTCGCATCTTGCAAAATTATAGTACAATACCACAGCCACGATGTCGACATTAATACGGGTTACAATACAGAACATTTCTGTCACCACAAGGATCCCTCCTGTTGCCCTTTTATAACCACACCCACTTCCCTTCTATCCCCACCACCCATTAACCTCTAGTAACCACTCACACTTTTCATTTCTATATCTTTGTCATTTCAAGAATTGTATATAAATGTACCCTTTTGGGGTTGGCCTTTCCACCCACCATAATTCTCTGGAGATTTACTCCAGTTGTTGCACTTATCAATATCTTATTCCTTTTATTGCTGAGGAGTATTCCATGGTATGAATGTACTCTGATTAACAGTATATGCTTAACTGTTAGCAGAGTGGCTAACAGTTTGTTTATCTATCAAAGAACATCTGAGTTGTTTCCAGTTAGGGGTTATTATGAATAAAGCTGCTATAAGCATTCATACACATTTCTATGTAAACTTAAGTCTTCATTTATCTAAATAAACGATCGGGAGTACAACTGCTGAGTCATAAGATAGTTGCATATTTTTTCTTTAAGAAATTGTCAAACTGTCTTCCAGACTCACTGTAGCATTTTACATTCCCACCAGCAAAAAATGAGTAAGCCAGGTTCTCCTCATCTTCTGCTGCACTTGGTGCTGTCAAGGTTGATTTTTAGCCAAAGCCAGAGATCCAGTTTGGGACAGAAACTAGCAGCAAGGCTTTCAAATTTAATGTGTTTATTTTAACATTATTTTTAAATATGCAATTTTTTACATTACATGTGTAATCTGTCTCCCCTCAGTTCAGACAAAAATAAACACAGTTTAATAAGTAAGTTAAGATGATGAAACAATATGATATGACCTCCAGAAAACAAGTTCAAACCCAACTCTGCTGCCTGCTACCTGTGTGAACTTGGGCGATTATTTCACTCCTGCAGTCAGTGCCGGGATGGTGCATCTCTTCCATCTTGAGGATGAACAGAATCAAACCTGCTTTACCTGCCTTACAGAAATAACGAGTTCAAATGAAGTAAATATATGAAAGTAATTTGTCAGCAGTGAAGTGCAATTCAACTACATGGCAAAGAGAGTAAGGCAAATTATAGCAAACAGAATCCAGTGCACCTAAGAGTCTCCTTCATTCTGCAGAGCATTCTATGGAACATCACAACAGAGAAATGACAGGAATCACAACTTCTGAATGTAGGAGTAAAAATGGGGTGCAAGAGAACCCCATCAGACCTTCTCTTTATATTTGTTTTTATATAAACAATCAGAATCACCAACACCCTCACTTTGTCCCAGTCAACAGTTGCCCGGGGCACACAGGGTGTCCTCAGGGAAGCAGGGAGATCTCAGCTGAAAAGGTGTTAACAGTGGCCACCTAACTGGGCAGTGTTATGGTTTATCTGGCTCAGATAGGTGGGAGTAGACTGTATAATCTGTGTTTTTTTTAATTTTTAAAAGATTTTATTTATTTTTAGAGAGGAGGAAGGGAGGGAGAAAAAGCAGTAGAGAAACATCAATGTGTGGTTGCCTCTCACACACCCCCTACTGGAGACCTGGCCTGCAACCCAGGCACATGCCCTGACTGGGAATCAAACTGACGACGCTTTGGTTCGCAGGCCGGCACTCAATCCACTGAACCACACCTGTCAGGGCTAAATGGACAAGGGGTTTAAGATTCCTGCAAAATACTTCAGATTGAAGATAATTCAAACAATGTAGGAATAAACCATCAACAAGAAAATGGCAGAATTGAACTTCTCCCCCTCCTAGTTGAGAGCTTTAGTCAGCCACAAAAGAAGGCAGAAACATCCACAACATGAATGGAACAGTTAATCAACTGAAGCATTTTTCAATCTCCGAGACTATTCGAAATGTGAATTTGCATCCATTGTTGATGCTGCTGAATCTCACCCTGAAATATTAAAACCTGTGGTTTAATTCTTCACTTACCCTTTTTCAGTTTGACCTTTGCTTAGGTTTATAATGAAAATAATACATCAGTAAAATAGTGCAGATACATAATTTATAAATAAATGCATTTAAAATGTTTTACTGTTGGAATGTGCAATTAAAACAATGAGGAGACCCTATTCATTGAACTTCAGTTCAGCATCTGAACCAAGGGGAGAGAGAGCTATAAAACTGAACAGAAACAAAGCTTCTAAGTGGTACAGGGAATGGATTAAAAGAAAGTACATATATTAGATCAGTACATAAGGATCAAATGGAGAGATGTGGTGGAAAGGAATTGGCATTTGTTGAGCACTTATTTTATCCTGTCCTCTTTGTACATGTTATTCCTTTAATCTAGTTTTTACTAGGAAGGGTAGACTTTACATATAAGTAAATTAAGGTTCAGAGATGTTGAGTGACTTGTTTAACATGCACAACTTTTCCGCCGTGGCTTTCAAATTTTGAAAGATCTGACATTTAAAGCATGTCTTTCCTGTCCTTACAGGGTCATGATATTTGAAGTTGCTTGGTTGTGGAGAACTCAGGCAGTAAAATCTCCAGAACCTCTGAGTGGTGACCGTGGCCATATAAGCCACCCTCTTGGTAGGTATAAATCACATCTGACACTTGGTACTAAGAAAAGAAAAAATGGGGGGAACCATTAACCTGGGTGGGACATTCCATTTCTTTAAAGTGTCATTTCCTCCAATTTAGACCTTTGTGTTAGGCACCAAGAGATCACACCACACGTGGAAAAGATGGCATGAAGCTGGGTATCCTCAGCCTGTCTGATGGGTTGCTATCACTAGGACCATTTCCACATACCTTTCTAGAGCCTCTGAAGACAACCAGAAGCCATTGCCTTCACCCAGCCAACCTTGAGGCTGGGTGCCAGTGCAGACTCCCCACACAGATCTCTGTGTCCATGGGCTGTCAACACCCCACACTTACTTTGTGGCTCTCAGGAAGGTAGCTGGCATGCCACTCTAAACCTTTGAGGAGCTATGCCAAAGAGAAGAGCTAATGTTTATTGAGCACTTACTCTATGCCAGACCCTCTACTAATAGCCTCATGTGAATCATCTCACCAAATGTTCGTCATGGCACTGTGACAGAGTTTAAAATTATTATCTACCTTTCATAGATGTGCTAAGTAAAGCAGAGAATAGTTAGATTATTTTCCGAAGACTACACGCTGATAAGTGTTGTAGTCAAAACTCAAAACTGTGACTCTGCCCCCAGTGACTTTGCTTCTGTGTTATGACTGTGATCACTGTGGGGCATCACTGTGCTATGTTGCCTTACATGCATAATAATAGTTTCATTGCTATGTATCACTAAAATGTCTTTATGACATGCTCAAAATTAATTTTAAAAATTTGTTGCCTTCCAAATCTGATTTTGCTTCATCTTGGGATCAAAAATTTTTACCAGGATACATCATTAACCTTGTAATAAACATCAAAATAAATTATGAATTATATTTAAAGGCATTATTTTTACAAACTTGGAAAAATCATCTTGATTCTTTTTTTAATACTTTATGTATTTATTTTTAGATAGGAAGGGGAAGAGAAAGAGAAGGAGAGAAACATCAATGTGTGGTTGCCTCTCATGCACCCCCAACCAAGGACCTGGCCCACAACTCAGGCATGTGCCCTGACTGGGAATCAAACCAGCAACCCTTTGGTTTGCAGGCCAGCGCTCAGTCCATTGATTGAGCCACACCAGCCAGGGCAAAATCATCTTAATTCTTCAAACAACTACTTGAAATCCTTACAGACATGAAGCAGGGCATAATTAATAATACAATAAAATGTATATGGCTTACTATTTACTCAGATGGATCTGAGGTTATAAATTAAAACTCCTAGGATGCCAGGCAATGAGAAAAATTCAGGTCATGATCCAATTATTGCCACATATTAAGACAGCTAACAATGAGAACATTAAACACAGGGACAACGAACGGTCTGAACTCTTCAGTCATCTAATAGCAAGGTATCTAAGGACAGAAAAGCCCAGTGAGTTGCAGCCTGTGACTTTTAACTGTGACTTTTTAGTAAAATACAGCTAGTGGAAGTAATGGGGGAGGGGTGGAGAAATGGCATTTCCAGTAGAGACATGCTTCTAGGGCAAGCTCTCCTACGTGAGGAGGCGCACTTGCCTGTGTAAGCTGAGGAGCCTTGAGTTTCTCTTCGCAGATGTCCTCATTACAAATACCTAGGTCATGGTTTTAAAAGCATTATAACTTACAAAGCAAGTGCAGCTCACACCACACAAATTCAAATACCACTTAACATGACTATTTAACATGACTGCTGTCTTTGATGAACCAACAGATTGATATTTCTAAACATTTCATTAAATATCGCTGTATCTGAAAAAAGAAATATTCAGCAATCAGTTACACCTTCAACAGCCCCAATATAATATATATTATAATAAAGCAAAAATAGCCACTTGATTAGATTTTGTAATTTTATTGCTGACATTATCTTTCATTGAATAGCACATGATGCAAAGAACTTAACAATGTTGGAAAAGCAGAAAGAATTACTAGGAATGAAAGGAGGCAATTTCTTGCTTTATTTATCCCATATTCATAACCAGTTGCTTGGTTTCTCCCAACAAGTTCAAAGTGGGTTTTTTTTTCACTTTTTTCTCAGCCAATTGGAGTTTATGGAAGTCATCTCATGGATATGCTTTATTATTCCAATTTAACACAAGTTTGAAAAAATTCAAAGATTTTGACACCAATTGTTACAATGTCCATTCATTTAGAAAGAAAAATGGTATGGTGGATTAAAGGTCCTTATATTTTAAACTAATATGGAAGGAAAATCAAGGTAGCTAGTATTTTCCCATATACAAGAATTTACATATATTTTCTTGATTAGGTTTCTTCATTCAGTGAAAAATCTATTTTTAAATCACTGAATTGAAGAAAACAAAAAGCAATCTAGTCCCTGATGTGGATTCAACTCATCACTCTCCTGTTTGTGGGCAAAGAGCCAGATCCTGCCTAAGAACTTTCTTTTTCAGATTTTCTGTTTCTGCGTTCCTCCTATCTTATATGTTGCACCCCTCTTTCAGTCATCATTTCACAACTATGGGTAGAAAAGGCACACCCTAATATTCTATGACTTCACATTTTAACAGAAATTTTGTACATGAACTGCAAGTGGTCTCATAGGAAAAGCTCTAATCTCATAGATTCTGCAGAGAGTAGGCAGTCTGTCCAGTGCACTGTCCGTTTGTCACCAGCGCAAATAGGGAATCCTATTACCTACAAAGGTATTAGGAAAGTGCTCCCAGCTGAAAGCATTTATCCAATTCCAATTGTTGTTTGGAAGTCTGAAATACTAAGGGTGGTACTGTTCCAGGAGCTACTGTTTGAAACAATGCAATGCCTGTTTAGAGTGGAAATCAGAACTTGAAAATCTCAGCTGCCTTTAAAAATAATAACTGAGCATCCAAAAAAGAATTCTTAAAGAAACATTTATATGCCAGGCATATGTTTTTAATTTTAATAACATTGGTTTAGCTTAATAAATATGTAGACCCTAATAATTATTCTCTACATTTTAATATTTTGTATATTTTTCTATTTTAGTGCGTTTGCAAAGAGGCTAATTAATAAATAATGTAGGAAAAATATGTATCTGTCAGTACCAAGTTGCTGTGGTTTATAGGCATTGCAAATGCTGTTTTAAAAAAAATCTGTTAAACAGTATTTGAAAACTGTCCCAATTTTAAAAGAAATGAATGTAGCCACATCCTTATAGGATAATGTCAGATAAAAAGTAATCATGCTCCCTCTGTGATTGTGTTTGTTGGCATTTATATAAGAATAATAATGCTTTAAGGTTATATTCATAGTTGTTCACTTAATGTGGGATTAACATCAAAATCTTCATAATTATCTAAGATCACCCATTTGAAAGCAGTGTAGCAAAACATGTTAGTGGTTAAGACACTCGAGCAATTTTAATACTAAACAGATTAACACACATGAAACTAATATTATAATTTGTGCATTGAATAATATGCCAGACCAAATTTGGGGGGCGGGGGAGAATTTTTAGGAAATGGTACCCTTTCTGCTACTGCTTCCTATTTCTTGACCTACTAAAGCAATCAGCTAGAAAACTCTATGGGAGATATACATGGGAATGCATGACTTCTGGACTTGAAGTATTATTCTGTGGCTTTGTCATTGCACAATTTTAGGAAACCACCATTTCTGAGGTTTGCTTTAAATAAAATTGAGAACCGAAATATTACTATAGGAGGGTGATCCAGGAGAATGAAGATACAGTCCCAGTGGAATTAGAAACAAAAAATATTTTTTGAAGCATAAGAGATCACTAATTGACAAGAATGGCTATGAATTATTTTATGACCATCAGCAAACAAAAATAGGTCCATACCTTAAGCATTTTTAAATAATAAAGAAGCATACTTTAATATGTACCCCAGAGTCTCGTAAAACTACTTCTTCTGCCTCAACTTATCCACCTCCTTCAGAAATCAACAGGAGAGGAAGATGGGTGGCCATTTAGAAATTAATATGAATTATAAATTAATTACCCCAGTCATGCACATTTTTTTGAGTCCATGTGAAAATAGACTTCACATCTCAGACCTAATTGCTTCATAATCCTTGTTGCATTTGGCTGGATGGGTCAGGGTGGGGTGTGAAATCTTGGAAACTAAAGTGAGCGTGAAAATGTGGGTGCCCCCCCCAGCCAGGGAGAATGTGTGTTAAAAGACAGTATCTGTCTAACTTCAGCTGTTCCCGAAAGGGAGGGTGGAAGCGTCCCGGATTTAAATCATGTTGTTTCCACTTATGTAGAGAGAATCCATAAAACGAGATTTATTATCATATTTTCTTTTTTGAAATGTAGTATTTGTTTTTGACTTTTAAAGTGCTCCTCGGTATAGAGCAGAGTAAATATTACATTTTTGTTAAACAGCCGCCAAGATTTAATTGTCTGTGAAATATAAGGCTTAGGACCTGATTGGAGTTAACTACTGTTCTGCTGAAACCGGCGCGGCGGGCCTGGGCGGGGACCGAACGCACCCAGCGGCTGACTTACACGGAAGAGCGGTCCCGCAAGAATTAAAGGAGGGCTGAGGACAGCCGAGAGCCTGCAGGAGCCCAGCCAAAGGACTTGGAGCTCCATTCTTCCTGCCGCAGAGTGAAAGGGACTTTGTACAAAAAGTCAAACAAGAATAAGCAGCTATGGAAAATATAACAAATCCTGCTAGCGGTTTAACAGCGAGAGAGAAGGGGAAATCCAGGAACCGCCAACAAATACTAGAGAAACATGTTCTGGGGACAGAAGAGAGGGGAGAGGACAGAGAGGAAGCTGCGTAAGGACACAACATGATTGCCACATGTGTATTGCAGATTCCACTGTTATTGATATACCTCCGAGGTTGCATCCGGAACCTCGGGAGTCCGGATCTTTTCGCGGCGCCCTGCGCGCCCCTCGCACGCGGGTTGGGAGAGGCTCAGCCGCCCGCGCCCCCACGCGTCCCCTCCCCGAGGCCGCCCCCATCCCCGGGCAGCGGCGCTGCGGACCGCCCCCTCCACCCGCCGAGGGTGCGGAGGAGAGAGCGGGCGCCTGCACGTTTGCCCCGGTGGCACCGCTGCCACAAGCCAACCCGTAATTGCAAAGCAAACAAGGCTGAAATATTGGGATTGGTCTCAATCGTGACAAGATCTACGCTTTTGCCGCCAATTTGTTTGTGCAGCTCTATTTAAAGGTTCTTGATTGAGGAAATGTTGAAAATAGCGGTAAGGGTTTCCCTAATGAGACCTCGCGAGGGAGGCGGCGGCCTTCGCCCAGCACGGAGGGCGCGGTGGGAGGAGGGGCGCGGTTAACCCCTTCCTGCCCGCCTCCAGCGAAAAGTCCTCCGAGACCCGCTGGAGGAAGCTGGGGAGGGGGGTCTCTCCCTCCCCGCAGCGGTGAACGGCGGAGAACTGGCCTCCTCGGCTGTTGTTACCGAGAGGGCGGTGGGATCAAAACGAAAATTTCACCAGGAGGGAGGGAGCGGCCTGGCAGCCAACGCAGTGGCCTAAGTCTGGGGTGGCGGCTCTGGATGCGCTTCCTGTCCCCTAACAGTCCCGAGCTGTGGCTGCAGCCCCGCGTCTCACTCGGTGTCTCGCTGTCCAGCTACCGCCGAGGCCCTTGTGATCCCCGTGGAGGGGCGCGGTGCCCCCGAAGCGACCCGGCCCTAGTTGGGTTGGGTCTTCGGGCGCCTGGAAGAGAGGGCAAGACACCAAAAAGGCAGGAAGAGTAAATACATAAATATTTATTGAGAGCAAACAGATCTCATTTAATCTTCCCGACACACCCTCGAGGTCGGTGTCGTTACCCCCTTGTTCAGATGGGGAAACTGAGGCTTAGAGAGAAAGAGGCTACGGTCAGTGGGGACCCCAGAGTCCGCCGTGCCCGGCTCTACCTCTGGAGCCCAGCCCAGGAGGTCGAGAGGGAGTACCGGTGAGGCTGGACTGTGTATCCCACTCTCGGATCCAGAGCTGGCTGCCGCAGACCCAGTGCCCCTGCGATCAACCGGAGGAAGCCTTCCCTGGCCCTCCCAATTGCTTAAGGATGTAGGCCCGCTTCCTAACGGAGGGCGATGTCCTCCTCTACTAGCTCTAGTCGCCTTCAAAATAAAAACCAATTCGACTGCTATTGGATACGCGGAACTCACCTGATTGCTCCGAATCACCCCTTTTACACAAGCTGTTTGAGCACCTACTGACTTCAATGCATTGATTGGTCTCTCCACGACCCACAGGAAGTGCCCAGAGATCTACCAGAGAGAACAGAGCAGCAGCACCAGAAAGGAGTTCAGAAGAAAGAAATCTGATTTGAGGGAGGAGAGAGAAGGGAAGCTACACCTGGAAAGTACTCCTGGAGGAGATGGCATTTCAGCTGGGCCTAGAGGAAACACAGAAGTGAGAGAGAGAGGAGTTTCCTAGCTGTGCTGGCAAGTCTAGCGGTGCCGGACCCACAGTTGGCCACCTGCTGCCATCTCCCGCCTGCTCCTCTAACTTGTAGAACTGTGAGCTGATCAAACCCTGAGCCAAAGTTCCAGTCTTTCATCAGATTGAAAACTTAGGGCTTGCAGACAACACCAGTGGCTAGACTTTGACCCTTCCAGAACCCTGGACCTGGGCCAAGAAAGCCAAGGGCAGGGGCAAAAATGGCACTGGGGGCGCTCTCACCAGAACTCTTCAAGCCACACAAGCCCGGAGGGATCTGGTCAGAGATGTAGCTCGGCCAGTCTGAAGTTTGTCTTTCTGGAGTTACAGGCAGACATAGACTGGCAGAAGGAAGACCCCTGGGTGGCAGAGGAGGCCTGGTCTGGGTTGCACTTCCCTAAGAATGACCTGCACCTTCTGTCAGCAAAACAAAAAAACATCAGTGTCACCAATTCAGTGAAGCCTCCAAATGTATTCTGAATGGAATTCTGCTTTTCTTGCACAAAACCAATTCTTCCGTTTGAAGTTGGAGGCTTTGCAAGCAGAATGCAATTCCGTGTTTTGTTCCTAGAGGTTTTGGCCTGTGTTAACTTAAGTGGGCACTCACACAAGTATTAAAAAGAAAACCATTTTCTTCTGGAAAATGGAACAAAGTAGTGTCTCTCCAACTGTGGGGCCGATATATAATCTGTAACAACAATTAGCCTCCCGGTGCTGCGCATTTCCAGCAAGCATCCTGCCTTCTCTGTTTATAACTTTTCTGCCTGCAATTATTTTTATTTTAATTTTCTGTCACTTTAACAGAAACCAGAGCCTTTTCTTTTCATGTTTTGTACACAGCATGTTCATTTTGATAAGATGTTCTTTCCTATCCTCTTTTAGCTTGCCTTTCCTTGTTTAGAGTTCTGTATCAGGAGTTTCTAATATTTCTTTCTCTTTCTCTCCCTCTCTTTTTAAGAGTTTGTCCCTGTCTTGCTTTATTTGTGTGAAATTTAGTTTGAAAGGAGATCAGAGAGAGCAGGAGGGGTCTGTAATAAGAGAATGACCGAATGACCCAAAGGCTGATTATCTATCATTAACTGGAGACTCGGTATACCCAAATTACCAGGGAGACCTCAGTCTGCCGGATCCTTACCCAGCCAGAAAGGCGAGTGTGGAATGCACACACAGAAACAGGCTCATGGCACTGCAAATGAAGACACCCTGCTCACACATTTTCTTAAGGGGGTCTCCTTCAAAACTCACCTTGGGTTCAGTGGGCAAATTTATTAGATCCTGACATGTTGTATACACAGGTTAAAAAAAATCTCTGCTGAAAGATTAACTTTAACATTTCTGTAACTTTGTGTGTGTGTTGTTTCGTTAGGCCCAAAATTGCAGTTAATTTTCTAAGCTCCAGAGAATATTGAGAAATCAAGCCAAGCTGCTTTTGATCTGCTCACGCTGCTAAACCCAAGCCTTGTAAAAATCGAGGTTTGCCATTAATATTGACAATAAAAGTGTTTCTTTTTGTTAACCTGAAACCTAACCATCCTGGCTCGAGTCCCTTGTCTAGAAGCAAAGGCCCTAGAAGAAAGTAGAAAGGGTTTGGGAGAAACTGCCAGGGCTAGAGAAATCCATCCATGTGAATTTGCAAAGGAGGCCTCAGACCAGGACTTCCAGGAATGCGAGCACACTGCACTCAGAACTGGCCATTGCCTGGCCCTCAAGTCACAAACAAACCTTTCAGTCCCAGAAACGGTTTGCCCAAAGCCCCACATTTTAAGTTGCCCTTTGCTTTCACATCTTCTGAACACCAGACAGGATTGCAGACTACTTGAAGTCCATTACTTACTCCTTCCACAGAGCATGTATGCAAAATTACAATTACTTCCTCATCTGAATGCGGAATGATTTCCTCCCGGCTTGGAAGAAAATGTTGCTAGTGTGGATGGAATTTGCTTGAAACCAGAATGTGGATGAGGAGTTCACATAAATCCTGTGGGCTATATTTTTTTATGCCATTTGTGCTCTAAACTTTACATTTTACTACAAAGTAGCAAAGATCAGATTTACAGTACCTCTTAGGGCCCCTCTAATAACATTCATAACACGTCCCATATAAGCATCATACTACCTCTTGTGAGGTCTTTCCATGCACATTATCTTTTATTCCCTTCAGTTTGAGTAAGTATTTCAATTTGACAGACTACGATACCTAGCAAAGTATTTAATTCTCCCTTATCAATGAAAATCCTTCCAGACCAGCTGAATATCTTCCAGTTAACATGGAGATCTAGTTATTAATTATTTGGAGAAAATGAAAATTCCCAATGCCAGTAACCTTGGATATTAAGATTTTTCTTACATGTTGTATACCTTAAACTTACACAATATTATATGTCAATTATATCTCAATTTTTTTAAAAGGGTTTTTTTTCTTAGAGGAGTTAGGATGAACCAATATCTTATTTTTCTTCATCAGTTTTAGGTTCAGTAACATCAAACACCTTGTAAATCTAAACATTGCTGGAGGCAAATTAGAAGGGAGGGAAAGACAGAGGGGAGAAGAAGGAGAGGAGGGACAGAGGAGAGGGAACATAGAGGGGGGAGGGAGAGGCAAAAATGGGGAGTGGAGAAGATATACAGGCACCAAGCAAGTCTCAGTCTTCTGCACTGACTTAAATGTCTCTTAATCATAACTAGACTAAAGGAATCATACGCAATCAGCCCTTCCATAGTCAGCATTGCAGTTGGATCAGCCCCTCCCCACCCCCATCCCCACAGAACTGCTCTAGATGGGGAAGAGGTGGGAAGAGGAGGGAACAGGGCTCACTCATCAATATCCTGCCCCCAACCCAAAATCCAAACAAGAAAATGCTCAGGAGAAATCCTCTTAAGAGCCAAGGGAAGCTTTTCTTGCCCTTCCTTTCTGAAACAGGAGTAAAAGTCCAATCGAACTTGATTCTGCTTTGTGGATGTGCACTGTGAGCAGCGCCTCATTTCCGGAGCCACTGTCACTTGCCACATCTATAGACAACTATTTCCAAAAAGGAAAACAAAGAATTGAGGGTTTCCTTGTTTACAAAACATCAGTTAGAAAAATCCTTGCCACCACGCCACTCAGGCAATATGCCACCTTCTAGATGTCCTAAGGGCTCTGAAACTAAGTGGTTAGCATGTGAAAATGACTCAGTCCCACCCCAGTACAGGCAGGAAGGCAGAACCACCTGGGTGTCGCAGGAAGCACCGTCTTTGGAGCAGGTGGGGCTGGGGTTGCATCTTCAAGAACATATTGCTTCTTCTGCCACCTTCTGGGTTTGATGAGTTCCTGGGTTTTTATCACACCTGGGGATCACTCATTATAGATAAATAGGGGAATGCTCAGTTTCTCCTACGTTGGTTGGGAAAATAAGGTAAAACGAGATTTGAAAAATGATGAAGGGAATTGAGCCATAATTCCCGTAAACATAAAATGTGTATTTATGGCCCTTTGGCCTGGTTCCTTTTGGGTCCAGTTTATTTTGAGTTCTCATGAGCAAAACACAAGATACTTACTGCCCTTGCCTTTGAAATAATAAATACCTCAATGAGATCTGTATTTCCCCTGAAAACAGACTGAAGTTTAAAAAAATATTTAGTTGAAACCAGATTGATTTTAAAAGTAGTATCTCACAAGATGAAAATGTTTGCAAGGGAGTGCTCAGCCTCTCTTATGGTCTTTGAATCTTTTCCAGGGGAAGGGGTGGGAGTGAAGGGAAAGGGACAGAGACATGGGCACAAAAGAAATGTCTGAACCCGGTTCTGTCTGTTTACTTGGAGGCAGATGCAAGGCACAGCACAGTGAGTAAGTACACCATCAGCTAGGATCCGGAAGATGGGGACAGAGAATCACAAACATTCTCCCAAACCAGGGTGACCCCCCTGGGAAGTGGTCTCCAGATCAACCAGGGTAAGACAAGCTGCAGCCCCTGGTCTCAGAAAAGGACAGGCAGGAAGTACGCCTTCGCCGGGATTCCTCCCGTGGGCACCCACGCTAGGACTGCCACCAGCCAGCCTCACCTCAGCAGCTGGGCCCTCTGAGTACTTGGAAAATGTGCCCTCTGGGGAGCACACACCAGAAGCCACACAAGTACGCCCTGGGGTGGGGTCACTGGGCTGACATCTAAGCCTGGAACTACCCCCTCCTTCTCTTTTCCCCTCTACTTTCCCCCTCATTGCCACCACTACCATCACTTCATCACTACTGCTTCTCAAGAAGGCACAGGCCACCGAAATTGAAGGAAAACTTGAGGTGGCATCTTTGCCTCACAGCTTTCCAAAGCAGCAAGCTAACCCAGTATCCCAACAGACCTGGAGAAAATGTGGCAAGGAGAACATTAAGAGGGGAAAGTGGCCACATTTGGTTGAGAATTCAGAATGGAGCTCAGCTAGTCTGGCCTCTGAGTCGGTAAATACAGCTGAAGACAGCAGAGTTCACCGATGTGTCCCTGACTCCAAGCCGCCTTTCTAAGGCCATAGCCTCTGCGTTTGGCTTTCTGAGATAAATGGAGCCCTACACCCTTGGACCACATTAATTAACTGATAATGACACTGTCAGTGAGGACTGATGCTCAGATTAGCATCTTTTATGACTTTTTTCTGTCCCCTGTTGTCCATCTCTTTTATCACTGGCCATGCTATCTGGGACCATGAAGGGACCCACTCATTTTGTTGTTGTTGTTTCAATTAAAAGATCATGGGAAAGGCAAGTTCTGAAGCCTTTGCCATTGAGGTCACTTGCCTCTCGTGGACACAGCATCCTATTCTCCAGCTCAGCCCTCTCCTGGGCCTCTTCTTTCTCTGTTCAATTCTCAAAACTCCCTGTGGATCTGAAAGCAAACTACCAACTACTCTCCGAGAATTTTTATCTGCTCCCAGCCAGGATGCAACCATCTTACTTTGTCTACCTGCTCCTGAGGCCTAGATGTGTTTTTATAAACAGATCCTTTTTTTTTTAATGTATCAAATGTCAGGGGATTGAACTACCAGTATTTACACATTCAGGGTTTGCCTCTGGGTGAAAATGTAAACAGAACCCCACCACACTACTTATAGTCTTTCGTAGAAGAACAAGGTCTAAAAAGACTCTCCTTGTGTTCAAAACTGCAGACCCACCCAAGTTGGAGGTTTGAAACTCTAGATCCCTATTTTGTTCAGAGCCCATATGTAAGCTCCTGGCACTTTCCAATGAATTTGTCTTAAGCTACTCACCATCCCCTGCTCTCTGCCTTAAGACGTTCTGCTGAGGGCATCCAGTGAGACTGACGTCCAGTAGGACAGAATGCGCTTCATATGGACACCCAACCTATGTTTCTACGTCCCTGAGTTCCTTCCCCAGTCCTACTACCCCGAGGCAGCAAACCTAAAACAATATTTCTCAGTACTGTTGTGCTGGGGCCTGGAATCCCTGGCAGCACCAGGGTTGGGTGCCCCCTAACCCTGCCCTCCACTTTCTGGACCTTGCCTTCTATCCCTGAATTATGTACCCCCTGGGAAAGCACCCAGAAGGCAAGGAGAGGGCTGCCTCCAAAAGACGATGACCAAGGTGGCATTGTCGGTGGACCCTGGCCAGGCCCAGCAGCGTTCTGCAGGCTTCCCAGGCCTGCACGGGCTTCTGCACACTCTTCCCTCCTGTCCCTCTAATGTACAGCCTGCGCCTTCTGTGGACACCCTTTTCCACACCAAAATCTATCGAGCGGAATCCTCATATACCACCCTCGTCTATATACTATACGTTGTCCTCGAGGCTTCCCGGCCAATCCCAGAGGATAACCTCAGCTCCTGCCACTGTCCATTCCCACCACCCCTCACCCGGCCAGTCCCCTGCCATCCTTCTCAAGCCGCTCACGCGGCAGGGCCGCCGGAGCCCTGCGGCCCGGTGACTTACAAGTCGAGATCCATTTTCCGTTATAATGCATTCAAGATCACCAATGCCAGCAGTCTAAACATCCACGAGCCGTCCTCCTGGCCTGCCTCTTAAACCGGTGTTTAATGGTTCCCCTCCGCTAACTAAACCTGCTTTCCACAGATGCCCGCTTTTATGGGAGAGGCAGGAATGCCGAGATATATTTATATGTTTGTTCATAAAAACTGGAAAATAAGCTCTGAACACGCTGTAAAAAATATTCAGTTACTTACCAAACAGGCTAGTTAAACCAGGGGAACACCAATACCGGCCACATCACAAAATCCAGGAATCGAGGTGCCTGCGCTTCGAAATCGCCCGAGGTCTTCCTGAGGATTGGTGTCTCTGAAGAATATGGAAATAAGAGGATTTTCAACCAGCTTGACCGTTCCTCCGGGGGTCTCACCCGTGATTTCCAAAAGCAGCCACAATACCATGAGACACACCAAATGCCCGGGCCCAGACTACGCTGGTGGGTAAGTGAAGAGACAGAGAGCTGGGAGTTTCCAGCCTGTGCCCAGGTCCAAGCAGCAGCCTTCCCTGCCGCGCCCTGCGCCCCTCTCGGCTCAGCCGCCCCTTCCAGGGGGCCCTGCCACCTCGGCTCTCGGGCCCCGCACAAACTGCACCCGTATGCCAGCTGAATTTCTTGCCTCGGTTACCTATGAAACTTCGAAAAGCAATATCTGCATTCCTTTTATTTAACCAGAAAAAAAAAACACGAAGTAGTACTGTACCTGGTTTGAGATTCTTCAATATTTGAGAGGTGGGGAAAAATATTTTAATAATGAAGCATCTGTTAAACACTTGCATTAACCTCTGGCTGATAAAAAAGTTTTTTTAACCCTGCCCCCCCCCTCGTTTTAATTATCTTATGGTTATGAAGGGGCAGCCAATCCTAGAAGAGGACCTCGGCAATTAGCAAAAAGAACATCAAAAAGTTTTATTGCGGAGGGAGCGAGGCGCCGCCCCCGCCGCCCCGGGATTGGCGTGAGGAGCCTCTGACGACATATATTAACCCGAGCGGCCCTAAAGATGTAGCTGTACATGGAGATCTTGCTGGGAAAATTCGCTTGGTCCCCTCACGGCGTCCAGCCCAGAACCGCCGCCGCCACCGCCACCCGGGAGCTCCCTTGGCCACCGCGCAGACCCCTCTGACAGCCGGAGCCGAAGGCCTTGCGCTCCAAGGCGACCGCAGGGCCCCAAATCCTTCCCCCGAAAGAAGGAGAGGATCTGAGAAAATGGATGCACTGAGACCTCTCTGAAAACCCTGCGAGGGAGCCCTAGAGGAGCGAGGACACGTTACTCGCAGCTAAAATCACATTCAAGGACCAAAACAACCACCACCAAAAATTTCATTAAAACAATAAGCGCCCAAGAACCCAGATCGGGCTGGTGGGGGGAGGGGAAGGGGCGGGAAGGGGAGGGTCGCACGAAGGTAGCTTCACAGTGAGCAGTCGACCCCGCCGCCTCCCTGCAGAGCCGGGCCGGCTCCTCCAACGGCGGCTCGGACTCGTCCAGGGACTTGGTGCCAGGAGCGCGACCGGGGCGTGGAGCCCTGCGACTCCAAGAAGCAGCCTCGCGGGAGCCGGGCAATTTTGCATGAGCACCCGAAGATTCGGCATCCCCTCAGCACCCCGGGAAGCAGCAGCCGGCGCGCGGGCCGTGGAGCAAGGCGGGAGCCGGCGGCGGCGGCCGAGGGCGCACGGTGCCGGGACCAGCTCGCCGCGCCCCATGGGGAGTCGGCGGCCGCAGCGCTGCTGAGGCGGGCCCGGCCGGCCAGGCGGGGGGCCGGGGCCCGGGCTGCAGCAGCCCCCTCTGCGGCTGCCGGGCCCGCCCGGGCGCCCCGGGGCTGGGGGGTGGGGGGTGGGGGAGGCCGCCGACCGCCGAAGCAGGGGCCCGGGCCGAGGGGGCGGCGGGGCTGCGCGCACGCTGGGGCGCGTGGAGGGGCGCGGAGGGCGAGATGAGTCTGGTGGGGGGCTTCCCCCACCACCCGGTGGTGCACCATGAGGGCTACCCGTTCGCCGCTGCCGCAGCCGCAGCTGCCGCCGCCGCTGCTAGCCGCTGCAGCCACGAGGAGAACCCCTACTTCCATGGCTGGCTCATCGGCCACCCAGAGATGTCACCCCCCGACTACAGCATGGCCCTGTCCTACAGCCCCGATTATGCCAGCGGCGCCACAGGCCTGGACCACTCCCATTACGGGGGTGTGCCGCCGGGCGCCGGGCCCCCGGGCCTGGGGGGGCCGCGCCCCGTGAAGCGACGGGGCACCGCCAACCGCAAGGAGCGGCGGAGGACTCAGAGCATCAACAGCGCCTTTGCTGAACTGCGCGAGTGCATCCCTAACGTGCCCGCCGACACCAAACTCTCCAAGATCAAGACACTGCGCCTGGCCACCAGCTACATCGCCTACCTCATGGACCTGCTGGCCAAGGACGACCAGAACGGCGAGGCGGAGGCCTTCAAGGCGGAAATCAAGAAGACAGATGTGAAAGAAGAGAAAAGGAAGAAAGAGCTGGTTAGTACCGCGGGGCAGCGGGTGTTGGGAGTGCGGGGTTTGAGTGGCCGGTACTCCCCGTCTCTTTCCACATGGGCTGAGCAATGGCATCCTGCTTTCTTTGGCTGCCTCCTGAGCCTACGTTGTTTGCACCAGCTCGCGGTAGGGATGGCTTCCCGAAAAGGCAGAGGAGATGAGGGAGGGTGTCAGCAGGAGAAGGAGGCTAAGAAGGGTGCTTCGCGCTGGTGATCTTCCCTCCGGGTTATCGCTGATCTCCCAGGCACTTAGGGTGGACCTCGCAGTCTCAGGGTCGCGACTGATCTTCTGATAGCACTGGCCCAGAACCCTCATTCTGTGACCTTTAGAACCGCTTTGGGCCTCCAATCCAATGCTTTGAGGTATTCCAAAAGTAAGTCTCCCATAAACTCTCTATTCCAATTATGTTACTATTGATTCCATTTCCACCTTTTGAGAAAGAGGCCGCTACTGGTTCTAAGAGAGTTTTATGGTGGTTCTTACTGTGTCCCGAAGACATAAAGGTAAACACGAAATAAGCAATTTTAACTTCAAAATGCAGCTCCAGTTTCTCTTTGGCCATGAGGTTAAAATGCAGTTTATCGGATGAGTACATTGCATGGGTATTTCTTCTTTTATTTGCATTGACCTGCACATTTTAAGACAAAGAGTAAATATTACTATGATCACTGTTAACAATAACTCGAAATTATAACTGAAAATTAGTTTTCTCAAGTCCCTACCAAGTTTCCTTAGGGTGATGGTGCTCAGAGGAGGGCTGTTGCCAAAAGGGACCTGAAAAATAATACCATTTGTTGAGTGTTTCTTCCTTGGGGCCTGTGGCGCTTTAGGCGCTGCATAAACGAGTGACCTCCAGAATAACCAGGGATTTCAGAGGCCTTGAAAGAGAAGCACTGCTAAGCTGGTGGCGGAGAGCCGCCGGCCCACAGGCCCAAGCCAGGGCGAGGGAACTTCTCCCTTTCTTCCTGAGAGCGCCGATCTGGGGTTGCGATTGAAACCGGGGAAACCACATTTAGCGCCGACCCCGCTAAGGGCCCCCAGGTCCTCCATAAAGGACCTGAAAACGGGTGGTTGCTTATAAACGTGCCGATCTGGTATTTGAGGGCTGCAGGCGCTTGGAGGCCTGGGCTGTAGCTAGGACAGCGCCAGTCTTCGTAGCTTTTCTGCAGGGACTAGGAATGAAAGCCATCCCACCTCCAATCCCTTCCTCCCTGTCTCACTGTCTTCTCCAGCCCGGGGAGCGCGGGGGTGGCATGGAACCAGGTTTCCTCTCTGAATTTCTCTTTCCACTTTTCTCCCCCTCGCCTCCCTTCTGCCCAGAATGAAATCTTGAAAAGCACAGTGAGCAGCAACGACAAGAAAAGCAAAGGCCGGACGGGCTGGCCGCAGCACGTCTGGGCCCTGGAGCTCAAGCAGTGAGGAGGAGGAGGAGGAGGAGAGCCTAGTGAGCTGGGGCCCAGGAGCCGGATGTAGAGCCAGGACTCCGGGCAAGCTCTGCGCGCTCCGACTCGAGGACTACTTGCATTTGGAGTCATCCGGTTTATTTATGTGCAATTTGCCTCCCCTCTCTTTGCCCCCCTTTGAGGCATCCGCTCCCCACCTCCCCCTCCAAAAAATAGTGGATATTTGAAGAAAAGCATTCCATATTTTAATATGAAGAGGACACTCCCGCGTGGTAAGGGATCCCGTCGTCTCGTAGATTCTCTGTGTTTGAGTGTTCCCCCCTGGCTGTGTAGACACCAGCGTGGCCCCTGCCCACCTGCCCTTCCAGATAACAGACAGCGGACATCGGTGTGTATGTGAAGTATATCTTTAATAATTGGCCTTTGGATATAAATATTCCTGGGGATTATAAAGCTTTATTTCAAAATGGAAAACGGGGCCGCTAACATTTCCGTTGGGGTCGGTATCTAGTGCTGTCGTTTCATCTGTGGTTGTTCTCTATTTGAAGATGTTTCCAACAGCTACTTGTTTTGTGCACTTCCGTCCTCTAAAACTAAGTGGAATTTAATTAATATTGAAGGTGTAAACGTTGTAAGTATTCAATAAACCACTGTGTGTTTTTTTTACAAAACCCCAATCTTTTAATAGTTGATACCTCAAAAGAGTTTTGAAAACAAAACTGTTATATTTGTTTTCATAATATTTAAAATATTCAGAAGTAAACTAAATTATCATGATTGCCTCTAACTTTATTTGAAAGAGTCAGTGATTTCGACCAATCAACTGGAGCAGTCGTCCTCCCAGGGCATGGTGGTTCCATAAAGAGAAGGATCCTTGATGAAAATCTTGCCACAGCGCCTGGGCTCCCCCCTTCTGCCCCCCTCCAGCCCCCAGAACCCTGAGTGGTCTGTAGGAAGAGGATCTGGGCTGGAGAAGGGCCTCAGTTCCCCCAGAAGGTGGAAAGATGTCCTTGTTTTCCTGAAATCAACCAAAAGCCATTGGGTGGGGACCTAGGTTTCTGTTGGGGAGCGCGTTTTCAGTTGAGGAGGTTTGGAGAGGATCCCAGGCATTAGAGCCTTTAACTCAAAATACAGGGTTTTCATCTAAAAAAGGAGAGGGAAAAAGGGAAGATAAAGAGGAAGTTATGCGTGGTCTCAACAGCGTGGGGGTGGGGGTGGAGTGGTGTGGATTCTCTTCTGAGCAGGCTGGCGGGGAGAGGGAGGGCCTTCGGAGAAGTCCCTGATTAGGTAACAGGGAACTTAGGTAACATCAAGTAAGAAATCTCGAACGCGGCCGAGGATTTAAAGGGGGTGGGTGGTGGGAGCTAGATTTACAAGGAGCTACAGGGAACTCAATATTAACTGTGCGGTGTCTGAAGTCTTCCCGGCCGCATGCCAGCCAAGCAAGCGACTCCCTCCCCGACTACCAACCCCCCGGGACTGTACCCCGCCCGAGGTTTGGTCTCTCAGAGTCCCAGCACGACCCGGAAGGAAGTCCCTGAGGCCTCCTTCTCTCGCCGTCTTGGCTAGAGCCTAAATCTCTGCGCTAGGAACTAGGGAAACTGGTGTGCCTTAAAGGACTTGGCAGGTTGGGGAGGGGGGGAAAGGGGGAGGGATTGAGGAGTGAGGAGGGGGGAGGGAAGAAAGGTGAAACGTATTAAAAAGCGGTTTGTTTCATGAAACGCCACGTATATAAATCTGGTGTTAGGGAGGCTTGCCAGAGGCTTTCCATCTTGGAACCCATCCTCGGGGTGATGTTCGCACCTCGGCTTCGGGCACAGACCCTCCCCTCATATTCCAGCGTTCCCACGCCTGGCTGGTGCCCACTCTGAGCGCGCCGCCTGCAGCAGGGGAACTCGCAAGTGCCGGGGGAGAGACAGCGAGTGGCTCTGCGGGGCTCTTCTGCGGGCAGCTGACAACGCGAGGGCGAGGGGTTAGAACAACTCGGCCAAAACGATCTGAACTTTCTCCCCTCGGGTCAGCCGGCGCTGGGCCGACGTGGTGGGCGCGGGGCTGTGTTTACAGACACTTGCCTTTGTTTATAGCACTGGGGGGCGGAGGGAGGCGCGCCCTGATTTTTCTATTACTCAACGGATCCCTGTCCGTTTGACCGAGTGGTTCCCTCCCTCTCCCGCCTCCTGCCACGTTTGGCATCTTTACTTTAACCCATTGAAGAGAAAGACACCAGCCAGATCCTAGGGGTCGATGGAAAGCGTCTCCCGAAGAAGTGGAGTGAGTGGGGAGGTGGTGCGGCTTTCAGAACAGGAGCCAGGAAGGAGTTATCTTCATCATGCATGTGTGCTAGCGCTTGACTTGAGTAGCTGGTCTACTTCCCATCTGGGCCTTAATGCATTTCTGCTAGTTTAACACTTTTTCTGGTTTATTAAACACCAGCTGAGGGGAACCAGAAAACTCTGGCAGTGCCGTGTGCATGGGGCAGCTCGCTTCTACACAAGCTTGTAAACCTGCTCTCAAGAAATCTGTGGTCTTTGTCTGGTCTGGGCCTGGGCTCCCCTCTCCTCTCCTTTCCTCTCCGGCCTGCCCTGCTGCTTCCTCTGGCCCAGCAGCAGCAGCAGACCCCACACTTCAAACCACCTCGCCATTCCTGTCCGCCAGGAACCCAAAAGCCAGACCTGTAACAGGACTGACAACCCAGGAGCCCAGACCGCCTAACCAGAGGCACACCCTAAACGGCCTGACACTCCCACCAGCAAAACACCCAGATTATGAGTCACTCCAGCCTCCCAACATCCCTGCCGCATGTTGTCAAGTCCCGGGAAAGTGAGCAAGTGAGTGGTGTGCTGGCCTGGCGTTTCTTGTGTGCATAGGGCTTCCGTGCTTTTCTCCTCTACACATTTATATCTCTTTTAACTCCCTATCTTTCTCCTTAAAAAAAAGTTTTCAAGTTCCTGCCTCGCCGGACGGCTAAAAGGTCTCTGTTTTAATTGCTCGGATAATGTGGTTGCTGCCATTTTGTTAAAAGCAATCACTCCTGCAGCGAAATCACAAGCTCTCTAGACAGGCCGGAGCCGACAAAAATGCAGGATTTGACGTTAAAAGCTAAATGGGAAGCTGGGGCGGCGGAAGGTAAATTGATGGTAGATCTGGCTGTCAGGGTTCGGCCCCAGACCGCCGAGCAGGCCGAGAGCCTGATAACCCTGGAGCACAAGCGGTGCTAGGGCTCACTGCTGGCTCTGTGTGTGTGTGTGTGTGTGTGTGTGTGTGTGTGTGTGTGTGTGTGTTGGGCCCTACAAACCCATTCTCAATTTTCTTGGGAAGTGATTTGGAAAACAACAGAGGGGGACCTAAGCACACTCCCTGGGAGCACACGCTCCCAGGCTTAGTTTTCCAGGACTTTCACCTCCCAGCCAGGACACTGACGGCAGCTGTAAGTTTTTTCAGGTCAAGACGCCAAGAAGATGACAGCAAGATCACCTGATGTTCTTCTTGACTTCTAAATTCCGGAGATCCCCCCTTCTGGGGATCCATGGGAAGTTCCAGCTTCTGAGAGGAATAGTCAGTAGGTAGGGCACCTGGGAAGGTGGATCTGTAGCCTAGGCTGCCCTCCTCAAGTGTGGCAGGGCCATGCAGCCTGGTCTTCTCCAAGTAAGGTGAGTGCAGTAGTGGTGCCAGTGACAGCAGCACCCACTCCCCACCGCGATGATCCCAGAGCTGGTATCTCACCCAGCTGTTAAGGTAACAGGAGGGTGAATATGTTGTGTGCACACGTATTTTGCAGGATAGAGTGACGAGGGTAAGAAAGAGTGAGCTCAAGTGCAAAGAAATTGGAGGGAGGCCTTTGGGCTGCTTTGCAGAGAGAGCCATTCCACTTGAGAGGGCTTGAGGTGTGTGTGTGCAGGGGACAGTAAACTGTGCGAAGTATACAATAGCCAGGACAGTGTCTTCATTGCGGGTCTGCAAAGCGCGGGAAACTTCTCAGTCATCTCTGTGCCTTTAAGGAAACGCTATGTCTAACGCTGCGCGTGCGACTGGCGATTTTCTCTTCCGCAGTTGCCGTGCGTTCTCCCTGCCCGCCAGTTCCACCCACGTGCCTGGATTTGGAAAAGAGACTGGTAGTAGATGCCAAGTGAAGATGATCTGGAAAGGAGGCTTGTGGCGTATGCCCTGTAGAGAGCTGAATCTGAGCACTGCCCGGCTTTTCTGGATCGCTTGGCCTGAGGGAACCCAACCACCAGACCCAACTCCTGCGGTTCAGATCCCAGTGAGAGGAACGGACGCTACGGGGTCTTAGGGACCAACAGGACGCCTGGTCTGTCCGAGCCCAGGATCCCTTGGAGAGAAAGACCCTGGAGCCGCCCTCAGGCTGCGGCCCAGGACCGGGACTCGAGCTCAGCCGTGCTGTCCAGTTTACGTCTACCGGCAGAAAGGGGGACAAAGTGTTTCTTTAACTGTTTATAAGGGGAAGAGGAGAGGGGAGCGAACTCCCGGAGACGAACGAATCCCACATTTCCGGGGGCCAAACGGCTCTGGGCGCGCCTCCGGACCATCCACCCGCTGCGCAACGTGCACTCCACTCCCGGCCGCCGCCTGCCGGGGCCCAGCCGGCCGATCACGGGCGAGCGGCCAGGGCCAGGCGGGCTGCGGGCTCGTGGCAGTTGCAGTGCACTGCGGATCTGACCGGCGTGCGCACGGAAGTTAGACTGCCCCCTGCTCTTTCGTCCCAGCCTGGCCAAGCCAGCTCCCTTCGAGGAGAGCGCCCCCTCCTCTCCCGCTGAACACGACCCCCCTGCCCTGCACACACATTCTCTTCAAATTCTCCCGGCATTTGGGCCGCTTTGATGATCAGATGGTGGAGTCCTGATTACAAATTTATTCCCGGCCGCTCCGTCCGTCTTTATCTCCGCTATTAGGGACATCTGGGAGTGATTAGCGCCGCGCCCGGCCGCGCTGCCTATCTCGCCGCGGCGGGGCCCGGAGCCTCGCTGACGTCAGGGCAGACGGCTCGGAGCCATCCCAGCCGAGCTGGGTGTAAGGGGCGGCCACTCGGCCAAGTCTTACCCGGGCCAGGCCGGCAGCTGGAACTCGCCGCTCGCCTGTGCATTGGGACTTTCTAAGTTTATATTTTTAGCCCAGAAGACGTTTTTTGTTTTCCTTGTTTAAGGTGAGGCAGAGGCAGAGCCGGTTAACTTTTCTACTGTCCCTCCTCCCCACTTTAAATTTTCCAACTCTCAGGTCTGGTGCATTCCGCCTGGAAAACCTCCCACATCCGGCCCTGACGGGCGGGCTAGGGTGCTGTTCTCCTACGCTAACAGCCGAGGACGTTGCTGCGGTGCCCAAGGCTGCCAGGGGAGAGGAAGGGGGAGGCCCTTAGGGGTCTAGGCCACTCAAGGGTGCCCTCCCTGCACTGACACCCGCTTGGCCCCTACGGCCGTTGGGGCTAAAATAGTGAGAGTCTCTGCCTAGTGGGGTGGAGGGCTAATTACAGATCAGGACTTCTCTCCAAGCCTCCGTCTTTGCACCTGTTATTAACACCTGATGGATCTAAGGAGCAGATGCTCTAGACCCTCTTCCGCCACCCTGCCCCTTACCACTCCAGAGTTGTCCTTGGCCCAAAACACTGACACCTCGCAGGGGCAAACATGACTGGTAGAAGCTTTGTCCCGTACTATGTCTCAAAGATCAGGGCAGTGATTGGATATATTTGTATAATTCCTGGACAGAGGGCCACACCTCAGACCTCGGACGCTGGCACCTGGGGCACTGTCCTGGTAGCTGGGATGATCCAGCTCCAGAACCCTTCAGACTGGAGCTTCCCACACATAGCTAGTTATCCGAAATCCCCAAAGACCTTGAAAAGATGATACATTCAGCCTTTATTTCAACTCCTCCTTCACCAGAAATTCTGATTTAGCAGGTCAGGGAGGAGATCCAAAGTCTGAAATTTTCAAAAGCTCCCCGGCTGCCCCCCCCCAATCCAGGGCATTTGGGAACCACAGCCCGAGGCCACACACACCCACTGCAGCCGGTCTCCCACCCTTGGCATACTCTCAACCCCCCAATGTGAAACACTGGATGATTTGGGGTGGCTTTATCAAGCATAGGGTAGGGGGAGGGCAAGACCTGTAATACTTAAAGTCTCTACAGGGAGAGAATTGGCCATATCATGGATCAGTCCTGTACCTCAATTTAAATGGTCAATGCAAGGACTCAAAGCAAATCCAGAAGATGTTCTTCATTTGCACACAGGCTGCGAAGACTAAGCTGAGTGTTTACTCAGACACTACAGTGAATTTAGTTAGAAAATAAGTCAGAGCGCATGTTTTGAGTGTAGTAACAAGAAGATCTATTTGGAGGGCCAAGGTTATCAAATATAAACAATAAATCCAATGGAGAAAATTTCTCAAATGTTCACCCCTCCTCAATTCCTTAAGGCACTCAGTACACCAAACTCCAAAGTGTCTTCATGTGATCTGGAACTGAAGACAATCATTTTCCCATAAGTCAGTGAAAACATCACATTAGAGAGAGCTTGGCTCCCCCTTCCATCCACCCTTATCCCCAGAAGAGACTGGGGGGGATCTTTGTGGGCTAGGCATAGAGAGTGAGGCTTTTATTTTTTTTTAAGTATATTTTATTGATTATGTGATTACAGTTGCCCCATTTATTTTCTCTTTTTATTCCTCTCTGCCCAGGACTGCCCCTCCAACCAGCATCTGTCCCCCTAAGTTCATGTCCATGGGTTGTACATATAAGTTCTTTGGCTTCTCCATTTCCTATACTATTCTTAAGGCCATACCACCTTGAACGTGCCAGATCTCATCTGATCTGGGAAACTAAGCAGAGTTGGGCCTGGTTAGTACTTGGATGGGAGAGTGAGGCTTTTTAGACAGTTGAATACTTACTGATTGGAGTAGGAGGACCCTATCTGTGCTTCTGGTGCGGGGAGGGCAGGCAATGGCTGCACAAAGGAGTTTCCCACAATGCTGGCAAGTGGCTTCTCCATGATCTGCCTGAATGATAGTCTGCTCAGGCAAATAGTCTGAATCATTCAGACCACTCAAACACACACACACATAAACAAACAAACAAAATTAACAACAAAAGCTCCATATTGCTTTTATCCCTAATACTTTTTTGCATGTTGCATAAATTAACTTTTACTTGAATTACAATAGGTGGATTGAATCAACATGGGCCACAGGTCCAGAGAATCCCATTTCATACTTCCAAGTGAAGGAGACAGGCTTGCAGGCAGCTAGACCATTTATATAAAGGATCACAGGGTACTCACCTTCTCCCTCCCCAACTAACATCCCAGTTTTCTCAGGTAGTATATTTAATACACTAATCATGAACCAAACAGACCCAACCCAATGCTTCCCTGTGACCAGATAGTTTCAGAATAGTATTTCTTGTTGTAGAACCATCTTCAAATCTGTTGGTGAACAATAACTACGGAGTTAGGGAGACCTGCAGATTCTTCTGTAAGAGGTAGGGTTGTGAAGCTGAAAGGATTTAGAACAAACATGGGACTTAGGAGCAGAAGAAATTTTCAGCCTTCATCAAGCACAGTGCCAAGAAGATATCAGAAAACATCCTTCTAAGTTGAGATGGCAGTAAATATTTCCTTGGTGAAAAGATGGAGGCCAATGGCCACTGAGGCCAGGGCATGGCTGTCTTCTCTTTAAAGTGGATTGTTGTTGTTGCCTTAAGCTGACATTTTTCTCTTTAGGGTCAGACAGAAACGCTGGTGGGGGAGGGGGTGTTTGTTGCTTTTACTTTTAAAGAAACTACAACGTAAGTCTGTAACTAGAACTTGGCACTGAAGGAAAGTTGGTGTGGTTTTAATGGGAAAGTGGCCGCCTGGCCGCCTGACCATCGCCTTTGCTTTGCAAATCTGGTTTTCATATTCTTGCTCAGTAATCACCCAAAGCCATAACTGTCTCTGAAATTATTCATTAAAGTCATTTTCAGGGATTCTCACAGGATGCCTCTTTTACGTTTATGATCTTCTGAGAGGAATGACATCAGCCTTGGTCTTTTTTCCGCTTTTAATTAATGTGCTGGGAAGACAAGAGGGGCCATGGCTGTGTCCGTGGGGAGGGGGTGGGCCGGGGCTGGAATTCGCCGGCGCGTTCCGCTGAGATCGGGCGCGCAGACATCCTTTGATTAAGGAGGGTATTTCGGGGAGTGCAGGCTGTGCAGAAGATCACGGCTGTGCCCTGTGGTGCTGTCAGCAGTGACAGATCCCAGATGGGGCCGCTACTGTATGGCAGATTGAGTTTCTCAGCAGAAAACTCACCCTCCCTCCTAAACGTCTTCAAAAACCTTCTCCAGATACTCCAGGTCGCTTCGTGTGAAATTGAAAAGGTCCAACCCCAAAGTTGGTTTTGCGTGCGTGTGTGTATGTTAGTTTTTTTCCCCCTTCCTTTTCTTTTTTTCTCTGCACTCCTCCTCCTCTGCGCATCTTCGACCCACAGGGCTACCCGGCTGCTAAAAGCGCAGATCTGGTGAGCCTGGTGGTTCCTGTTCGCCCGCCAGGCAACAGCGCAGCGCCGTCGACACAGCGCCGAGGGGCCCCGAAGGCAATCCGGTGGGTAGGGGCGCGGCGTCCGGGACGTGGGGGAGACTTGGAGTCCCCTGGGCAGCTGGTGTGAACCGCACGGCCCAAAGTCCTGTAGGGAGAGCTGGGGTGCGAGGGCGGAGGGTGCGGGGAAAATTGAACCTAAGACCGAGGCAGAGAGCACCGGGACTGGCTCCCGCTTCGCTTCCTCTTTTCCCAGTGGAGCACTGTCCCGCCCAGCCTGGGCAACTTTGGGGGGCTGCGCCGAGCCCAAGGAGGAGGGGATGGTTTGAGGACTGTCTGCTAGGATCGTTTTGCCCGCAAGGACCCAGTCTGATCCAGGAGGGCGACAAGGGGGGGACAACGGAGGATCCGGCTGTGGCCCAAGCCGGGAAGCTTGACTGGGGCATCTCCAAGGTGAGAGGGGGTGCAGCAAGACCCAATTTTCTATAGGATAAACATTCGCTCGTTGGGCCCTAAGTTTTGCATTCCTGGACACACATCAGGTTGCAAACCTCTGTGCAGAAACTCTTGGACTTATTTTAAGTCTTTGTTTAAAACAAAAATAAACAATGTACTGCATCCCTGAGTCCTCGGGAGGCTACAGAGATCCCTGTCTCTTTCCTTCATCTCCCAAGGGCGACTGGGCGGGCTCCCGGGAAGCAGCAGTAGTCAGGAGAGGGGATGAAAGGCAGAAAAGAAGGTGCACTTCCCCCTGATTCTGCTGCGATTTCTAGACCCCACCCTTCCCTACCCCCACGGTCCTCCTTACTGTGAAACCTGGTGTATTTCCACTGGCCTGGGCCAGGGAGGGGGGGGCACAGGCAAAAAGAGAGAGCGAGTTTTGTTTTGTTTTCACTTAAAGATAAGCAAATTTTCCTTCAAAATATCCGTGCAGCTCCCTCTACCTACTTCCATACACCCGATATGAGAGAAGGCAGCTTGGAGAGCCTCCTTTTGCAAAAAAAAAAAAAAAAGCCTCTAGGGAACAAATACAGGAGCTACAAATACTGCAGATGGGAGGCCCTAAGTCTAAGAGGACCTAGCCGCATTCCCAGCCCTGCGCCGGAGGGTGCCGCAGGGTGCTCCACCTCAAGGACCAGGCCAGCTGTCTGGTCCCTTCCTTGGATACAGGAGCCTGAGACCAGGCTTAGCTGGACGCCCACATTGCAGCTGCTGGGCGAATTTCGCCTGGTGTTTGCGACCTGTCCGGGATCTTTTGTACCCATGCCAGTTGCTCTTACAGTAGCCTTCTGGTACAATTTCTGGTAAAGTCAGATTGGTTTACCAGAGGGTGGTTTCCCTTCTGCCCTCTCCGCAGACCCCGTTAAAAAAAAAAAAGTGGTGGGACCACTAGATCCTGTTTTATGTCAACAATAATCCAGTTACACCAGTATTCTCCCTCTGTGTAATGATCTATTCGGATGTAGGCAGCTGCCTGCAGGCCTGGGACACAAGCTGGTTTGGGACAAACCTGTGTACCCCTTATGACAGCCCTCTTCCGGAAAAAAGAAATCTAGCAGTTATTTCCCCCACAATTTCCCCCTATGTTATCAGGTAAAACCACAAACTATATAAAAGCAAAACACACACTGAATTTCAAAACTCCCGTTCGCCCCCTCTAAAAGGCAGCTTTTATTTTCACGGCCCACGCTGGATGAAAGTGGCTTATTTTGATTTTTTTTTCCTTGTACCCACATGCCTTGTAAAAGGTTCCTGTGCACGGGCCGACCCCCTCTGATGACCGCAGGGCCTTGCTTCCAGACTGCGGTCCCCGCCACTTGGTTTTTAAGTCCTTGCCTGGAGCCGAGGTGTAATTGTGACCCCGCCCGAGTTCGAGCCCCCCGGGGGGACGTTTGGCCAGGCCTGGGCTGGGGCTGGGACCTCCCAAGTGGCGGACCTGGGAGCCCGGAGCCGCGCGGTCCTCTCCCTCCCTGCCTCCCCCCTCTCTCCCTCCCCTTCGGACTTTGCGCGTTTTTCTGCTCAGTCCTCCAGCTTGTCCGCACAAAGGCGCACAGCATTTCTCTTTCCTTCCACTTTTTTCTTGTCTTACTTTTCTCTTGCTCTTTCCCTCTCTAGCACTATTTCTTTTCTTTTAAACCGCTCTCTCCGTTGGCTTCACGTTGAAATAGCAGGCCCTAGAGAAGCAAAGCCGGGCTTTGTAGGAATCAGAGGAAATTTAACTGGGAGCCTCCGGCCCCCTCGGCGCCGTGGCGGAGTAGCAATCGGCGCGCTTCTGCGTAACGTCAGCGCGCGGGGTAATTTACCTTCCCCCGGCGTCTGTCAATATGACTAATTTCCACAGAGGTCAAAAAGCCTTTCTCCGGCAGTCCATCTTGGAGCGCTCTTTTACACAGCAGACCGGGTTAGTTGTTTTGTTTCCAAAAGCCCTGGAAATAAACACTCCTGGGGGCGTCCCTGCCTGGGCAGCCCGAGAGGAGAAGAGGAATATACACGGTGTCAATTAAAGGCAGTTTTCCTTGAACTACGAACTGTGATTGGGTTTAAACGACAGCGACCTGCTTGCCTTTTAGCTCACATTACCTAACTCGTCCTTGATACCAATGCTTTCTGTAGAAACAGGAAATCTAAAGAGAGGGAAATAATTATTGCTCTAGTTTTGCTCTGTCGCGTGTAATCCCTACTGAAATATTTTCTCCGGATTTCAGGGTGTGATTTAAACATAGAGTATGCGCGCGTGTCTTGCTAATCTGGCCTAGACAGACGATAGATCATCCGGGTGGTGTTTTACAGTGATTTCAAAACTGCTACTGGCTTCTAAGTGTGAAATCAGTGCTGTGGATTTAAACAATCTCCGGGGCTCGGTTCAGGCGGCTAATTGATGCTGGTTGCATAACTCCGACTCACTTTGAAAAATGCTCTAAAAGAAGCCGATGGGGCTAGCGGTGACAGGACGAATCTCTGCCTGGACAGGGCACCTCTTAGGGCACCAAGTCGTACTTCTTGGGTGTTGGTGGAGGCAAGCCGCTCCCATCTGGGAGTTGAGTTCTAGCGGGAAATGAAAGGCACCAGACAACCCATTTTCCTCCTTCTTAGGCTCAGGCACTGAGACCCCTACTAGTAAACCTCTCCGTTTAAATTTTCAACAAACTCTCTTGAAAACAACACATTTCTCCCACCCCACCCTCCTTCTTATGGCCTTTAGGCAAGTAAATGCTTGGACTTTGGGCAGTTAGGAGCTTTGGTGGAATCCACGGAAAACATATGACATAAGAAAGCAAAGTAGAAGCCATAGGAAACCTAACTGAGAGCGGCCTCATCTCACCGGTCCCTGACCTCTGTCCGCCTGGCTGGATGGCACAGACCTAGGCGCCTGGACAATCTCCTCACCCCTCCCCTCACCCGCATATCCACGCCCCATGTCCAGGCTCACGAGTGCGCGCACGTGCGCACACACCTCTCTTTCCCTCTCTCTCATATGTTGGTGCATTTATGGCCTAATGAAAGCATATCCTTTAGGGAAAAGGCTGTCTATAAAACCTGAAATATGAAGAACCCGTTTGGATATTACCACTCCAGGCCAGGCCCGATCTTGAAGTTTTTAGCACCAACACCTTGACCCCTTCTGTTTGCTTCTACGATCACTCTGTTATTTTTTACTAAAAGATGAGAATTGATTCTAAGTGACTAAGTGACCTATGCTCATTCCCTGTGGAAGAAAAAAAGGTTTCTAGTCTGAAAGTATATCTTTACTTGGGGGAAGACATGACTTGGGAAAAATAATTTTACTTTCCATCCCTCATCATTTTTGGAAAGCCCTGGCACCAAATGTCCCAACTTCAGCAAGCAGTTGAGGAAACCAGGGGTTTTTCACCTCCCTTGCCTTCCCTTCCCTTCCTGCCCCATGTTTCTTCCAAATACACTTTTTTGAGTCTCACAAATATTGGCCTGTTCTTTCTCCTGCTTCCTCTTTTGAAATTTCTTCCAGTTTCCAATATAACCCAGTACCTCCTCAGAAATCTCACAGTTAACCACCTGTTTTCATGGGAAAAGATGACCTGATATCTTGTTCTGGGGAGAATTTGTTTATTAAAACAAGTGGGTAGAGCAGAGATTATTCTCCATGTGGTTTTCTATACACCATACCTTTAAAGGAGAGTTTTTAAAGGTTCCTTTCATTTTGCAACTTGACCTTTGCCATGAGAGTGGCTTAAGTTGTTTACTAGCAGGGACTATGCAACAGGAAAGGCTGCAGGAGACATAAACTAGCATGAGCTGAAGAGCTGCGTCCCCTGGTGGGGTGGAGTTGTTTGTGGTGTATTTTTTAAAGAGCACTGCAGTTCTAACTGAAGGTCGGCATGGGGGGGGGGGGCATTTAATAACCTAGGGTGGGGTGAGTCTATTGTTCAACTTTCTGCTTAGTAGATCTTCTTTGCTTCTGCATTAACATAATTTTTAATCTTCTTTTAAAAAATTGGTCTTAAAGCATTACATTTCCTGAGTGGAAATTTGCCTAACAAGAACTTTTGCACCTGGTTAAAGTCTGGGGAAAGGGGCAGGCATCCTAGGGCAGAGCGTGCAGCCCAGCCTGAGGGGGTGAGATTGCATGGGGGGTGGGTGCCTAGAGGCAGCCATTTCTGTGAGAGGGTCTTGTCCTCCTTGTATAAGAAATTGTCTATTTTCAAACATCTATTAGGAAGTGTCAATCCTTTTTCACTTGTGTTCTAGCTTAGACTTTCCCCTAAGGACTGAGGGCTTGGCCAGTACTGCAAGTCTGTTCCCACTGACCTGACTTAACTGGAGGGGAAAATGGCTTTAAACTGACAAATAATCCCATGTGGGAACAGGAGAAGAGTATTTGAGTTGTGTGCATTTTGCCTCACCTATAGTTTTATTCTTCTGCACAAAAATATTATTCTCTAGTCAGATTTCCAATGTATGACCCACTAAATAAAACAGAAAGTTTATTATATATTTTCAATCCCATAGTTTCAGTACACGTCCTCTAGATCCTCCTTCTCAATATGTGATATTATGTCTAAACTATTAGTATCTAGCAGCTCTAATATAGATCTTGATTAATGTCTAATAAACAGGCAATACATTTTCATGGTTCAAAATATACAAAAGAGCCTGCTTTTTGGTTTCTGTCCATTTTCTTCTCCTGTTGTTATTAATGTTTTGCACGTTTGCCCAGAGCTTCCTAATGCATGGAAAAGCAAACAGGAATATAATCTCTATGGATTTAGAATAATGCACATTACTCCACTTGAATCTATTTTGCAGATCAGGAGGGCCTTGGTGGGGGGCAGCTGGAAGCTTTGAAGAACTTAAAGAGGCTCACACCAAGTACAATCTGATCAAGGTGTGAGATGCCTTCTGATTATAATTTAAATATCTGGAAAGAAGAGGATGAAACACATGCAGAGCAAAGGATCCCTAAGACTTCAAACTGGATGTCTTTCTCTGTGACTGAGTTTAAAGAATAAGGAGCAAGGGAAGAAGGGAAGGAAGAAAAGCAAGCAGAAAGAGAGGTTATAAAATTCTAGATTTGTAGAAATGTGGCTCCTCATTTGGGTGTGTCCCCCACCAATTCAAATTTAAAAGGACTAAATTATTATGCACCAAATAAGTTGGAAATAAATGTCCTCCTATTATAAGAGAGGTGTTGCCATGTTCTAGTCCATAGATATTTTGTATGAGTTATAAAAGGAGGCAGCAAAGATTGAAAAAATGCACATGCATTATAAAACAATGGAAGTAAATTGTGCAGTGCGTTTATAAGTGTAGGTAAACTTAACAGACCTCCGGCGTTTTGTCCTTTATAATTCAACAAGAGACAAGATAAAGAGTTGATTGCTCCCTATACAGAGCAGGTGGGATCTTCAATTACATCAGTGCAGCCCCCAGCATGGCTTAGGGGTCTCATTCCCTGACATTGACTGACCCTGACTGTCCTGTATATGGGGGTCAGATGTGGATGGAAAGGAGAACATGCCTTGTACGAAGAGTACCATGTACAGGGCCCCCTGCCAGGGATGGGGCCAGGCCTGCTATCTGGGGTGTTCTGTGACTTCCTGGTACCTGGCCAGAATTGTGGTTGCCAAATTGGCTCAAGCCCACACTCCTCCCAGCACGCCTTCCCTTATCCTTATAAATAGGGTTGTAAGCATTTTCAGCTTCTTGATAAACTTTAGCCTTTATAGTGTGTGTGTGAGTGTATATGTATATTCGTGGAGAGAGTTGCTCAGTATTTATGTCTTTTATTAATGCCAAACATTTCTCTTCTTTTTCTTTGGGCATCCGTATGTCCCTCTTTCATAGTAATACTGGATGCAACAATAACAACAAAAGCTCACTGCTTATTCCCTTTTCCTCCTTTGAACAGATTCTTGCTGGCTTCTCTTAGGGACCTACTGCCAGGTTTTAGCCTTAGTTGCTGTGATTAGACTGCTCTTCAAGGGGTGAGACGGTATGGGGTTAGCTTGCAGATCACCCACTGTGTTCAACTCATGCCTTGGTATGGCCAAAGAGCATTTGTAGGCAAAAAGGACCCCAAGCCCTCTGCCTCCTGCAGCCCTGGGGCAGTTCATCAGACTGGAAGCCAAAGGCCCACATAACTAATTAATTCATGCATATGTTGGCCAGCCTCTTGGCCGGTTTTATGAGGTTTCACTGGTGGTGCCTGAATCAGCAGGGTCAGATGAGGATTAAAAGTCCTAATGAATCATGTAACCATAAGTGGACTTGGATGGTGGATATGTTCAGGAGACCTGTCCGGTGCTCTCCACCCTGAAGGGCTCTTTCTGTGCCCAGGGAGGAACCAGCCAGAGATGGCACTATCAGAAGTTTAAATGTCCTCCTTATCTGCATCTGGGCACAGAACATTTCTGAAATATATACATATATATATCTATAAAATAGATATTCTACCTCTATACTTATCTTCAATTATTCAGATATACAGGAAAGTTTTGTCTTGAAAGTACTAAATTTAAGAGAGGAAATGGGTCTTTAGAGGGTATGTGTTCTAACCACTTCTTCACAGAGAAGACACAGAGTCAAAGATGCTCCTGGTACTTGGCCAGCATGTGCCACTAATTAATGAAATTGGCAGGGGCTCCTCTGCTCAGGTAGTTCTTTCCAGGGATCCTTTGTTTAAGAAAGATAAGAGCATACATTTAAAAAAAGGAAAGCAGGTAGAAAATTTTCCAAGGGAAAAATGAGGTAGAGGACCAGTGGGAGAAGAGGTAGCCCCAGAAATGACAGTCCGGGAACCAGTTAGTTGAGCAGGCCTATCTCCATTTCCTGAAAGTCTTTACTGGCCTCCAAAGCTATTAGAGGCTAATGTTCTCACACCACAGAAATTTTGCCGTGTGTGTTTAAGCCAGTGCGGGAGAGTAGATTCCTTTCTCTTGGGAAGAAGAAATGTGTTTCCAAAAAGGAAGTAGCTCTCATCAAAAGCACTAGTGAATCTGGTGACAGCACGGACTGGAGCTTCGGTTAGAGCCTGGAAATGGCCAGGTGGTGGAGCTGGGATGGAGGGTAACTGAACTTGGGCTCCCAGGCGAGCAAATCGGACAGGCAAAGTCTCTGGGCCAGAGAGAGCCACAGGACGTCGCAGAGGGAGGAAGACTAGTAATGGGGACTGACTCAGTGGGGACGGAGAGAGGAGAGAGATTGCGAGGTCACCAAACCCGGCTTCTGGATTTCTAAAAGAAAACAGAGTCCAACCGCAGGGCAGCCAGTCGGTCTGCTGTGGAGGCTGAAGATACCGCTTGGGCTGGAGGTGCCTCTTTGTTTGGTGGGGATCCACCAAAGTGGCTCTAGGTTTTGCACAACTTCACACTTCAAATTTTTTAAAAAATTTGTTTTTGGCGTGGGTCGTGGTGGGGTGTAAGGCCCTAGGTGTCCCGTCCGGGGAGCCTCAGCTGTCTTTCCTTCCTCCTTCGAAACAGAACCCGACAAAATTAAAAATCAGCCGTGGAAACTGAACAACAGCCCTCAGAAGCCACCCTTCCATAACTGGGGAGCAGTGTTCTGGCCTCAGCGCTCGAAATTCGAATAAAAGGAGCCAGTTCTTGGATTACACCCCGGGGACAGCATTTTAATGTAAATGTAAAATATGCTTGTAATAATCACTTGTGGGCCCTGAAGCACCACTAGAATCTCTGTTTAATTACGGGGGCATGAGAGGAGCATTACCAGCTAATTAAATCCAATCCGATTTGTAATTCTCCCTCTGCTGCTGCCGACTTTAAAATGCGAAATTGCTTTTTAAACGTGCCCACATATGAATTTTTAAAACACATGTGAAAACTAGAGGAGAAACAAGCGAACAAGGGGCGGAGAAGAAAGGAAGGAGAGAGACGCGGGCTACCAGGCCCGAGTCCAGGGACCGTCGGGATGAACCTCCGCGCTGGGCCTCCGGCTCTCTGCACTCCAGCCCAGCGCTCTGAGTTGAGCCACAAGCGAAGAAGTTATTTTCTTTCTTTCCAAAATTTTCGACTGCCCTTTTCTCCCTGCAGAATCTCAGGTCCCGAACATCGCCCTAAAAATAGTCCATGGGTGCGGAAAGGCCCAGAGTCCCGCGTCGCGCGCTCCACGGCCCTCGCTGGCGGAGGAGCCGGACGCCGCGGACGCACCGGAGGTCGCAGGGGAGTAGGGAAATTAGCTCAGTAGGGAACGCTGGCACGGAAGGCGATTAGGCCCGGAGGCCCGTGGATCCCAGGGAGGGGCTGGGAGCCCAGGGAGGTTGCCGGCCGCGATGGAGGAAGCTGAGGCCTAGGGGACTGGCGCGGTGCGGCACGGCAAGTGCGTACTCCAACTGGAGCCGCGCTGTCCTTCGCGCACCCAAGGAGGAGGAGCACGGGGCGTGACTGTAAGGCTCAGGCCTGGAGGCCAGAAGCTGGAGACTCGCGAGGACTTTATTCCGGCGGAGGCCGCCCCCTGGTCCCCATCCTTCCCCACCCTTCCGCCTTGGTGGGTAGTCTTTGCTTCCGCCCCTCCTGCGTACGTACCACACCACACACAGGCACACACACACACACACCCCTTCTCTTTCGTCACAGCCCGTCGCAAAAGCAGACTCTGAAACTTTGATTTATGATTAGAACATTGAGTTATTTTGCATAAGAAAACCAGGGTGACCGCACCCACCCATTCTTGAATACCCCTCAGTACTTGTGAATTAGCATACGCAATATGCTGTGTGTGTTGGGGGGTGGGGAGTGTCTGTTTCCAAATCTGACACTATCTGCAACCAACTGCATCATCCCCCGGCTGCTCCGACGAAGTCTGGTGTAGGGAACAGTTCTAAAGCGCAGGCCAGCTCTCTTGCCTTGCACGAGGCCCCAAAAGCAGAGAAATGTGAGAGTGTGGGTACAAGCCTTTCCAAACTGACAACACGCCGCACAGATGCAGTGGCATCTATCCCAAAGTAAGGCGTTCACACCTCGGCCTCCTGGGCCTCGAGTGCTATTCCAACCAGACCAGCCCTGCGTGCGGAGTCGGCAGTTGGCTGTCGCAAAGCTCATTCGCATCTGAGAGAACTGGCGACGACCCAAAACTCGGCTCCCGGCTGGGTGGGATGGGGGTTGAAGGGTAGTTCTACGATATACGGTGGAGACTCCAGCCCCAGACCCTTTTTAGTGCCTTTCTAGAGGGCTCTGCTCTCCATGGAGAAGTCTCCTAGGCACCAACACCGCGCGGAGGCGCTGCTTGTGGCCTGGCTCCCCCTGTTGCCCGCCCGAGGTTTGGCAATTAGGGATTGCTGAGCCCCCGGAGGCGGAAAAGTCCGAATCTCTATTGTGTCAGAGATGGGGATTATTCTCAGACCTGGAGCAGGGGTCCTTGTGTGCACAACACAATGTCGGAATGTTTGTCGGGTTTGTGCGCTCTCGATCTAGCATCTGTTGGAGACGTTTCACCTCCACTTGTCATCTCACCTCCACTTCCATGTCCTGCAGAAAACATCTGCATACCTCCTGTCACCTGGATTGATAAATTGTTTCATAAAATTACCAAAATCTTGTTTTCCCTCTAACCTATGATCGTTATCTATTTTTTGACTCTTAAGTTTTTCTGTGTACATTTGGGTGGGGGGGTTGAGGTTCTGCGAGAATGCCTGGCGTCAATTTTGGCACTCTGGAGGAGGGAGCCAACAGGACATTACTTAGTGTGTGCCACCACACTGACCCCCATCTCCCGCTCCCATCATCTCTGTGTTCATCCCCTCCCACCCCACACTCCGGTCCCTGATGTCTGCCCCTACATTTCCTTCTGGTTTCAGGCCACTAGCAGCGCCTCCTGGCGCCACGCAAGGGGGCAGCAGAGACTCTGGGCCTTCCAGGCCAAGCAGTGGAGAGGCCTCCCTGCATGTTTTGGAAACTCTCCATTTTCCCACAGTATTTCACATTCATATTACTTTTCACACCCTGTTAGGCAGTAATAGCACGCTACCTGCTAAATACTTCCATGCGCCAAGCCAGCCCTTTTGCGACCGACTGACTGCTTCCGATCTTCTGCTTTCTCCTGGTGATAGAGATGAGGACTGCTCCTCTTCGTGTGGGGTTGTTGGCTTCCTTCTCTCTTCTCCTGGGATCCACTTCCAGACCCTAGTGAGGTGGGCTGGTTATGGCTTCTGGGTGTGCATGCTCAGATATGGAGGAGGTCTTAGCCCTGGCCCTTCAATAGGGTGGAGGGGACAGTTGTAGGGAAAAAAAGGACTTGGGAACTGTTTGACTTTTAGTAATTGTGAGGCTAGATTAGCAATTAAAAAAAAAAACCCAAAATAAAACAAGGTCTTGCTCCAGGCCTTGAGCAAGCAGTCAGGCCTGACCTACACAATAAACACCATCTCTGACCTTCCCTTCAGGAGCAACAGACCTGACAGGTAGCCTTTGGGCACTTGGGGGTTCTGAGGCAGCAGAGCGCAAGCCCTCCCCACCCACACCCCTCTTCTGGCCCACATGCAGCAGCTCTGAGAACCTAGGGCTTCTCTGTAAACCTGGGAGTGGGTGAGAGTGACAGCCATGCAACAAGGAAGGCATGATGAATGCTTCAAAGCAGAAACAAAAGTGCCAAGGCTGGCCCAGGGAAGCCACCACTCCCTGAACCAAGAGTCCCTTGTTCTTTGGCTGTTCTATTGCAGGCAGGACCTAAGAGTAGATTCTCAGAGTCCAGGTACAGTGGACTGGGCTGGATTGGTGCACTAGATACCAGGCCCTCACTAGAGGTCCTGGCCCTCATTTAGGCCTGTGTTGGGGGTCCCAGAGGGCGCTGCAGGGTTAGAGAGCCCTGAGCCACCTCAGCAGGACTAAGGCTGGTGACCCTGGGGCGTCAATCTGAGAAGCCAGGGGAAGTTAAGGGTGGTCCTCTGCAGCTTCCTCAGGACCCCACCTCAGTTCTTCATCAAGAAAAGAGGAGTAATAAAATCTGCCTGCCCCCTACCTCCAGGACATGGAGGAAGGAACTAACCTTTAATGAGAGCCTATTAAGTGTCAGGTATTTTACAGGCTGCATATTGTTTAATCTTCACACACTGTAAGGAGAGTACCTCTAAACCCTGTGAGCCTGCAATGAAACTGAGGTGCAGAGAGGAAGCACCTGGCCAGACATACAACCTTCAAGCTTCCTCACTGCCATTTTGTGTTTCTCGTAACCATCCTGGGAGTTGATGGCATGCAAAGGGGCCCTTCAGCCCTGGCCAGGTCTCCTGGTGAACTTGAAGGAGAGATGAGCTGTCTTTAATGAGCCGTCTTTCATGAGCCTCCAATGTATACTCCTAGAGGGTGATTTAAGTGGTGGGAATTCAGATCCTAAGAACTTGTAGCTTTAGGTACCATTCTGAGCTGTAAAGCCTTTATACTTATTCATCCAAAATATCCATGAAAGTCCAAGTTACAGGGACTCTCTTAACCAAAGGAGCCCATAGTATACCACACATGTCCCTCAGCATCATTTTTCTTTCCCCAGCACACCAGGGTTGAGAACATTTAAACTCAGAGTCACTGGACTTTGAGTTTCTGTTCCTATCACTAACATATAAATGGAGCCCAAAGCTCCCCTCTTAAGCCTGAAGCTTAGAAACCTGAAGGCCTACAAGGGGATTAACTTGGTCCCTAATTTCCAAGTAACACCTCAGCCATTTCTCTGCTTGTCAGGGTCAGAGTTTGCCCTATGAACAAAAAAGAACCACACACCCATAAGCTGGGGAGGACAACATGTGGGGCTCTTAAAATCCCTGTGTCCCCTTTTGGAATGAAACCCCATTAACTCCACCTCCCAAATATTGTTACTTTCACACCCACCTCTCTGTCCTTCAGTAGTGGCTTCTTGGTGTCATGGACTTCCTTCTCATCTACAGAGCGGCTGTCTGGTGACTGCTTGCTTACACTCTCAAGAAAATGCTTTAGATTTTGGATTTGGGGTATTTGCAGAAGGTAGGAGGGGTTAGACAGAAGAGGCAAAGCCAGAAACGAAATCAGGAGAGTATGCAGCCTGTGGGGGAGGCCCATTGTGGTTTGGTAATTGCTTGGGGAAACTTTTTTCTGTTTTCTCTCCTACAAAAGTACACTCAGCCCAGATCCTATCTATTGTCTATCCACTCTCCCTTTCCCCCTTTTCTTCACTCTGATGCTGAGCCTGAGCAAGAAGAGTTAGAGGGAAGATGTCCTGGCTGGTGTGGCTCAGTGGGTTAAGCACTGCCCTGCAGACCCAAAGGTTGCTGGTTTGATTCCCAGTCAGGACACATGCCTGGTTTAAGGGCCAGGTACCCAGTTGAGGGTGTGAGGGAGGCAACTTATCACTGTTTCTTTCCCTTTTTCTGTCCCTCCTTTCCTCTCTCTCTGAAAATAAGTAAACAAAATCTTCTTTAAAAAAGGGTTAGAGAGGGGGACCACACATCTTTCTCTGTGGGGGTAGTCAGCTGCCCAGGGCACCCACTCCAGGTAGGCATTAAAGACAAATTGTGTTAAAAAGTCCCTGAAACCACAGTCAACCCTCTTGAGCCCTGTCTTTCTCTTTGGTCATGGAGGGGATTTCTGGAAATATCAGGTGCATTTCCTGAAGTTCTGATTAATGTTAAGTCCTCTGGACCCTAATCGCCCCTGGAGCATTATTCCAAACCTGGAGGTAGCTAAATGAGTGGTCATTTAATAGGATTTTAAACATTACCAGGGTATATTAATTTATTTTACAGCCATTTTCATAGGAGAGAAAAAGACTATGGTGATTTCCAAAAAGCCAACTAGTAAGCCCTGATGCCCCCACAAAATGTTTTTACAGTCATTTATTATCTCACTTAGTAGTGACAATGCTGACAGACAACTAAGAACCAAGTAAAGGAGGCAGCAATGTGTTCATGTATTTCTCCTCTTTCATACTCTGCTCCCACCTCCACCCCCACTTGTGGCTGGTGGCAACACACTCTGCTTAAGAACACCACCAAGTGAAAGAGGCTGCCCAAGGCAATGGGATTAGGTTGCCAATTTGAATTGTACTTGGTGTTACTCTGATCAGGATGGTGGCAATCTAGAGTGATAAATTCTCTTTTCTCAGGGACTCCGGCAGTCTGAAAACTCTAAAAATAAAGAAATTCAAAGGGAAATTAAAAGAACAAGAAGGTGTAGGAAGGAAGAGAAATGTATACACTATTCATAAGGCATTAGGATTTCTGCCTGCGTTTTCAGGAACTGAAGCTAAAGTGTGTTTGTCTCCACTTTGCTGGGTTTCTTCACATGGTTTCTAGAACCCAGTTCCCCTGTCCAGTATTTCTAGAATTCTCTGTTTGGGAAGGGGACATCACAGAACAAGTGGGTCTGATCCCCTTGAGAGCTCTCCCCACTAGCAGCTGATAGGGAAAGCTGGCCACCAGGACAGGTAGTGGTGGTGGAAAAAGTCCTGGGAGTTACAGGCAAGTTTGGTCGAGGTCCTTCCCTACCCACTGGGTGGGCCTTGCCCACCATCCCAGGGGAGCCTCTGGGCTCCTTGCCATTTCAGGGGACTTGGGCCAGGGTGAGCTTATTACAGTTATTAATGACCAGAATAACTTCTTAAGCCGCGACCAAAGAAAACGGATCCAAAGGAGAAAACCAGTGCAGTTTGGGCTCCCAGAGGCTGCGATCAGAGAATTGCAGCATCAATATCCATAACTGCTGCTCTGGCACCCACTCAGCAGGTGAAGTGGTGCTTGCAGGTGGACTCCGAGCTCCGGGATTGGCAGTTACATGAAACAATTATAGAGTCAGTGGTATAAAATAGAAGACATTCCTGGTTATTTAAGAAGACATACAACCTCCTCCCCCACTTGCTCAGCCGCAGGTTTAAGGTAAGTGTCTCCTTTGCTAAGGATGATTCAAAAGCCAGAAGGATTTTGGACGATCAGCGGCTTTTGTAGAATTAGGTAAGTCACGAAGATCCCACATGATTTGCTTGTCAGAGACTGAGTGACAAGTGCTTGCTGCATTTCGGAGCCAACTTCGGGGTCTTAGCTTCTGGACTTACTGACTTTGTGATCTCGAGCCAGCATCTTTGTTTCATTGAGGTTGTTTTTGCGATTGCAAAACGAGAAGGTTTCCCAAAAAGAGACTTGAAAGTGCCTTTCCTAGCGTTGGTGATCCTCATCTCTGTGCATTTATTCGTCTTCGGGAAAATAACTGCATTTCCTTCATAGAAATGCGGGAAATGTGACCGACCAGCCACCTCTCCTTCCTATGGCGATGAGGTGTGGCCTCCCTCCTCCTAGCGATCCCCGACTCTGAAAACTCCAGCTTTTGCATCCTCGAACTCGCGCGCATTTACATTCTGCAACCCTGGCGATCGAAGTCTGATCCTGTGTTTTTGCGTTTGCTCTTAAGCGGGTTCTGTTATTCTCCTGCTGCACGTTCAACCGTTCGAGAGGATGGTCCCTCGAAACCAGCAGGAACCGATAAAAACCGCCCCCCATCCCCCGCCGCCGACCCGTGTTGCCAATGGAGCACAGACTCGTCCTGTAGACGCGAGCAGTGGGCTAATCCGCATGTGCATGACCAGGGAGCCTGGGAGTGGGAAGGTCGCCAGGACCAGCTGGCCACCGGAACCGAAAGGCAGCACCGGCACTGCTGCGGGATCCTGGGCCAGGCGAACCCAGGGGTTTGAGCCGTTAAAGAATCCCGGTGGGTCGGGCTCCACCGCCCCTCCCCCTGTAGGAGAAGCGTTCAAGGTCGGCGGGTGCTGGGCCCCTCTTCAACGAAGTCTGCTTCCCTCGGGGCCCCGCAGTACGAGCCAGCCTCCTTTTAATTTTTTTCACCAAGAAAAGCAAACATCTGCACATATTTCCATAGTGGTCAGGCCCTAATTATGGAAGATCGCGTTCCAGAAACCTGGCTGTTGTGCGGCAGGCCGGAGCCGGAGTCACGGAAGACCCTTGGAGCCTTGCGCAGATAGAGAAAAAAAAAAAAAAAAAAAGTTTAGTTCGGACCGTTCCGGAGTGGGGAGGCCGGAACAGATAGGTTACTAGCTGGTAAGGTAGGGGCTCCTGGATTCCCATTCCGGAAACGGGGCCTGTCACCTTGCAGGTGAGAGCTGGGGAGACAGCTAGTCAGTGAGGTCAGGCCTGCCCCTGTCCCGCACGAGCGGTGCCCTGTCGCCGGGGCTCCTTCCAGGGCCCATGTTTGGTCAGCACCCACCATTCGACTGGGACCCATTACAGTCTCTTAAACTTGCAGCCTTAGAGAGAGAGAGAGAGAGAGAGCGACAGCCAGGCAACGGAATTACGGAAACATCCTCTCGGTCACGTGAACTCTATTGCAGACCAGGAAGTTCATCTAACAGCTGCCAAAAGTCTCCTGACTCCACTGTTCCCAGTGCTGACTGTTTCTCACACCTCACCACCCGTACGAGTCTGCCGCCTTAGGGGTTGATAGATGTCCTATTCCCTTTCAGCTTCGATCTACTCCCACCTGCCTGGTTGCATTTGGAGACGATTTCCTTTTTTCCATTCAGGAGGCCATGTGGCTCCCATACTTACCTGGGCTGGCTGTTTCCCCACCCGCCCTCCTCCGTAAGGGGGATTACAAATCTCCCGAGGGGGAAAAGTCAGGTTGAGGAAGGGTCAGAAAAAGGAAGCAGAGCCCCAAACTCCAGGCGTACAACATGATATTCTTCTCTGGGTGCCTTTGATTCTTGTAAGAAAAAAAAAAAGTAGCACAAGAAGTCATTTTAATGGGCGCCCTCGCTTTCTGCCACTACCGCACTAACACCTAGTCCTGAACCAGGTTCACCAGCAGAAGCCACGCTCTCTGGCCTTTTATCCCATAAAGGACCTGCTAAAGTTCTTGAGCACACAGTAGGTGCTGGGACAACAGACCCTGGCTGAGAGAGCAAACGCTCTGAGAGAAAGGGGACAATTATCTGAGAGCGATTTCAAGTCAAGGCGCGCCAGTGTGTGCACGGTGCCAGTTCAGGCTCAGTGAATTTCAGGCTCAGGGACGAGGTTACTTCAGGGAAATGTGCCCCCACTTTCAACCCAGTGCCAATTCCTCCTGGAAAACCCGCACCTCGACGTTGAGGGAGCGCGCTCCAGCTGCCTCGTTTAACACGGTCAAGGTGACACAGTGACCTCTGCCCCCTGGTGCTCCTTTCTTGAACCTCGAGGGTCAGGGCGAGGGGAGCCCGGCCGAGTGAGTCTAACCTCACTTCAGACGCCCAAGCACAGAGACTTTCCAGGAAGCCAGGGGGAAGAAAGGCCGTCTCCGTGTGCCCAGGGAATTTACTCTGGGTGAAGGGGTTCCGGCCGCACCAAGGTCCCCTGCTTCGGGGATCCCCGGGGCGTTCCTAGCTTCTGCAGGAATCCCCCTTCCCTGAGCATTGACTTGCCCTCTGGGAGCCCCGGTGTCGCCCACCCTGACGTTATTATGGGCCACGGCCATTACTGTTGTCTTTTGGCGCGAATCTCCCGCCTAGCTCTTCGTCTGTAACCAAAGGCGCCCCCACGAGCCGCGCGGCGCGCACCCCGGAAGCTCTTGCTGAGACCCGGAAGCAGCGGGAGCTCGGACGCGGCGGTCTCGGGGTCCGCCTCTGCGGCCCAGTTTTGAGGGGGCCCCAGTTTGCAAAGCCTCGTGTCGCACGAGAGCCATCCCACGTGCGCGCCACCCCTGCCCGGCCGTGGGGAGTTTCCCGCCTCTGAGGGCTTCACTTCCCGCGGGCCAGGGCCTCGCTGTCCTCCAGCAGGGCCCCCGGGTGGATGGAGGTCCCTCGTTAAGGTCGCCATTGGGTCGGCCGTGGGTAGAGGGAGACAAAGAGAAGGAGGAATTCACAATCCCCAGGAGTGACTATTTCATAAACTCCCCAAGTATTAGAGTGTAAATTTACTAGGGATAGTCAGTTGCAATGCATCAATTCCGCACGTGACAGAAGCACCACCCCAGCCGCGTTTGCGTCCCGCTTTGCTGGCTTCTGCCCCGCGAGCCCGGGTGGGCGCGAACCCGGGGAGTGCGGGAGGCCCCCGGAGCACCCCGCAGCTCGCCCGGGCGCCGGGCTCGCGGACGCCGGGCGGGCCCCATGACCCGCTGTCCTGTAAGAATGCTTCAGATGCAACCTGGGCTCGTTTCCGTGAAGCAGGAAACATCTGGGGGGACTTTTCTCGCCGGGCGTTTGGGAAAGTACTTCCGAACTTGGCGCGCTAAAGGCGTTCCACTACCCAGACAAATCCCCGGCCTGAAAAGGGGGATGGGGCCTGGAGGGACTGCAGCCCCGCCAGCGGCCGGGGTGCCTACCGGGGAGCCAACCAGTGGCCAGCACTTGGGTGAAGGACGAATTAAACACCTTAGAGCCAAGTCCGCGCGTTCTGGCCTCATTGTTTTAATGTCTGTAGTACTTAGGCGCAGTTTGAGAAAGAATGTCTTTAGTTTCAGAAAAAACATCAAAGACCAGGGGCTGCTCAATATGGAACACATATGGTAGTCTCCGTAGGCCTTGCCTGCCAAAATATGTTTCTCAGTATTTTTCTCTCCACCCCCCCAATCCCTGCCCACCCCTCCTTTTTTCTCCCTAAATGGGAGGGAGCTGCAGGCTCAGGTTACCTAGGGCGTCCTGCGTTCACTTGAGGCAGTTGGCGGCTGTGCGGAGGCGCTCAATGAAGTCTTTCAGGAACTGCATGCAGCCCCGGGAGGGACTTTGAAGATGGGCTGGCTGCAGGGCCAGGCCTGAGAAGGCCGGGACTTGCCTGGGACCCCAAAGCCAGCTGTGGCACAGTTGAGGCATTTTCACATGCAGAGGCTGTGTCCCTTTTGGCATTATACCTGCAAAAGCACATTTTCTTGCTGCGAAGTGGTTCATGTGGGTCAAGATACACGGGTTCTATCCCCAGGCCTTAGCTTATTGCTCAGTATATAGGAGGCACTTCAATTTTTACTGAATGCATATCGAACAAACTAAGTGAAGACAGTAGCCTGCAAAACACGTGTTTACTTCCATCTAAGCAAGACTCGGTTGCAAAGTTCCTCTTCCTCGTTGTTAACGGCTGCTTTCATTATGAGTACGATTTGATTATAGTTTAGGTCAGTGTCCCAGTTTTTTAAATTACCTGGCAGAGGGATTCAGGGGACAGTTGACTAAAAGTTCACGCAGTTTGCCTTAGGAATTTCTTAAAATTAAATCTTGGACTATTTGGAGTCATTAAAGTGATCTGGTTCAATTTCTGAACTTCCCCGAAGGTGACCTAAGATTGCAAAAGGTAAAGTTACTTTCCCAGGGTATGCAGCTCTGGTGAACCTGGGTGAAGCTGGGGAAGTGCCCTCTGTCCTGTGCCTACTGCCCACTTGGTTCACTACCCCACATTGCCCTCAGTGGAAGGACAAGCTGGGTAATTTCCTCTCTTCTAGCTTCTTCCATTATATGGGTTCTTTTCATCACCTCTGAAAAATGATCTCAGGATGTTCCCATTCTGCAAATTTACATGTAGGATTAGTATTAAAGGCAGTGGTAAATTCTTGGGGCTCCCATTTAAAAGAAGATTCATGCTGTCTCCAGAACCTGCAGCTTTTTCTAATGCAGTATCGATGACGGTTGGGGGAAGGAAGCACGCCACAGATGGAGCTGATTAAACACCAATCTTATCAAATCTTCCAGGGTTCTGGTGACTTCTATGATTTATACACAGAGACTGGTGGGCAAATTACCTGACAAATAGTTAGAAAATCTGGACTTTAGACCTGGCTTTGTCATTAACCAACTGCATCTCTTGATCAGTCAAGATCTATTTCTCTCTCTCTCGCGCTCTCTCTCCATATGTATTTATTATCTAGATCACTATCCCATATCTAGATCAATATATATATTAATATATAATAATAAATGTAAATAGAGATCATCTGTTGGTCCATAAATCCAATTTCTGTTCTCATATTGTCTGATGTTATCATATGTATCAACATACAATGAGGTCCTTACTTACACCAGATGGAGAAGCAGCAGAGCCAACACTAGAACTCTGCTTATTCTTGTATTAAATACTCAGAGAATGGTAACCTTGCAAAACGTTTTGGAGATGCCTCAGCCCCTTCATCCTACATGAGCACACTGGAGCACAGAGGGCTGATTTCCTGGGGTCACACAGCTGGAGAGCCCACGTGGGCTTCCTGGTCAGCGCCATACTCTTCCCAAAAAGTTCTTACAAAGATGGGATCTTCCAGTCTCTGTGACAGATTTAAGTGAGCATGGATCACATCTTTAGGGTATCTTCTTCTACCACTTCAACTACTCTGTTTTCTTATTTATATCAGGAATATCTGGACCAGAATATAATTAATTGTCCTGAAATAGGTATTTAAAGCAAAACACAGTCAGTACCATTTCACTTGGGCTGTGCTTTTGTGAACACACCAGCTCTATTGTACAAGACCCTCAATGATCACTGGGACACGATGATGGTTTTTCTAGTGAGAAATACAGCAGCAAGTCTCATTTGTTTTTAGAGTCTTGAATTTGGTGTAAGAGAGACAAAAATCTCTGATCATACTTAATAAAGAGGTACCATAATAATTTAAAAGGCAAGGCCAATGTTCAGAATAATATTCAACTGATCTTTCCCCCTCATACAACAAACTCCCAAATTATCAATTTTGGGGGCAGGTGGAGGAGCTACCTAAGGAATTATCCACCACTCCAAATAGGATAGTGAAGCTGCTCTTGCTTTGGGGGAGCACCTTTTTGATGTGAGAAAATGACTTGAGCCACTGGCACCACGTTGAAAATTAAGTCTAGAGCACTTTCTGCCTCCTGCCTCCCTGGCCCTGGTTGATGCTGTGTGCTGGGCTCTAAAGTATTTCAGAACAATCAGAATATGTTTTCCCTGGGTATATAGTGGAACAAGCATTTCCTCTGCCCACAAGCATCTCTTCCTCTATCACCTTCAGGCTGGGGGGACCTTGATTACTTGGGGGCTAAAAACCCCCACATAGCACCAGCTCTGAGAGAAATGTCCCTCAGCAGGGACCTTTAGCATATAGGAATGGGCTATGCAGCCCAGACAGCCCCTCTAGGATATTTTCCTAGGCAGGAATGGAGCAAGAATGGAGCTGAGAGTTCAAACAACTGGAGGTAGACATGTTGCCTTTTGTGTTTAAGGCTGGATAATTAGTAAATTGTTCTTTGCAACTATACCCTGCACTATGGTAAAAAAGAGCTCTCCTGCTCTTCCTTTTAATCTTAAGGGTCCTATTTGGGACCTTTCTCATGTGAACCACCCCCACCCCGTGCAATTCTTAATCATAATACTGTACTTCCTGAGGTTGTCAGGATTAAGTGAGATAATCTATTAAAAGTGACTTGCACAATGCTGGAGACAGAGTAAGTACTTGATGCTTGAAATAGTATTAACCATTCTCTGGTCTCAGTTGATATTGATGACATATTTCTTTACAATTCAGTGTTTCTTGGAACACTAGACCTGAATGTCCAGCTCCCTAATGGAGGACACATCCCTGCAGATGTACTTAGATTTTTAAAATTCACCTTGCTCAAAGCAGGATTTCTTTCTTTCTTTTTTTTTTAAAATATATTTTATTGATTATGCTATTACAGTTGTCCTATTATCCCCCCTTCACTCCCCTCCACCCTGAACACCCTCTCCCACCCACATTCCCCCCTTTAGTTCATGTCCATGTGTCATAAGGTCTTTAGCTTCTATATTTCCCATACTATTCTTGCCCTCCCCCTGTCTATTTTCTATCTACCTTCATTGCTACTTATTCTTTCTATCTTTCCCCCACTCTCCTCCTCCCACTCCCCTGTTGCTAACCTTCCATGTGTTCGCCATTTCTGTGGTTTATTTCTAGTTCCTGCTTCACAGTCTGTTCTGCTAGTCTCTGTGAATGGTACCACCAACCATCAGCCTCTCAGGTCAGTAACCTGGAAACTGTCACCAGGTCCTCCTAAATATCTTTCAAATCCACCTTCTCTTTTCTCCTCCCCACCTCTTACCTTAGTAATGAAGGACACTGAGTTCAACCTGCAACATACCATCATCTCTCCCACTGTCAGCGTGCTACTCTCCAGTCTGTTCTCAAGGCAGAGACAGTGATCTTTGTATAGTGCAATTTGATCATGCCATTTCCCTACTTTAAAACTTTCATTCACTCTCCATAGACCAGGAAAACCCAAATATGGGGTGTGTAATGCTCTCAATAGTCTCCCTTCTTGCCACTCCCTGCACAAATGCTAATCCCTGTCTTCTGAACTAAATTGAACACCCTAGCCTCTTTGGCCTTCATGTCTTTGTATGTGTTGTCTTTTGCCTGGTACACACTTCTCTCTCTCTCCATCAGACTTCATTCTTCTTGTCTTGCAAGATTCAGCCTGGCTCTTCTTCTTGGAAGCCTCCACTAAGCCCCAGGCTGATTGTGGAGTATGTATCCTATAGATGGTAATTTCGGTCTCTTTTCCGTTAGGTTGTGAGTTCTTGAGGGCAGTGGAATAAGTCTTTAATATTTGTGACCACAACGTTTTAATGCCTGGGACACAGTAAGTGTCCCTCACATGCTTGCTGAAGATGAAAATGGCCCAGAATTGGAATAAATGGCTTTGGTTCTATAGCTTCTTATCATCAAGATTTTGGGCAAGTTATTTTTTTCTGAGTCTCATTTTTTCATCTGTAAAATGGGGAGTAACAATGTCCCCTAATGTTGTGAGGATTAAGTGGAAAGTCAATGCAAAAGCATTGTGTAAACTCTGTAGCATTGTACATGAGTCATTACTATAGTCAATGCAAACCCACGTTGTCTGTGCACGTACACATTTTAATATACGCACTTAATTTGTTCATATTCTATGCATCCATGTGTCTGCTTGTGCACCTGCATGGTTACCTGGAAAAGCAGTTTTCAAACATACTTTCTCTAGATTCCAGCCTTTAAAAGGCATGCTGAGATAGGTGGATAAATACTTTTGATAACTAGTCCAGGATCTAGATAAAGTAGTGTGTAGGTGTCCTCCAATTAGCACTCATTCTGTCAATTCATTACATCCATACACATAAATACACACTTCGTGGAAATTTATAGAGCACCAAGCAGGCAACTACAGGCCACTACCATTTTTACTAGTAAAACGGTAACGTTGAAAGCACTTTCCCACCACCACCAGGCTTTCATTTTATTTTCACATCGGTCACTTGGAGCAGCTAAGAAGGCAATGTTTTCCCCATTTTTGCATATGAAGAAATCGAAGGATAGGGGATTCGTTTTACAACTTGCCTCGTTTCCAATGTCGCAAGCAAGTGAAGTTCAGAACCTTAGGATGCCCTTTCTCCTGTTTTCTTTCTTTTCCCACTGGTCGGTGTAGGAAGTTTGCTCAGGTGAGGTGGTCGATGCAAAGCAGCCAGAGCTGCCCAGCGCGTACATTGACCCGTGCTTATTTACTTATGCTACTTTGGGTTGCCACAGTTATTTCTGTACTTTGGACCTGCTTTAAATGGGGGATCAGCTATTCTAACATCAGTAGCTAGGGAGGTTCCTGGTGTTTGCGATTCCCGGGAGGGTAATTGGTTCTTCTCCTCTGGCAGCGCTATGTTGCCAGTTGCTCTGTTGCCCAGGTGGCCCGGCTGCCCCGGGGGCTTTGAAGGGGAAAGCACGCCCCAGGTTCTTCCCGAGTGCTGTCGCCCGTGGTGGAAAAAAGAGCAACGGCCCCTCTTCAACCACATCTACCTCCAGCCTTTGGTTCTTCTTTAAGAAGCCAGGTGGCGCCAACTCTCAAGCTCTGCTGGAGCGGGAGGAGCTCCCTGCTGGTGCTAAGCGGAGGTGGAAGACCGACGGAGCACAGCACCGCCCCCCCCCCCCCCCGGCCCCTACCCCCGTACTGTAGTTCTCTCTGCGCCCTCCAGGCTTTGGAAATGGAGCTTGGCTTTTTTCTTCTTCTGCACCCCTCGCAGGAAGAAGGCCAGCCCTAAAGGGAAATGAGGTGTCCTGTGTGCCACATGGAGCTTGGGAAGTTGAAGTAATTAAAGCCAGGAGGTTTCCTGGCTCTTCGCGGTTGCTTACGTTGGGTTTTGATTTTAAGAAGGAGAGCGAGAAATGGTGAAGGTCGTTCCAGACTGCCAGCATCCTGTATCTGTCTGTGCTGCAGATAAAGTGCCGGGCCGGGAGGGCATGCGCACTCCTGGGTGTGAGCACCGCTACGGTAGGGAATCAGGTCTCTGGGTGTTGTGGGTAGTGACCTACCTATTCCTAAGTGACAGAGTAGGTTCACGGTTATAAAGAGGGAGAAATCCTCCCAGCTCTGAAAGGAGGGCTTTCCTTCTATGACAGCCGAGGGTCTGAATCTATTAGGGAAGCACACGGTTCAGTTTTCAAACCTCATTTTTTTAATCCTTGAAATGTTAATGGTCTTTGAACTACTGTTATTTCACGGGGAGAAGGGAAAGACGCATTATGCAATTATATTGATTATATTGATTAGCTTGACTGAAACCAAACTTCATTGAACAAAAATGTTGAAACTTAGAAAGTAGCTGCTAATGTGGTAATAAAAATTCGTTCATCCACATGTTCTCTGTTGCAGATCATCACCAAACTTGAAGTTAAGATGAATTCAATAAGTGATTTAAAAAAATTCACTGGAATACTAAGACAATAAAGTTGCAATTTGAAGATTTTAATTGAAATGACAGTAACAGACAAACACATAGAGCACTTTGCAACATTAGTTGCTGATGACAGTGTGCTATTAATGCTGCTTTTCTCAATGGTTCCAGCGCCGTGTTTATTACAGTGTGCACTTCAGAGCAGTGTTTTTCATACTGCAGCTCATCAACCGTTAGTAACTCATGAAACCGAGAATATGGGATTTCACTAGTGTTTTTTAAATGAAGTAGGAAAGGACAAGGTGTCAGAAGAATAGTAAGGATATTCTTCCACAAAGCTCTTTTCATACACACACAGACACATACGTGTATATTGGGTCACAATGTAAAATGCATTTTTATCATGGATTACATTTAAGAAAAGTTTGAATGGCACGGTGTTAGAAAAATTCATGTTTCTCTAACAAGGTATCCCTCATCGTGTGATCTCTGGGTTTGGAGTGCAAGGCTGAGGCCCCTGCTGCCTCCAGAGGTACTACACTGAGTTACAACGAGTATTGCAGATTTCACACCAAAAGCAACCCTCCATGAAAATGAGGTGGGAGATGGGTATACAGTTGTTAAAATCTCAGGACAGTGGGTTCTTTCCTGGTTATGACAGTTTTATAATACTGGATAAGAGATCATGCCAGGCTTAAGACCCCAGGGAGATGACCGGCAATAATTAAATAAAGCCCCAGGCCTCCGAGAAGACTGGTGGCAGGCAGTAGGAGGATTAGAATAACTCTGAAGCAGAGACCAAAGCAGAAGCCTTATTCAAGATGGGAATAGGGGGTGGTAGGAGATTGGCTGGAGCCACAAGTTTTGGAAGGGGGGCTCATTATCTTAACAGGGGAAAGTAGGATAATATTGAGCCATGGGAAGCAATTTAGGAGCTCAGTGATTCATGTTGCGGGGGAGGAATGCTTGTGTTTGTTGTCTTCCTCTCTGTCTAAGAAGAGCAGATACTACTTTTACTGTTCAAGTTTCAGGAAACTGATTAAACCATATTTACTGGAGGGCAGGTCATTTTGCATTAAAAGGTGACAGCTCCCTTTGGCTCTTTCTCCTATTTCCTGGTAAGTGAGCTCGCTAGAGCCTACCCTCAGGAATGTCAGCCTTCTCTTTTTTCCACTCCAAATATTAGGATCGGTTAGCTGAGCCAAGACCCAGCTTGGGTGTGACCTTCCTTCCTTCTCTTCGCCTGGAGTGGCTTTGGGTTCCTGTACCATGGGATCATCTAAAGAGAAAGGAGATACAGATTTAGACTTTGGAGGAGATGGATCAAGGCGCAGGCTCCATCTTAGTGTGACTAGAGCTCTGCCCTGAGGCTTATTCTGTTTTCACCCTTAGGAATCAGGTAGGCATTATTGCCCATTTTCTGTTGTTCCAGAACTATCTATTTCCTGCAGCAGTTCTGGAACTTCAGAGGGCAGCAAAATCACCTGGAGGGCTTGATGAAACACAGACTGTTGGGCTCCACCTCTCCTTTGGACTCACCAGTTCTGGGGTGCGGTTTGAAATTTTTTATTTCTAACAGGTTCCCCAGTGATGCAGATGCTGTTGGCCCAAGACCAGACCTTGAGACCATTGATTGTAAAATCTTGAGAAGGGTGTGGAGTGGGAAGGTGACTGGCAGGGCAAGATGAAAGTGCTCCTGAGTTCTTGGCCTTCATACCACCTAATTCCACAAACCCCGCTCCCCCCTAAACTAATCCTCTCACATTCAACACTTCCCAGGTATCAGATCTGGAGGAAGGTGGCTGGGTCATAACACCAGTTCTCAGTGGTTAGTTTTGGGACTCTCCATCTTGAGAGAATATGGGTTCTAGGGTATCTTATTCTTGGACAGACCACTAAGGAGAGTGATTCACAGACAAGTCCCTGTAGGAGAACTGTTATTGTCCCACAGCTCTTAGCATGCCTAGGTTTCCCTACCACCTTGTACTGCAGGGCCAAGAAGTATAAAAACTACCATTCCCAGTCACCTCCACATCAGGAGTTCAGAAGGAGGTTTACATTCTCATAATGAAGTGTAGTCAGTCACATGGCATTTGAAAGGCAGAAAGGAGGACCTTCTTTCTTCAGCTGTGTAGGTACACAACAGGGCTCTGGAAGGCATGATATGGGTGATGGCCGCATTCCAAGGTCCACTGACTGGTCACCAGCCTTGTGGGTGTAGGGGGCTCTGATGGCTGCCACTGACTCCACTCCTCCAGCTCTTTCACTTGATAACTTGTACTAAATCCCTCTGAACTTGAAAGACCCAGAGTGTTTTGCTTTCTGTATGGAACCCTGGCCGGTACAGGGAATGAGTGTGTGAGGGCTCTGTGTCTGAAGTCTGGACTAGGGTAAGCACAGAGCTGTGTGGACCCCGCAGAGGGTGTGATGGCTGTCCTCAGCTGGGAGAAACTTGGGGTTGGTGAGCCCCCAGGAGAGCTTGCTCGCTATCCACAAACCACAGGCTGAAAGGATGATCGTGCTGGCTCACTCTCCTCTCCTTCTACCTCCCACCACAAAGCCTCACTTCCACTGGCTACCCCTTTGGATTTTTGCAGCAAAGCAGGAAAAAAAAAGCAATTTTTGGAGAGTTCTGGCCAAAATTTTTGCTAGGGCTCCATGTCTGTTTTCCCATTTTGATACTTGGTTGTATATTGTCCTGTATGTGCTCTAACTTCTGGACATTCACTCCCTGATGAGAATACAACCTACTTAAGAGAAGATAGTGAGCTTTTATTTTCCAGCCTGGGGGTGAACAGCAAGTTACTTGGGTACGTCTGATTTGCTCAGTGTGAGCCCAGAGCTGGAAGGGCATTGCAAATCTATGCAGTGGCTACAGAAGATAGGGCTACTTCTACTGTCTGCCTCCCTGCCTAAACCCCTGGCTCTCCCCCTTAATGCCCCAAACCTGCAGATACTATTCAGGTGCTGATCCTTCGGCCCAGTAATTCTTCCTGAGCAGAGACGAGACTGAGTATATGTCACTGAACTAATTTTTGTCAGAAGGAACCCATGGCTCTAGTAACTATGTTATTGCTCTCGAATGCATGGTACCCCTCTCTGCAGGAGGAGTAGACATCCGCACTCTGTGCCACACCACCCCCAATGAAGTGTGAGCGGAAATGACTGCCCTCGGTCTTGAGTCCTAATCCCATATCAGCAATGATGCCAATAGAGGCTGCTCAGCAGCTCGGGCCCAGAGTGAAGACTGTGGAGCAGGGCTGCAGGAATCCAGGATGGACGTGTGGCTAAAATGTTTTTAAAAATACTAATTTTGTATTAGTTATTTTCGTGAAGTGGTTGAGTTTCTAGAGGCCTAGTAAATGACACTCTCATCCTGGATGTCGTTGGTTCAGAAAGGCAAATGGGGCATGCTCAGTTTCTCCCTACAAACACTAGTCAAAGCACTGCTCTTCCCTGGGTGAGGAGGGAAGTGGTGCAAAGATTTACTCCCGAGGAGGTCCTACCCCCTGAAAACTGTGGGCGAGGGAAATAGAGGTTTCTGGAGGGATTTCATTACTGTAGAATTTTATCAGTCTGTGTCAGCTGGTTTCAACCCTTGTGCCTCAAGAATTTTTAAAACCATTTAGTCAAGGGCACTGACCTCTTTTCCCTTAGATTATCAAATAAAAAAATGACAACAACCAACACGACAATAGCCATCCAGTACAAATGAATCTAAATTATACCTATTTTTTTGTCAAATTGGCAAAAAATATACTGTTTTTTGGTGCACTGCAGAATTTTAGTAGTTTATGTGTGCCCTGAGATGAAAGAGGTTGAAAACTCCTGCTCTATGTATCTTAAATAATTTGCCAGAAATGAACATGTTAGGAGAGGCCATAAAATGTTAACTTTTTCCTCATTTTTATTCTTGCAAATTTAAAAGCCTAGGGGAAAGTAACAGATCAAGGCATTGAAATAAAAGCTGAAGCAATGGTAATCCTAACCATTATCATGAAATAAAAGTAATTTATCACATTGCTGCAATAGGGTGGCAACTTCATAGTAAATGGGAATTGAAGCCTGAATATTAATATGGCTGACTGTCTGCCAAGATGGGCCTGGCTTATTGTTAACTGATGGTCCGTAGCTCCCAGCTCAGCTCTGTCTGCTCCGCCTGAGGGAAATGGGTTGCTTTGAAACCCAGGGTTCTTAATGAAGCAGTTCCTGACCCTGAACTGTGTGAGAAAATAATCTAAAAGTGTGATGAAAAACTGGTCTATTGAAAAGTTAGTAATCCTTCCAGGGCTGATTTTAAAATAATAGATTTGTTTTATTTTGGCAAATGATTTAATAAAACATAATAACGTCAAAGAAATTATCCAGTGTGTTCCATGTCCTGCAGCCTTGAGTATCTAAACTGTATGCTTGCAAATGAGCCTCATTATTATTGAAATTTTCTTGCAAAATTTGGCGTGGAATATTTTGGAGTGTCAGACTTTTAGGCGCTATCAAAGAATTGGCAAGATTAAAGGGATTGTTACTGATTTAATACCATTTTTCTTTATTGTCCCCATAATCACCTGCTTTATAAACTGTGGCTAGAGCTGATGTGGCAACTGGTAATTTTCTTAGAACCCAAATGCATTTACATTTTTCCATCTTTTGATTCCCATCATTTCTGGGAATTGTTAGTTGATGGAATAAAAAGAAAATACATTATAAACAATTCAAAACACCAAAAACAAAATTCCTTGGACCTTTTACAGATACCACACATGCAAATAAATGTGGCTTTACATTCCAAAGGCATTCGAGCGGGGATTACATTTTCCTCATTAACCTCTTTTTTACCCAAACAGTATTGGTTTTCAAGGCCTTTTTGTCAAAATCAAGTTTGACATTTTAAATTACTTCACACTGACTGTGTTCAAGTGACGAGGTACAATGTCTTCTTTTGATCCTCAGTTATTGTGCAATCCTGGTTGAACTGTACCAGGGGAAGAATGCCTGCCTACTGGCTTAGGATGAAGTCGGGAGACTGATTGTATGGCACGAAAAATCAAAACATTAGGGTACTCTCTCTGTCTTTCTCCTGCACTGCCAAAGGAAAAGATGGTTAAAGCAATCTGTGATGTGCACCTGAGATCTGAACACGCTTGTTTTTCTACAGAAAACCATTTACGAAATGAATGTACTCACTTCTAATCGAAGAAACACCCAATCTGTTTTTAATCAGTCATACTAGTGATTCCTCTAATGTGTGGACCTTAATTTGAAGCAGTGGGATTCTTCTCCTTTCTCTAGGAGAGTCAGTAAAGTTGCTTAGAAAGACTGTATGATTTTGGTAAGGAGCAGAAATGTGACTTGATTTTTTTGGGGGGTAACTTCTACAAACACTTGTGTATGAATCTGCCATTTTTTGCCCCGATACAGAACAAAACTGTACGTTGTTTTCAGTGTTGCTCCTTGGCAGTGGATGATGAAACGTTTCTGTGGATTTAGGTATGTCCGTACGAATAAAATGAAAGAGTTGTTCAAATCAGTCTCAGTCTGGAGTGGGAGTCAAGCCTACCGGTTTTAGGAAACTCTGGATCAGTTGTCTTCACTCTGCTGTGAGCTGTTGTGTTTTGTCAGCCGTTCTTTTTCATTCCACGCTCTTCTCATGCATGGCTCACAGGCTTCTGCAATCCCAGCTCAAGATGGCATGACTTCGAGTTGGAGAGAGAACCAACGCTGGTTTTCATAGTGTCCACAGTCTCAAAACACACCCTTTAATGTTATTTGACACCATTTTTCTACATGTGCTTTCTCTAGACAGTGGAAAAATACATTATTGAGAGTTTGTCAGCTAAAACCAAATTGCAAAACATTTGCAAAACTGAATTATTGACAAAAATGCATGTGATTCCAAAAGGGCTTGAGTGATTGAAAGCAGTTGCAGTATTTCAACATGAGAATGTTGCTTATCCTTTCCGTTGCCTGATTTTAGATTCCTACAGAGCATACCTCTGGACTTTTACTGTCCCCAGATAGCAGTTTATACACAGCGAACACAGAACAGATTAGAGCTAGAGTTTTAGAACACTGTATGTTCAGTGTTCTGCCCAAGTCACATAGCTTCGGGGTTGATTTTGCCACTTACTCCTAAGTGTCCTGGTTTGGCTGACACTTAGTTTACCTCTGAGAATGATACCAAAATCAGCTCTACTGCTAAGTAGAAACAAGGCCATTTCTACTGTGAAAAGAAAACAATAGCTTCATGGAAAATTGCATTTGCATCCTTAATAATAATAATTACCAATTAGAATTTAAAATTTTCAAAAACCCTCATGTGTGGTATGTACTATGTCTGGTGAGAAAGAGTTCTCAATTGCCTTTTGACTACCACAGAATTAGTATCCTGAAAACTAACCAAAGGAGGTAAAAAAAATGTGTTTTTATTTTTTTCACTTTAAATACACTTCCTTTGTCAAATTACTCTCTTTACTAGTAAGAAAAACCACCAAGAGCAATGTAATTTATCTTTATTTGGAATTACAGAAAAGTGAATGTCCCAAACTGTCTTCTGAACTTCTCAGTGGACTTTTGGCTGTCTAGCTTCATCTTGTTTAAAGATGTTAGAGCTGTGTTGAGATTAACATCGACAATCAGAAAGTAATATTATGGTTCTGATTATCGTTATACTGTTTAGACATGCTAGACCTAGGTTGCCTGTGTAGAAACTTAATGGACTAAAGAAGAGAAGCATTCAAAAGCTTCATGATGGGGACTTGGATTATCTAGGCATCGGCCAGATGTTTTATTTCTAAGCTCAGAACATCTGAGGAAGCCATGATTTGCCTCAATTACAGTTCTCAGCCCTGGCTGTATATTAGAATAACCCCAAAATTTTAAAAAAAATGATAGGCAGTCTCCACTCATTCTAATTAAAGTAGAATCTCTCAGGGTAGAGCCCCAGGCATTTTTAAGTGCCCCCAACTGTTTGAATGTGCATCCAGGTTGGGAATCACTAACTGGCATGATAATTTCATCTTTCAGAAAGGAGAGGAAGTGATGAAGAGGATTAACACCCTGCTTCTAATTCTGGCCAAGTCCCAGGCCCTGAATGGAAAATCAGAAGTGACAGGAATCCTGGAAGAGGGCCACCTGGCCATCAGAAAATTCCATAGGGATGCGATCACTGCCAAACACATGCTTGGTTAGTTTGAGCTTTAAAATGTCTCAGGAAATTATGAAAGCCTGACTTTGACCTCCCAGTCCAAGAGTTCAAAAAGAAGCAGGGGAGGTTCCTCAAAATAAAATTCTGATGCTACTATTGTACATGGTCCAAAGCAGAGGTGTTGGGTGGGGGGGAAGAAGAAGAAAATAAAATGGAAAAAGGTAGCCAAAACGATTTAGTGTCTTCATGCAGGAAGCTGTCTGCTGAGATCAGATATGTTTTTAAATGGTGTATATAACATGTGAAAGATGATCTAGAAAAACTGGTAGAAATACAAAAAATTCCATCAACAATACGTGAGAAAAGAGTCAGAAAGACTAAATACAGAAGGATTTGGGTGGCGAAGAGGACTGTTTGAGACAAAAGCAAGTACAAAGTCCACGCAGGACTGGGGCAGCGTTTTGTCAGTGTTAGGTCTGCGGAGAAGTTACAGGTGGCCACGCCCTCATACTCATCTTATTCTCTAGACTAGAAAGCATGGGGCAAAGTTTGGTAAGAAGGAATTAAGAGTAAGATTACTTAAGAGCTAACGCTAGCTGTCCGAAAGAAGTTCAAACAACTTATAACAAACCAGAATACTAATAGAATTCTCAGAAGAAATTGCTTTAATCTTTAAAAAATATGGAGAATGAAAGAGGTCCCTGAACACTATCCACATTTTTGCTCAGAAAGAAAGTGGAAAAAGTCTTTGAACTACAGACTCAAAGACCTGCTGATTTTTCTGTTTAAAAATTCTAGAATTTACTTTAAAATGCGGTTTGAATGCAAAAGTTGCCGAGTTAAATCATACCTATGACATACATAGTTTATGAAAAGAGTAGATAGACATAGAAACATAAAAATTGAAATAATCTAATTCAAATTCAGTAATTCATTATCTTTGAGAATTAGACAAAAGCTAAATACCCTCTTAAAATATTTAGATATTATAGTAGAACAAATCATCCCAAAACTTAGTGGTTTAAAAGAGCTATCATTAATTTGTTCATAATTCTGCAATTTGTGCTAGGCCCAGATGGCTGATTCTTCAGCTGATTTCATCTGGGATCACGCAGGCTGCATTAGCCATCTGATAGCTTAGCTGAGGCTAGATGGTGCAAGACAGCATCAGTCACTTGTTTGGTAGTTGTTGCTGGCTGTCAGCTGAGCCACTTCTCTCCAGCAAGAAAGCCAGTGCTGATCTACATGGTGGGAACATCATTTCAAGAGAATGAGAACAAAAGCTTCAAGGCCAACCCTTGGAAGTCACACAATACCGCTTTTCCTTCATTCCATTGGTCAGAGCAAGTCACAAGGCCAGCCCAGGTCAAGTGATGGGGAACTAGTCTACCTTCTACCTTTAGAAGGAAGTTGCTACAGCTTTTGTATCTAATCTACCACACCAGAAAAATGCTTCTTCACGAACACACATAACTATAGCCATGCACTACATAATGATGTTTCAGTCAGTGATGGACTGCATATGTGATGGTGGTCATATTATAACAGAGATGAAAAATTCCTATCGCCTAGTAACATCACAGCTGTATCCCTGGGTTTCACATCCACGGCCTCAATCAACCGCAGATCAAAACCGTATTTTGGATGCTGAGGGCCGACTTCATGCATTCGTTGTTCTATGCCATTTTTTAAAAAGAAACTTAACCATCTGTGGATTTTGGTATCCTCAAGGAGTCCTAGAATCAGTCCCCTGCAGATACCAAGTGACAACTGAGGAGTCCAGTTATACACGGATTTTCAACTCTACAAGGATTGGAGCCTCATATTGTTCAAGGGTCAACTGTGTTATGTTTTCAGTCTCTTTTAATCTAGAATAGCACCTGTGCATGCACACACACACATCCTTTCCCATGCTATTGACTTTCTGAAGAGGCCAGGTAGGTTCCTTATAGAATGCCCAATTATCTGCTTTTGGATCCTTTTTTCATGGTGCTCTAACTTATTCCTCCATCTTCTGTCTCTCCTTTGGATCTAAAACCTTGATGAGACTCAGATTACACATTTTGAAGAATGCTCTATAAGTGAGACTGTCTACGTCATAGTGAGGGGCCTCCGCAGCACAATAAGCCTGGATGCCCACTATTGGTGATGCCGAGTTTGATCCCTGCATTGGAGTGATGGCAACCACGACTGTCTTCGCTAGTAAGATGCACTTTCCTTTCGGTCAATTAGCAGGTCGTCAGTGGGGCGATAATTTGACGCCATGAAAATATCCAGTTCTTTAAAGTAAGTTTTTTTAAAAAAATGTAACTGCTTGTGCTTTTGATTTTTATAAAAAATTGTACTCACTTTTTCTTTCTTTTTTAAAATAAAGATCTTATGTATTTATTTTTAGAGAGGGAAAGAGAGGGAGAAATAGAGGGAAAGAAACATTGATGCAAGAGGTAAACATCAATTGGTTGCCTCCTGTAAGTTCCCCAACCGGGGCCTAACTAGAAAGCCAGGCATACACCCTGACCAGGAATTGAACTGGCAACCTTTTGCTTTGTGGGACAACACCCAACCAACTGACCTACACCGGTTAAGGCTATTTTCACTTTTTCAAAGCTTTCATCAAGCTGTGTATATTCAGCTTAAAATTACGAAAACAAATCAATGTCTGCATTAGGCCTTTAGGTAATTATTCACTCTCTGCTCACATCTTTAGCATTCGGGGTACCATTCAGGTTTACAGTAGTCATGCATACCTGGGCTAGTAGTACATTGGGCATTAGGGCATTCCCAGAGCTGTATGTTGTGGTTCTCTTATTCATTCATCTAATTTTATGACTCTCACATGCCAAGTTCAGAAATGGAGCAATGTAGAATGCTGTGAAACTGAATGTTATACTGTCATGAGTAATGAAATGAGGCCCAGGAGGCACGCAGTGTACAAGAAGCCAGGTATTACTGTAGGTGGGGGCTGCTAGGCTCGTACCATGAACTAATTATGCCACATATTGCAACTGAAATGTGGGTATCTTGAAGTGACTTCTTTGTTTCCTTTTCTAAGAAGGTCAAAAAATGTGAGTGAAAACACACCAGTAACCAAACATGGTGGTATCAAGCCTAATTAGGAATAGAAAATCATTTCTAAAATCAGCATCTGTTCATTTTCTTTATTTCATTTGTTTTTGTTTCACCCTCATCTGTGACTCATTTGCCTTTCGTCATCTTCCACAATGGCTTCTACAAGAATATCAGCCTTGAAATGTACAACATGGCTCGTACCCACTTCAAACATTGTTGAAAATCTCATTTGTTATTTTGGACTGTGGTCTCACTTAAAAGCCAGTGTTACTGAGACTGTGGAGCACATACCTTTAATTCCCAGGGTGAAAGGGAAAAGAGAGAACACAAGAGCCAGCAAGAGGGAAAGCTACAACTGTGAGATGCTCCCCAGCAGACGTGTGTGGAAAACTACGATATTCAGAAGTCTTACAGGCAGCTGGACTCTCTAGACACAGGAACACTGGAAACTGCCCAAACCTGGACTCAGTAGAGTATAGAAATGTGATGAAGACCAGGACTGGTTATTTTTTTTTTCCATCAAGAGGAGAGTTACTTAAGGACCACATTCCCAGGATTACAGGGATTTGCCTGCAGAGCCCAGGGAACACTTATCTGCACTAGAATTAGTGACATGAAGAGATTGGGATTCTATGTGAGCCTCCTACTCCACGAGACTACACTGGGAACTTGAAATTAACACTGGGAAAAATCATGTTAAATTGATATTAGCAGATAAAAGCTTTATTAAGTACAAGTTATGTTTTTCTAATTAGCTTAAATTTTCAAGTGTTTGGGGAAGCCAAAAACAGTCACTAAGGTTTAGAATCATTCCCTTAAAGAAAAGCAAAAACAAGGCCAAGTGCAGACATCTCAGGCCAGGAGCGGAATCCCATTCATTCCACTCACCTTCCTTTTTTTCACGCCCACACAGAAAATAGTCACCTACCATTGAGCGCTGCTTCTGTGTGGGCTCTGCTGCTTTGGAAGGGGAGACTGTCTCAGCCCGCCGTGGGCAGGCATTTCACTGATGCACCTTGTGGAAACATTTTGTGACTGACACAGGAAAAGCGTTTACCGAATAGGGAAGAGAAGCTGGGAAGAAAACGTTGCTGTGAATGTTTTTTCCCTTTTACTAAGAAAGCTATAAGCCACCTCTTTATGAAGAGCTCAACTTTTGGACCTCACATGTTTCAGGCAATTATTTACTCAGTGGCTCATGGCAGCAGGGTGTCCTCCCTCTGGAAGGTCCAAGTATGGGACATAAGGTGAGAGTAACTGGCAGAGAACTACAATTCTCGTTCCTCTTGCTGAAGGGAGCTTGGCTGGAAGGGCCATGGAAGGGGTTTCCCGAGCATTCACCTTTTATCTGCTTGTTCATTTGAACATAAACTTCCATGCAGTGCTGCCATTTGTAACATTGGATTCTTGGAGATTAAACAGCCAGTTTCTTCCTTCTGTTCCAGGTAAAATAAAGAATCAACAGATAAGGCATCACCCAGTGATGCTAATTGAAGTCAGTAATGATGGAAATTCTCATACAAGTATAAAATTAGCATGGGATGTTTTTATGAAGGCCCCAGGTGACTAGAAGGAATGTATGTATGGCTTTTGATATCAGGCCGGAGATTCAGGGTGCAAGAAATATAACTTTATGATGCAGCTACAGCTGTTTCAAGCCTTCATTGGGTCAGTTCAGGAACTTCGTCCCTGCTGTCACTTCACCCAGTGCACTGGGCAGGCTCAGCTGGTTGCCCGTGTTATCTGTCCACACAGGGGACACTAAGTTGCCTGCCCATCAACCTGGGTTGTCCTCAATATAAGTTCAGTGCTTGAGAAGTCCCTTCAGACCCATCTGTCTGCCCTTCAGTTCCCTTGCCTCTTTCTGCCACTTCCCCATCACTCCTGGGAACACAACAATTACCTTGCAGCTCTTATACCCATGGGGGTCTAGGGATTCTGTGAGACCCTGATGGCCAAGACATAGCAAATAGCCATAGTTTTTCCTCTTCAGAATTCTTCCCATTCTCTGGCTTTACCCAGGAAGTGAGGTCCAACTTCCCCCTGTCTTAGATCTATGAGGGGTTTTCCCATTCCCCAAGAGGAGGGTTCATGACCCCTTCTCAGGAACCCATCACTGTCTGCCTCTCTCTCCTTCTTGCCTTCTTGTGTCTCCTCCTCCCAGCCTGAGGAATCCTTTCTTCGAACTAAAGGCAGAAAAGACATGCTTTCAACATCAGGCTGCCTTCGCCACTGAGCAAGTTTTTTTTAATTGCAGTAAAATATATATCACATAAAACTTACCATTTTAACCATGCTTAGTTGTCATTTTTCATTGGCCTATAAAGTACATTCCTACTGTTGTAACTATCACTACCTAGCCAGCTCCAGAACAGTTTTATCTTCCCAAACCAAAGTTCTGTGCCCATTAAACACTAAGTCTCCATTCCTCCCTTCCCCCAGCCCTTGGCAACCACCATTCCACTTGCTGTCTCTATAGTCTGACCACTCTAGGTACCTCATACAAGGGAAATTGTACAATATTTGTCCTTTTGTGACCGGTCCTTTTACTTAGCATAATGTCTTCAAGGTTCATCCGTGTTGGAGCAAGTGTCAGAATTTCCTTCATTTTTAAGACTTTCCTTATTTCATCCTAACTTGTATCCTTTGATCTTTGGGGAAAAATGTGTTTAAAGTTTATTGCTCACAGAGGATTTTTAAAAACATCTTTACTAGGAACTATTGACATTTCATGAGATTTGTTCATTTTAGTCACCTTTTTGTACTAAACTATGAACATATCTAACATTTAAAAACTATTAAATAAAACATGCCATTGCAATTAGTTAGGATGATTGTGTTTCTAAAAATTCCTACAATGTTAAAAAATAACAAATGAAGGCACTGAATCCTGATAGCTCATTGATCTGTGTTAAAAAGAAATAAAGGAAAGGGCCACATGCCTTCTTTAATGTCATATAAAACAAAAACGTAATGAGCAAATGTTCAGATGAAGTACATTTAACACAGAATGATCCAATTTGGGTTTTTATTATTCAATATGCTTTGGTAGAACACTGATTTTTGTTGTTCTTGTTTGTTTTATTTCACAGTGTTTATGACCACTTGCTCAGCAAAAAAAAAAAAGACCTTGACGTATTAACATGACTGAAATGCCCAGCCACCTGTGGGCTGATCTCAGTCGTTTAGACTGAGGAAGGGGAGGGATTAGGCCTCATTCATCCTGCATCTCCCTCATGAGTTGCATGGTACATTGCATAGAAGGAATGCCCACTATGGTTTCTGCACCAATTAAAAGTCTTTCTACCTTCCGTTCTTATAATAACTGATGCTGCCTGGTAAACATATATGGAGGTGCTCACCTCCACATGATAAAGTGGGAAAAAACAGGAGAGAAAAATAGGATAGAAGGGGGAAGATACTATTATGTTCCCAGCTCTGTCTGGGTTTGCTACCTGAGCTGGGTCAGATGCTCAGCCTCCCAGAAGAAAAAACATCCTGGAAATACTCTCAGTTATTTACCGGAGAGATGTGCACACACACACACACACACACACAGAGTCTATGGAATGTGACAGTATGTGCCCCTAATAGTGGGCTCTGCCCTGTGTGGACAACAAAGCCAGCAGTAAGAAGGCTCCCTGATGTGGCCATAAACCCTGAAGGAGCTGGAGAAGAATCCTTCAGTGTATCTAATGCCTTTGAAGGGGAGAACCCATGAGTGGGCCGGGTGGTTTCTTTCTCCTTCCTGTGAGTTGGTTTGTTGGTGTCTTATGTTAACAGAAGAATTTAACAGATAAAAAATAATTATTTTCTCTTATGTATGCGATATTTCCCCTCCAGTTATAAGAAAACTGTTGCTCACATACAAAAATATCTAATTCCAGTGTGGAGTTTATAGAATTTGCTTCTCACTAAAGCCAGGTCCTGAATACATGAAACCTGAGTACTTGCCAATTTAATGGGTTCCTAATAATTTTTAAATAGCATGTATTATTTTAATGCTTTACACAGTTAGAAAGTTATTGAGGAATAAATTGGCAGAGTCTTTATTTTCTTTTGAAAAAACAAATTCATAAAAATAAAGTATTCAACATTTATTTTATATCATTATTTTGGCAGTTTTATTTTTATGACCAGGTCCTGAGTTGATTATAGTATCTGAATTCTAAAAAGATTCAATTGAGTACAGAAAAAATTTATTTAAAAATTTGCTTCACTATTTTTTTTCCTCTGGATAATTCTGGAGGTTTTTTTTATACTTACAATTTAAAGGACCTAATTTATTTTTTATGGCCCATTACCAATATCCAAGATAGGATCTAATTTCTTAATTCTGAACTCTGCCTTGAGTGACTTCCAAACTAAATGAAATAAAAATACCCCAGGCAGACTTTGTTTATACACAGTGGCAAAATTAACTTTAAGTTACATGGATCACTGCACTGGGGACACTTCTAAGCCTCTACTGTGCACGTCCCTGTGCAGAAGCTTTCTCCTCATTTTATTTTAGCTAAAACAAGATATTTAAAAACACTTTATTTATTTACTTTTAGAGAGAGGGAAAAGGAGGGGGAAAGAGAGGGAGAGAAGAAATATCAATGTGCTGTTGCCTCTCGCTCACCCCAACTAGGGACCTGGCCCACAACCTAGGCGTGTGCCTGAACTGGCGACCTCTCGGTTGCGAGGCCAGCGCTCAATCCAGTGAGCCACACCAAGCAGGGCAGATAAAACAAGGGTTTTAAAACACCTGCCCCGAGCAACACACGATGCTGAAAATACAAAGTTGGACCAAGCTCAATCTCCAATTTTATGGCCCTTGTTGAAATAAGTTCTTGAACTGTGATGTCATTGTGTCTTTGGAGGTGAAAAGTTTGTTTTTGTCAGTGGGTTTCAAAACAGATGAGTTTACTTACAAGTCACGCGTCGTGTCACCAGTCTGTGTGACTACCCATTGTCGAGATTTCTTTCTGATACCTATCAATGCAGTCAGGGTAGATCAATGAAATACTTCCACGGCCATTCAGAACCACAGTCTTCTCCTTCTGGGTTGTGAGAAAATGTCAGTGGTAGAGAGACTAGATGGTGACAGGCAGTTGTCCATGTCTGGTTGGGCCGTCTCTAAGAATGGCGCTCTGAGAAGGGCCACAGGGTACTTCTTTATTTCCCTCACACATGAAGTGTTGTCTAATATCCAGCCATGTGCTTGGCATACAGTAAACATGAAGCAAGGGTTTTCATCAGTAAATGGATAAATGGGTGGATTTTGCGGGTCTATTTAGGCTACAACATGTAAGGAGCCACTGTTTGACTTAATATTTAGACATCATTCTGCCGGTATTTTTAAATAATTCCATTTTTGCAAAGCCTCATTTCCATGTGGGTCCAATTACTTGGGAGAAATCTCCTCACTCTCCACCCTCTTATAATTAAAAAGCATGTTCTTTTTAGATTATTTCAAAATGTTCTCTTCCACTAACTCCCAAAGCTTTCTGGCTTGACTGACTCAATGTGACTCAACATCATTAAAATATAAGAACACATGTAGCTTTTAGATTCAGGTAAAATGGAATTAGGAGCAGACTCATCCTGAAGATATGAAATCTCAGAGGGCCAGTTTAACATGAGTGTTTTAATGCTAATAGTTAGCTCCAGCCTAGAGGGTTATAAGAATTATAGGCAAGCGTCCAAGTTATCATCTTCCCTAAATTGCTGACAAAGTTCTCCCAAAACAATCCAAGGCAAAAAATCTGGTCTTTGGTGACTAGCAGTTTTTGGTCAACAAATTCAGTCTTTTCTAACCTCCTCCCATTTACATGAACCCGAAGGCCACAGTTAGTGTGTCAAGGATCAGCTGCTCTGGGTCTGTGCTTGCTTGTCTCCTGGGTGGATTAATTCACTTCTCATCTAGTGCATTGAGTAGTCACTAGGTTACATTCTAATGATTCTATTTGCATAATGTAAGAGATGGCTAGATTTTAGACCAATGCCAAAAAACTAGATTGTGTGATTCTTTTTTTTAAATAAAGATTTTTATTTTTAGAGAGAAGGGAAGGGAGGGAGAAAGAGAAGGAGAGAAACATTGGCCCGCAATACAAGCATGTGCCCTGACTTGGAACCAAACCCACTACCTTTCAGTTCACAGACCAGTGCTCAGTCCACTGAGCCACACCAGCCAGGGCTGGTGTGATTCTTTAGTACAATAGGAAAATACCTTTTGTCAATAGACTACTCACATTGAAACAAGGAAGAATAGAAGAAATTAACTTGATAAATTATAATTAAGAAAAATACATTTTCTTTACAAAATATTGCTTCAATTCATTGTATAGTCCATGAGAAATTTTTTGTCAATGCAGATGATACAGAAAAGTCCCAGTTTCCTACTTTTCATGTATAGATTCATATGCCCCCTGTGTTATACTAATATTAGACCCAAATTTGGAAGAGATGGGAGAAGAAGTCATAGCTGATGTTCAGAAACTAGAGAAACTAGTTTATAGCCAAGTTCATTTTTTTTGTTATGGATATTCATGGGTAAGGTGATTATATCAAGTCTGATGAGTCAGATAGAGTATTGGCATGTTTTACTTCAAATGAAGTAAATGAACATAATAACATTTCAGAATTATAAAATTTTACACTTGAAATCTATTGTAGTCTTCAAAATGATATTCAGTTTTACTACGCTTTTGCACTTTGGGGTATTAATTCCATTATTTTGTCAAATATTACATGGCTGAATGCTAAAATTTCATTATTACACCATCTATTTATTTCAGGTACTTGGGACACAGACTGAGTTAGGCATTTGTATCTATCAGATCCGAGGTATTATTTTTTCCATTCTCCCTAAATGAATTTCTTGTACCAAACCCAGCATTGCCTTCTGACCGAAATCTTGGTCTCCCCTAACACCAACGCTGTGTTGGTGCCAAAACTCTGTTTAGGTTCCAATCCTTATTTTCCCATCTGACTATATCTCCCCAATTGGAAGACCGTGGAAAAATGTTGTAAACAGCAAATGAAAGGACTTAGAGGTTTTCAAACTCTGTAGATGGAACAATTGTTTTTTGGGAATCGTTCACTTGGATTCCCTTACCAGCACGGAATGTAACATATTCCAGCTGACGCTACTCAAGGCAAGGAAATATATCATGATTAAGCTGACAAGTGACTTCAAACCCAGCATGCCTGCCTGAGAATTTTCCCTTTGAGTGCATTGCTTAGGACAAGTTTATATACCAAATAAAAAAGAAACTTGTTCCATTTAGTTGTGAGTATAAGCATTCTGAAGTTTCATAAGATTTCTCTCCTGTTCCCCTCCTCTTTCTTCCTCTTCCTCTTCCCCCACTTTTTTAACCTGCTTCTACTCCCCCACCTTACAACCACGATTTTTGGTTAGTTTGGTGGTTATTTTGTTCATTGAGAGACTGCATTCTGGGAACGCAAGTTGGTAGCACCTCTCACGACCCAGCAAGGGTCCTTAACTACATCTCTCCGCCTCAGAGGGAACACTGTGCCTTCCTCAGTGTGGAGTGTGGAGCCTGTAAGGCAAAGGGCGAGTCCAGCCTTGACAAAAATTCCAACAGCTTGAAAAGTATTTACTCAACGTTCTGTTTTATTTTTTCATATTGCTTCTTACAAGCAGCAATTATTATATATTCTTATTTTGTTACTGACTTATTGCCCAAGTCAGGCACCAGGATACAAACTCCTGGAGAGTAGGGACCTTGTTCATAATGGTCAGGGGTGCCATATCCAAAGTATCCAAAACTGTTGGTTGAATGAAAAATTATGAATAGAATATGTACAGATTCCAGGGCAATGGGTTAGTAAATCATTAAAAATAACTTTATTGAGGAGATAAGGTCACAGAATGGACAGATTGAGTCCTTGATTAAACCTTCTCTGTCAAACACAGTAGCCAGTAGCTTCTATAGTTATTAAGCACTTGAAATATGGTTGGTATCAATTGAGATGTTCGCTAAATGTAAAATACACAGCACATTTTGAGATCTAGTAAAATATCTTGTGAATAATTTTATATTGGTTACATATTGAAATGTTACTATTTTAGCTATATTGGATTAAAAGGGGAAGCAGGCCTAGCTCTAAGCTAGTGCCATTTTAATTAATATTAAGGTTAGTTTTACCCTTTTCTTTTCACTATTTTAGATGTGGCTACTGAAACATTTAAAATTACATGTGTGACTTGCATTATATTCAATATTTCTATAGGACAACTGTAGGACTAAACACTTAGTCATGATGTGGCATTTTGTTTTCACTGACTGGACTTAAATTCTCCTGAAACAGCGTCAGGATGGCTAGATGCCCCCTGATATACCCCAGGCTCCTCATGGCCCTGTTAGGTGCGTGTTCTGCCCCTGGGTTCATGTCATCTCAGTCAGTCCTGGCCATCCTAAGGGCAATTAGGGATCTTGAGATTCCGATTCCCATTCCCATTCAGGGGATCAGAGGGCATTGCATTCACAGCCCAGCAAAGACCTGCCCGGAGTGTCCTCACACCCTGCTAGAATCCAGGACCACCCACAGTCCCCCACCCTGGGCTTAGAAACATAGACAGACCTTACACAAACGAAATGCTTTCACTCAGGGAATAAGGGTTCCTTCAGGGTGACAGGGGGAGGGCGTTGCATGTGAAGCAGGGTTGGGGGAGTGGAGCAAGAGGGAAGACAGGACACAAACACAGGCTGAGCAGAACCTATGGATCGAATTATCCAGGTGTAGTGTACAAATAACTCTCACACACTCCTTATGTACCACAAGACCGTGATTACTTTTTTAGAATGTATGTATGCCCAAAATACTACAAATGGCAGGGTCTTGTAGATAAAACCTGAATTAAAAGTAGACTAACAAAAGAATATGGAGCTGCAGGCTTCCAGGAGATCTCGCGGTGCTGAGTGCCAGCCTCGTTAGCGCGGATCTGGAAGGACAGAGGCCCCACTGGGCGGCGGGTGGGAAGACTGTCTGCAGCCAGGGCCCCACGGATCAATTATGCTTTTAATGACGAAGGGTGATTACTCGATGTTTTGACTCTCTGTGCAAAACAGAGACAAACTCAAGTCAAAAGCAAAAAATATATATTTTTTTCTCTTAACAACAAAGAAACACAAGGAATTGGCTCTACTCCCTGAGTCTTCTGAAATGTGGGAAAACTCTCCCTTTTCCTGTGTTGTGCCATCATAGCTTTGTCAACATCCAAACAAAACACCATTTGTGTGTCCGTCTGTCTCCAGAATTTGCTGCGTTTTTCTACAAGGGTTCTCTTTTTCGTTCTTCTGTAGTCGAGTGAGCCATGGCCTGGGCTCAGTGGTGAGTGAGCCCTCCCTAAACTGCTGCCCCTTCCTTGGCAGGAGGCTTTTCTAAGCAACATAGGGCACAGCTGGGCTCAGGCCGCCCTCACCTTTGGCACATTCAGATGCTAGTTTGGTAAGAGGGACACAAATGCATTGGCTCCTAATGTTCCTCTACGCTTCTCTGGCCTTGGGGATAGAGAGGGAGAAAAGGGACTCCCCGAGACCCTTTCAAAGCCCCTCCGATATGTGGGGTCAAGGTTGGGCTGTAAAGCAAGCAGGGTCCCTGATCCCAGTGCGGCCCCTCACCTCTGCCCTGATGAGGTACAAGGAAGAGAAGTTATTTGTTAGGACACCAAACAAAAACCTTCCACTTCTCTTTATAGCAGTACAACCTTTCCTGCTCTTGCTACTTTTTCCTAAACCCATACAGTTATTTTCTCTAAGTCTTACCTAATTTTGTACCTGTTCTTAGCTGTTCAACATCCACACCTATTATCTTGTTAATGCTGGAGATACAGTGTTTCCACCTGCGCCCTGTGTGATTTTCAGTAAGAGAAGCGTACCAATGAGTGGACATAATACAAAAGTTTGTTTTTTAATGTAATAAAGCAACTCACAATGTTAACGATAGCAATACTCATACATGCGTGCACACGTGTGCATGTTCTAGGTGACGGCAGACGAAAAGCTGCTGCTAGAATAGGGAACTTCCCAGGAAGCTCAGAGCATGGTATAAATTTTTTTGGAGATCCAACCAGAACCTCAGATTCACTGAGACAAAGTCAGCTCACACAATTATCGACAACTGAATGTAAAAATAGATCTTGTGATGTTTCTTCTTCACACCTGTGAATTTCATTACCACACAGATTTTAACTAAGTATTTATTGCGAGTCAAGTTATGAAAGTGTCTGAGGACACTCTACTTCAGATGCAGGTTCCCTGTGCGCAGACTCTCAGAACGCTGGGGGTGAAAGTGATTTACAGCCACTTCACTCCACGATCAGAGGCTGGACTTCCGCAATATTCTTCCAGTCACGTTGCACAGCCGTGGCGTCAGTGTCTCAAACAACAGAGGACTCACTTTCCCCCAAGCTGCCCATCCATTTTTGAAAAGTTCTCTCTTCAAAAGGGCTCCCTACTCACCTCCTTTTTCAGCTTAAATCTGTTTTTCTGTAGTCCACCCCACCCCTTGACACTGGTGTCTGCCTCCCTTGCCCCTGGAGAGACTTCCTCTCAACACTCTTCCAAGGATTTGAGGACAGCACCCTGTTTCTTGGTCCGTTCCCAGTGTATGGTTTTGTGTTCCCTTACCAATCTGGTTGAATCCTGTCTCCTTTGAATGCACCCTAGTTTTTGGCTGATATTCCTCCTGAAGGCGGTGTCTGTCAGACAGTCTATTGGGTAATTTTCCGTCAATAATTTGGCACTTGGATGGTTTCCTTCCCTTATGACAGATTGCTGTTCTCAGCACGAGCCCTCAACATTCGTTCCAGTTCTCCTCGAGAGCTGACACTGGTCGCTGGCTGTGAAAACTTTCAGACTCACTTTCAGGGAAGTTTCATGATGGGCCCGAGTAAGGCCCAGAGGTATCGTTCTTTTGCCAAGTGCTGTGGTTTGCAATCAGCGGCTGTATTCTCAGAGGTGGCCAATGGTGAGGAGACTTCCCATTAAAAGATTGCCAACCATGGCTCTGCCTCAATGCTGGAAACTTGGTGCACTTGACATTTGCAAAATAGCATCAGCCTCCTGCTTAGGTGAGTGTTATTCATTCCCGTCTGGAAGTTCTACTATAGGTATATGTTCTGTGAAAAGTGTCATGTGTTTATGAGCATGTACATAATAAATTATTGGAAATAGCTGTGTGTTTAATTCTCCTTTAACATATAAAGTTTGACTCCAGTCAGCCATGGGCTCTGTTAAAAATATTTCAAAGTTTGCTTACACAGTGGTCTGCCAAAGCCTTCAATGATGATCTAGTGGTCTCCCTATGGAACTAAGGATGCAGGATTGTGGGAGGACCCCGGAGGGTGATGGGAGCTGGGGCCCTGTAAGGGGCCACCTCATCCATTTGTGTGGAGGCAGGCGTGAGACTTGCTCATGTTTCTCACGACAAGGTCAGGAAGCCAAGACTATGACACAAGAATAATAGGACACCACAACAGGACATTTTGATCTATAATTTTAGGGTTAAAGACACGGATGTTTAGCACTTACTTTATCAAGGGGCTCCCTCTGTAAGCAATTTGTTTGTTAATACCCTGTGGGTTTTTTTGCAGGGAGCACGTATTTTGCACTAGTTCTCTCACTTTGGGAGTTGAAATGGCAACTGGCTGCCCATGTACAACAAGTGTCACTTGTATCAGGCTGTCCCCACACCAGACCTCTCCCTTATCTGGCCAGGAAGGCTCCCTTCTCTGAGGCCCTTTAGACCTGACCCCTTACACCTCCAGGGAATGGCCTGATCCCAACGTGCATGAGGGAAGGCAGCACTGCACACCCTTGGGTGACACCCTCTTGAATGAGCAAGTCTGTAAAAGTGCCACTTGAGGTAACAGATGTATTAATGATGCTATGAATCAATCCTTACATACACTAAGTTATCCACAAAGTTTGCCTTCGTTCTCTACAGTAAAGAAGACTAAACTGAAAAAATACAGGCATGTTTTCCTGCCATGGAAATTCAAGTGTTCAATACTTCATGCCAGATCATTGTAATAACCTTCTGGTAGTCTCTTCACCTTGCCTCTAATCCCTGTCCTGTCCTTCTTCATCACTGTAGGAAAGTTGCTTAGGCTTTCCAGGCCCTCCAGAGACCAGTCTGAGCCCCCTACAGCTTTTCTAAATAAACTTTCCCTTCAACCAAATTTGTCTGTTGTAGATTTGCAAATGTGTCATCACATTCCTGTCTCCACACCTGCCTGCAAAGTAGAAGCTTCCTCCTCTTGGTCCACGTTCTCTTTCCCCTTCAAAGTCCAGCTGTTTCCCGACACTGCTCAGCCTCCAGTGTTCCCTTCTTATTTCTAAGGGTAATGCTTGTAATATTTGGTGTTCTGGTACCGGTGTAGCATTTGTCATGCCTTACCACAGAATGGGAAACTATTCTCTATGGGTCTCTCATGTTTCTGCACATCTTGCAAGCAGAGATATTGACTACCTTTATTCTAAGTATTTATATAGTGAATAACCCTGAAATACAGGTGACCCTTGAACAACACAAGGGTTAGTGGCACTGGCACCCTGCACAGTCAAAAATCTATGTATGACTTTTGCTTCCCCAAATACTTAACCACGAATAGCCTACTGTTGACTGGAAACCGTGCCAATAACATAAACAATCAATTAACACATATTTTGTATGTTATATGTATAATATACTCCATTCTTACAATAAAGTAAGCTGGAGAAAAATTGTTATTAAGAAAATCATAAGAAAGAAAATAAATTTATAATACTGTATGCATTTATTGATACAGTAAGTTTATGTCATCTGTTTATAAGAAAAATTACCTGTCAGTATCTACTACATCAGTATGCTCTTATATGATATAAAACACCACAGATGTTATGTGTATTACTAACACTAGACATCAAAAAAGAAAAGATAACATGAAAAAGAAGTAATTTATTCACAGGTATAACAATTCATGCATTATGATTGCTTTATGGTGTCCTAATGTAATTGATACAATTACTTCACAGGAACAAGTAAATCTCAAAAAAGTTTCCAATATGTTTATTTTAAAAAAATCTGCCTATAAGTGGACTCAGAGTTCAAACCCATGTTGTTCAAGGGCCCACTGTTCTGAGACAGACGTGATAGTTAGTGAGCTCTCCAAACTGAGCTATTTGTGGACATGCTCACCCTGGAAGGTGAGTCTCAGTTTAGGTCCTGGCCTTGCTCAGTTTTCTCATCTATAAAATAGGGATAAGAAAATATCCTTCATACTAACTGCTTGCTTATTCTCAATCTTTCTTCTTAGTTCCTCTGAAAAATAGGATAACTAGAAGATCAGTGACTGTTGCTACCTGAGTGGAGTCTTGGGGAATCAGGGCGTCACTTCTAGCATTTTTAGAGGACCAAGAACAGCTTAAAGCTGATTCAGAGACATTTCTTAGAGAAATAATTTTAAAAATTTTGTTGGATGGGACTATCTTGTTGGTGATTCTAAAATTAAATAGAAGCAAAATTGTGAAGTAGGCAAAGTATGTTTATAGTTCCTTCTGTCTCCTAATTTCAAGCCCTTCTCTCTCCTGATAAGATGTCCTTTCTTGAACACCAGTATCCCTTTGCCGGTCATGGATGCTCTGGGTGAAGCCTTTCCCTCCTGGGAAAGCCCCATGACCAGGGCTGAGTCTGAGCTCTCATCATCTCACCTCTCAACCATCTTCATCAAAACTTCCTTAGCCCTGGCTGGTGTGGCTCAGTTGGCTGGAGCATCATCCTGTAAACCAAAAGGTCATGGGTTCTACTGCTGGTCAGGCCACATGCCTGGGTTGTGGGTTGGATCCCCAGTCAGGGTACATCCAAGAAGGCAACCAATCAATGTTTCTCTCTTGCATCAATGTTTTTTTCTCTTCTCTCTCCCATCCTCTCTCTAAAAGCAATGAAAAAAAAATGTCCTTGGGCAAGGATACAAAAAATAAACCCCTTCCTTATGCATGAAGCTATCCTCAGTTTTGACTCTTCTCAAAGATCTGATAAGATGATTTAGTCAGAGCTTAAATAGCTAGTTACATTTTTGTGTTACTCTATCCAAGACAATTCATAGTACCTAACGTGAGAGACTTTAAGGCTAAGGTACTATCAAGAAGCCCTTTTACTATCCTTTGCCAAGTTTTCTCATCTAATTGCTGCCCAAAGTAGGTTGCCTGAGCAGTCAGCATAGAAGGCTTTCTGAGATATTTACAATGACTTTTGAACACCCACGAGGCTTCAGAGATGACACCTTGGTAGTTTCTAGTCTTAAATTTAATTTTTTGAGTACAGGCTGGTATGGAATCATTTCTTTATAGTTATAAATTATATAAATATATAACTATATCTATTTATATATAAATTATATATAAATATATAAATATACATAGTTATGTGTGCATGTGTGTGTGTATATCTCCACCTAGTCCACCTGCAGGGCTACCTTTGTCACGGGAGACAGTAAGCAGATCAAGTAGGAGATAAAATCATCATAAGACTCCAAAGGAAAGACATTCGAGCAGTGGAGACATATGTAGGATGCTGAAGCCAAGAGGCTGTGAGCAGAGCAGCTGGATCTTCTGTGGGCAGAGACACAATGACTTTTTGACAAGGGAAGCTATGTGCTGGGAAGCCAACGGACACAAACCAAATAAAGGTTCTCCACGTACACTCTGCATAAGGGCCTTATCGTCTGTTACACTGGAGTATTTTCAGCCACACTTGCCTACAGGGATAACCACAGTGTCAACAGTATCCCCTTCGACTACAAAGGACAACAGTGACAAATCTCAGGGCCCTTTAAACTTGAAGATAGCATTGGTAATGACTGAATGTCATATTTTCTATTGTCAACAGAGCTTCTCAAGTTATTTATGATATAATGACTTGTACTGATCACCCCCCTCTTTTAGCTGCTTCCCTGTGGCATGTCATAAAGAAAGTGAGACTCTTGTCAGCAGAAACTTGTCTTACGTTGTCTGAACGATGGAACTGGAGTTCCCAAACGTAAGCCCGAGACCTCTCACTCTGTTAATCTCTCACTTTAGCCTGTCTCCCTGATTCCCCTGGGAACTTATCAGTGGCACAAAATGATATCTCATTCTTCATTCTGGAAACTTTGAAAACCTTCCAAAAGAATAAATCACTCTAGGACAGTGATTTTCAACTGGTGTGCCACAGCACACTGGGGTGTTGCAAGGATTTTTACTTTTTAAAATTTTTACTTATTTTTTAGAGAGAGGGGAAGGAAGGGAAGAGAAACATTGATGTGTGAGAGAAACAGCAACCAGATGCCTCTCACACAAGCTTTCAACCAGGGAGGTGGCCTGCAATCCAGGCATGTGCACTGACTGGGAATTGAACTGTCAACCTTTTGTTCACAGGCTGGTGCTCAGCCCACTGAGTCACACCAGCCAGGACTGCAAGAATTTTCAAGACATGTTTCCCTGGCTGGTGTGGCTCAGTGGATTGAGCACCAGCCTGCAAACCAAAGGCTCACCGGTTCAATCCCCGGTCAGGGCACATGCCTGGGTTGTGGGCCAGGTCCCCAGTAGGGGGCATGTGAGAGGCAACCACACATTGATATTTTTTCTCCTCTCTCCCTCCCTTCCCCTCTGTCTAAAAATAAATAAATAAAGTCTTTAAAAATAAAACAAAAAACATGCAATACCTGCCTTGACTGAAAGGTTGCCAGTTGGATTCCCAGTTAGGACACATGCCTGAGTTGCCTGCCAGGTCCCCAATTAGGGACACACAAGAGGCAACCAATTGATGTTTCTCTCGTACATCAGTGTTTCTTTCTCTCTTTCTCCTTCCTTTACCCTCTCTAAAAATAAATAAATGAAACCTTTTTAAAAAACAACAAAAAAATAAAGCATGTAATACCTAACTATTTAGTCAGGGGCACTGACCTCTTTTCCCATTAGGTTGTCAAATAAAATTGACAACAGCCAACACAATAATACCATCCAGTGCGAATGAGTCAAAATCATACCTATTTTTTTCAGACTGGCAAAAAATACATATTTTTGGTGTGCCACAGAATTTTAGTAATTAGTTTATGTGTGGTATGAGATGAAAAAGGTTGAAAATCCTGCTCAATGAGCCTTCTTAAATACCTGGTCGAAACCAGGCCTGCAAAGATTTTGGAAGAACCTGCACAAGGAGGTTATTGTATGTGTATACAAATAAATGACACAATTCAATGGTTTAATACTATCTGCCAAGTTAAACTACTGCAGAGCAGCTGTGCACAACTGGAGATCCATAAATCAGCAGCAGCATACTTTCATCCAATTAAGAGAGTTATATAAGAAAAAATCTACAAATTAAGATGTGTCCAGGACGTGGATGACATCGTCATTCCTCTCTGAATGCAAAAATAAAATTAAAAAAATAAGTCTTCATTTTGCTGATGTGAAGACTGGGGTTTCTTTTCTAGGGGGACAAGTTTTCCAGCAGGTCAAATCCTGGCATAAAACTTTGTTCTTAGGAGGGTCATTTTAGGCTCGTTGGTTTGTCTTTCTATAAATAGTAGGGTAAAACAGAAGACACGACTCAACCTGAAAAGCAGTCATTCTTTAAAAGGAGTGGATGGGTAAGCCAGGATCCCAAGGCTTTCCTGGGAAAATTATAACCATATTATAATTTTGGGCCCCTGTCTCTGTGCAATTATAGTTCCTTTGTTTTCTGTCCTGTTCATCTGCAAGACAAAGACATAGAGCATTGGTCTTAAGGCCAGGCCTGCAGATGCCTCCATCCAGCTCCCGTAGGCCTGGGCCGATAGGCTTGGCTGGAGAAGCCAGGTCAAACTAAAACAAAGAGAAATTGCATCATTATAAAGTTGGGTCACTGCTGGATAGAATGACCAACCAACGCAACTTGTCTGGGTCTTAGAGGGTTCCCGGAATGCATGAATTTTAGGGCTAAAACCTGAAAAGTTCTTGGCAAACTAGGACAAGTTGGTGGCCCTAGTTGAAGCCTAAGTTTTAGGCTATTTAAGAAACCTGAATTATCCATTAATTTAAAGAAGCTGATCATTCTTAGCCTCTCTTTAACTGATGATAAGTCAATGTTAACAATCTAGGCCCCAACAAGCACTATGTACAGTGTTACAGATGCCTGATTAGTATTTATTGAGCCTTTGCTTTGCATTCAGCATTGTGTAATGTACAGAGTAGGGATAAAAAGGAAAATGCAATGAATTTCTTACTTTCTTATAATTCACCTTTCTAGAGAACAGCCAAGCAAACCTCTGTTAGCTATGACAGGATCTTGCAATCCACAAAAAGATTTGTTTTTATTTGGAGTCTGGAGTGCTCTTGTGGGTTCTGCCTCTGCAAGTGGCCCCATGGCCCACCTGAAAAATTTACAAGGTCAGTATCAGTGACCACAGAAATGATTAGCTTAAGCTGGTAGAGGAGGGAGGAAGAGAGAATGCTGTATCTTCATAAGAGATAACATTAATTTATTTTGTGCCCGACTCTCTTCACAGACATTTCTTCAATAAGTATTCAAAAAACATAATTTGAATAAGCATATTCAAAGGAACTACTAAGAAGAAATATACCCATTTGATTTTGGGATGTTTTCTATTTAAAAACTTTATTTTCTTAGAGTAATAAAAGAAAAACAATGTTTTTGATGACTGCCACTGTACATGATGTGTGGTTAGAACTGAAATTTTATTCTTCCTGATGATAAAAGCAAAACTTTTTATAAACATATTTTTAAATTAAAAAATACTTTTATTGTAGAGAACTTAGAAAATCCATGCAAATAAAAAAATTTGAATCAGCTAAATTATTATTGTTATTTTATAAAGTTTCATCCTATTTCTTTGCTGAGCAGATTTATTTCTTACATAATTGGAATCACTGTAAATTCATTTCAGTATTCTGCTTTTTACCCTTTGACATTTGTGTTTCTGGTATTTTCATGTGTCGTTAAGAATTCTTCCAAATCAGTGTTTGGTTCTAGACCCTGATACAATCTTAAATATTACTGAGTACCCCAAAGAGCCTTTGTTTATGTTATACTTTTGATAGTGACCATATTAGCAATTAAATGGAGAAATTTAAAATATGTATTTACTATTCATTTTATGTTAACAATATCCTTTATGAATATTGTTTTTATATTTTTTAATATATTTCAAATATATATTTGAATATATTTTCAAAGAAATCAGGGAGGAGCATAACATTGTTTTAACACTTGTCAAATTTTCTTAGTCTGAATTAACAGAAGACAGCTATATTCTCTGATTTTCTTTTGCAATCAGTCTGTTATGATATGCCGTTTTGATTTAAATATATGAATAAAATCCATCCTCAAAGAGGTATATAGTTGGAAAAGTGATGAGCATTATAATAGCCTTTTCAGGTGATTGTAGCTGTTCTTCTTTGACACTACACCACAACTGGATGAGTGGCAGTTTCTTTAAGGTTACTTACAATGTGATATCTGAAACCACATCAATGCACTTGGTTGTCCTGTGTCACCAAGGTCCATCCGTCTTTCTTCTGCTTTGAATGGGTCTCTTACCCATGCATGGTTTTATAAAATTAATTAGTAACACCACCAATCTCATCAGAAATATCTGCAAGCATTGAGAAGCTATCAATCTCACAGTGGCAGAATGAATTTTCCAAAATAAAAATTTTTACTTGAAAGCTCGAATTTTATCATTGTCAACATTCCTTGAAGTGACTGATGTACTTGATTAATTTTAGAGAAAATATCTGCCAAAATTCACTCTGAGTAACCACAGTCCATCTGTTAATTATTCTTTTGAGTAAAACTGGCATTCTATGAAAAAAGAGGCCAGATAAGCTCACCACACAAATAAGGACACAAGTGCTTATCTTTCACACAACCATTTGGCTTTGGTATGCAGCGAAAGTGCTTTATATACGTGTCCAATTTTGTTTCACAGAATATTAAAACATGTATACTCAGGTTTGAGAGTTGATCAAAGTAATCATTTCTACCGATTCTTCAATAACATTTTTAACTGAAACACACTATGTCTGGGTTCCTGTGAGTGCATGGCATTGATGGACACAATGATTACTAGTATAGTTGAATGCCATGGCCTTGTTTCATGCTAAGATACTAGGAGCTCTACCCACCATTGTTTTAGCACCATTAGCACAAACATCAACCCAGTGAATAAGGCAGATAATGACTTATTATTATTATGAAAATGGTTTTGACCTCATAGACCACTTGCAATATAATGCTTATATTGGCTACAGTTAACCCTAAAAGAGAAAATAAACACTAGTATCTTCAGGGGCATTCAGGGGGAGCCATTACTTTTACTTCTGTACTATCAGAATTTTTAATAAAATGATCCTGTATGACTTTTGGGATTAATAAAATTTTAAAAATTGGCCTGGAAGTGTTTCCATCAAAAATGTAGGGGTAGGGGGAGTGCTTGAATAATGTCTCTGGAATTTATCATGTGGGCTCAAATCTCCTTGATAATTTCTTCAAAGTCTGATGAAATGTCCTCTAAAAATCCTAATGGATTCTGTGACTTGCATGAATGTTTTCTATACTTTCTGCAGTAAACACAGTGTAGGAATTATAAGTGTAGGATGTAATGTAAGAACTTCACACAATATATATTTTGAAAGTATTTTCTTTTTTAAATATTTTATTGGTGTTCAATTACAGTTCCCCATTTTTACCCCATTGCTCTCCCCTGCCCTGCCCACCCCACCTCCCACATTCAATTTTCCCCTACACCATTGTCCTTGTCCATGGGTCCTTATGTGCATATTCCTTGACTTGACCCTTCCCCTTCTTTCCTCCATTATCCCCATCCCCCCTCCCCTCTGGTCACTGTCAGTTTGTTCTTTATTTCCATGTCTCTGGTTCTATTTTGCTCACTTGTTTGTTTTGTTGATTAAGTTCTATTTATAGGTGAGATCATATGGTATTTGTCTTTTACCTCCTGGCTTAGTTCACTTAGGGTAATACTTTCTAGTTCCATCCATGCTGTCGCAAAGAGTAGGAGTTCCTTCTTTCTGCTGCATAGTATTCCATTGTGTAAATGTGTTACAGTTTTTTTGATCCATTCATTTTCTGATGGGCACTTATGTTGCTTCCAGCACTTGGCTATTGTAAATAACACTGCTATGAACATTGGGTACATAGGTTCTTTGGAATTGGTGTTTCAGGACTCTTAGGGTATAATCCCAGCAAGGAATCGCTGGCTCAAAGCATTTTCTATTTTCAGAGTATGTGAATTCTCCCACAAAATGTTTCATGAGACACCTAGACAGAATGCTGGTCTGACTAGACCACTGTTTTATTCTTCCTTGTGGCTTGGTATTCACTCTTGAAAGGCAGGTGAGCAGCATGTTGAAGGTCTGCTCCAGCATTTTCCGCTCATGGACACTAGTATTACTGGCCCTGTAAAGGAGATCCCCTAGGCTTCCTTAGCTTTAATCATTACATAAAACCACGGTTGACTCTGAATACAAAGGTGGCATTTTACTGTTGTTGTCTAACTTAGTTGGTTTAAGTCCTATATCATCTCCCTCCTATTCTGTGGTACTTCTCTCTCTCTCTTTTTCTTTCTCTTTCTTTTCTTTTCTTTTTTCTCTTTCTTTCTTTCTATATTTATTTATTGTATTTATTGGGGTGGCATTGGTTCACAAAACCATACAGGTTTTAAGTGTACAACTCAACAAAACTTTATCTGCACACAGCATTATGCCCCCATCATCCAAAGCAAAGCCTCTTTCCATCCCTATTTATCCCCCCTCTGCCCACTTCCACCTCCCCCCACCCCCTTTTCCCTCTGACTATCTCCACGTGGTTGTCTGCATCTATGTGTTTTATAGAATATATATGTTTTTTAAAAAATCCCTTCACTCTCTTGTTCACACCTATTACTCACCTATCAGAATGTCTTCTAAGGGCTCTGAAAGTACGGATGTTAAGAGGTAAAACTAGAAGCCTCGTTCCACTCAAGAGGATCGACATTGAAAAAGATTATAAAAATCCTCATGCTAAACTGGAAAGAAATCTGTGACTACTCATTATCCTCAAAATCATCACTTCTAGGTAATTTTCTAAGCTGATACTTTCAATGTGCACTATTATACATGAAGCATTGTGTTAAAAGATAAATATTGAAAGGATACAAGAACATGAAGAAATATTTTTCAAATTCCTATCCCATCTGTCCCACAGGACTCCGTAGTTTGAAGTTTCGGTGATGACTTCCAATTTGTCATGAGTTTCACGAGGTGAAAACTAGATGGGAAGCAGTCACAGCAGTTTGAAGAGTTGTCATGGACGGATTTGCCCCAGCAGTGACTCCCAGCTATTAGCAGGGAGCCCTGAGAGACACATCTGAGAAATGGTTGCCTCCAGGAAGTTGCACAAAACAGGTCGGAAATAAGGCAAGGTGGCAGGGACCCCAGCAGGGTTGAGTACTGAATTTCAAAGCTGACATGACTCAAAGACTTGAGGAATTAAGTACATTTTAGAGATTCAAGCAGGCAAGGGGCCAGAGTCCAGCTTTCAGGAGTTTAAGACTGGAAATAATATCATTTAAGCCTTCTTATTCAATTTGGCAAGTACTTCTTGAATAATTATCGTGTGCCAGAAGTTGTATATATCACTTAGGTTTTCTTTCTCCTCCTAATGACTGACTTTTTGAGGACAGGACACACATTGTATTTATCTTTTTAATCTTCTCCATACCCAGCACAGTGGTTTGCATACAATTAATACACAAAACAGTTTGTGAAATGAATGAATGTGTGAATAAACGAATGAATGAAGTTAGTTCTGTTTCTGATGCAGTCATCTTTCATATTTCATTAAGAATGAGGATAGTCCTAGACCCAAAATCAGCAAAAAATGAGAGGTCTACAAGTGTTCCTAGTTCACAGTTAGAATAAGGTCAAAGGGACTGGCACTACAGAGAGATTCTTGCACCAGGAAGTGTTAATGTGATAAATATTTAACACATAGCCTCTAAACATTTCACAGCTGAGAATAAAGTCAGATTGCCTGGATTAGAGCAGTGAAGGAGGCACTGCAATGGGAAAAGCTAAAGCAAATGTTTGAGACTAAATCTCATCTTAATTAAAATAGTCACACAATAAAATTTCCTGTGTAAGAAAGTATTTTTTAATCTATTTTATATGATATCATGCATGTTTAGGTGATAAATCATCTATTTGTATTTTAACTTTCATTCACCCCTCAAAATGAAGCTCAACTATCATCTCCTTTAGGAAACAGCCTTTGATCATCTTTCTGACTTTCTGTGTCCTCATCTGGGTTAGCAATCTGTGCTGGGTTGTCCTCTCAAAATTCCTGTCCACCTGGAAGCTGTGAAGGTGACCTTATTTGGAAATGTCTTTCAGAGACAATCAAGTTAAGATGAGATCATGCTGATATAGGGTGGGTCTTCAATCCAATATGATTGGTGTCCTTCTAAGGAAAAGAAAACTTGAGTCCAGACCAGGGGAGAAGATGGAGGTAGAGATTGGGGTGATGCATCTACAATCCAAAGGATGATTAAGTGTTGTCAGCAAACACCAAAAGCTAGAAGAAGCAACAAAGGATTCTACCTGAGAATCTTCGGAGGGAATATGGCTGTTCCCACACCTTTGATTTTGGACATCTAATGTAAACTTCTGGTGTTTGAAGGTGCACAGTTTGTGGTAATTTGTTACAGCAGCCCTCGGAACCTAATACAGAGCTCTTTTCCTTTTATATTTATTTTACATACAACCCTGCCACGCCATTTTGGATGTCTTTTCACCTATATGTCTGCCCTTCCAGATTATGATTTCTCAGAGATAAAAGCAGGTCTTACTCATTTCTGTGTCCTTATATCTAACACAATATCTGGAAAAATAAATGTTATTATAGGAAACTGATTGGGACAAGACTGACGATTCTAAATGTCCACCAAAATGCAAATTTCCCATGCCTGCCAAAATTTGAAGCTCCCACTGTCCCGTGTCAAAGCCATGTCCATCCCCTTAGAAACAGTCCCACCCTACTCTGCCATTTACTCCAGAGTGAGAAGTAGGAGAGAAGAAGAAAATCAGGAAAAGCAGGTTTATCGCCACTTAATAAAAGTCTTTAGTAGATTTAAAAATCTTCCAATCTACACAGAATTCAGTAGTGGGCAAAAGCTAGAAAAGGAATTCTCTACAATAAACATTCTGAAAAACACTGGCTCAAGCCATAGAGTATTAACAAACAGAAACAAGACCTGTAGGGTTTACCACTTGTCAGTCAGCAAAAATAGGGAGAAAGTAAGAAGTTTGTTTAGGCACACCTTAAAACCTAAATCTCCTGATTTTGACAGAAATATCACAATATGTTTGAAGAATTATGGCTAACATCTCAGAAGCCCCTTTCTGAAATTTCACATAGAGATGTTCACAGGTTGGTTAGTTGGATCAATAGGCATAAAGGAGGTTAAGTATCCACATCAGAACCTAAGAGAAAAAGCAGTTCTCTGGAGAAAATGTCATATATCCTTCTTCAAAACAAAGAAACAAGAAGTAAGCGTGTCATGTCTTGTCAAAGGCTCTGGCAGGAGCATCTCATGGTTGGGTGAGGGCCACATGCCCAGGCTCTTCCTGCCAGGGAAAAGAGACAAAATTTATCTATCCGTCTTTAGCTGTAGTGACAGGTAAAGGTCTGTCTCCACATATCTGCCCCAAATAAGAAGGTTTTTGTATGCTGTAGTGCTTTCTGTGTTATACATATATATATATATGTGTGTGTGTGTGTGTGTGTGTGTATGTGTGTGTGTGTGTACCCCAAAAATCTTTAACACACACAAAAAGCTTATTCCTTGATTACATGGACATTCCTGACCAGAGAGAAGTGTTCTTTCAAGTTGTAATTTGGGGAATCCAGTTTCCTTCTGTGACTCTGCCATTTTTGGAATATGGTTCTGAAGGCCCTGCCTGTCTTTGCATTTTATCTGGCAGAAGAGGAAAAGAGGAGCATGGGGAAGCTATCCTGGGAGGCTCTTAGGGGACTAAGCCCAGAAGTGTCCACATCACTCTGCACACATCCCATCAGCTTGGTACTCAGTCCCATGTCCACATCTAATTGGAATGGGGTCCTTGGAAACCATGCATGTGCCAGGAAGAAGAGGAATCTGGTTTGGTGACAATTGTCTACTACAATATCTCAAAAATTTTAAGAAGTCCTAAATCAAAAGAAGCAAAATATCATGATCAAGCCTTGCAAGAGTTAGATAAATCTATTAAGTCCCAAAAGCAATAATTGAAAGATAAAGTGGGTCAAAAATAAAAGATTCACTGAAAAAACAGGGTCTCACATAAACAGGGTCTGTGATATTTAGAGTCTGTCAATCAAACATCTGGATAATGTTTATCTAAATTTTCTTCCAGATGTTTTATTATTAAAAAGCTTGTAATTAATATATTAGCCATTGATTAATCAATACATTTCTTAGATTGCATTATTTTATCAAAAAAAATCTCCTTGTCACCTCCTAAGTTTGGAATTTAAAATAATGTCAAGATCACTCATGACAGCTGTGTTAACATGGAATTTAGTTGTAAACTGCAGATCTCCTTACAAAAAGCTTAATTGTCCACCTCTGATTACCTATTTATGCCCTGAGAACAGCTAGGTCTCCACAACCACAATTTTTATCAACCCAACTGCACTTTCTGGACAAACTGCACAAACCAACATCCCTTCCAAATCCCACAAAGCCTTGGTGTTACTTGGAAGAATGTGGTATGGCAGGCCTATGGATCAACTGAAGGAAAGTTAAGTTCAGCACAATATTTGGAACTGTTCTTTCCTTATATATGTTGGCACGGCCTGTGGGTTTTGTCTGGGGGTGGGGGTAAGGGGGTGTTGTTATTTAATCATCTGTGTTTCACACTGTCTTCTCCTGCAGTTAAGATTGTGGTAGCCAGGAGAAACTATGTCTAAGCCATTTATCTTTAATATGTAAAAGGACAGATCGTCATCAACCTGCTTTAAAGATATCAGATCCTAATTCAAACAAGATAAGTTTTTAGTAATTCCTAGCTTCTGCTATAGCTTTCTTTCCCCCTCTTTTCTTTCCAGCTAATGTATGACCCAACAAATTACCACTCTAATTGGCTATTATTCAGTCAATTCAAAAATAGAGTTAATAAGGAAGACAAATGAGTTAATAAAGCCCTTTTGTTTTTCTTAACAAGTTTCTCACAATCTAAATTTTAAATTACAGACCATTATTACAAATTTTCCCTTACTTGATGACATCTGTGTCTAAATGTTTAGGCCTTTTGGAGGGTTTAAGTTATTGCATTAAATACTGCCAGAGAAAATAATTTGGTATATACTTTATTAAATGCACTATTGAGTGAATGAGGTTTAAAAACTGTTTGTGTGAGTGTGTGTGTGTGTGTGTGTGTGCACTGTTTTACTCTGGGTGTCCCACATAGTAAATTGTTCTAAGATTACTCACTAACAGGACTGCAAGCTCTGGGAAGCTGGGGTAATGTCTGCTTTTCTAAAGTCAGTGGGCAGAGAGGGTACAGTAGAAAGAAGACAATGAGAGCAGGAGCTGATGGTAACAAAGACATAAAGACTGCCTTTTATGTCTTCCTGGACTCCATAGAGAGGAACCCCGACCTCATTACTGGGCAATGATTGCTTCTGGGTAATTTGGGTGTGTGGGCAAAAAAAGGGGGAGAAGGGAAAGCCTACAGCAGGCTTGGGCTGCTAATGAATCTATTATAGTCTTTGGAGATGCTTAAATGAGTGAAGCAATTAAAATCAACATGCCTGGGAAGCTGGGAAGAAAACTAAAGAAGAGTAATTAATGAAAATCCAAGCATATAAGTAGTTGTAGTATCTATATAAAGCCTATGAAGGCAGTGGTCCAGCCAGGAATTAAAGTGTCTTTTAAGCCCTAGCATAACGCCAGATGCTCATATAAACTGAAAAACAGACAAACACGCCTGCACACAATTTGTGTACAGCTGCGTACGTAGCATCAAGTTTACCCCTCACACATACACAAATAGTTAGTGCATTTTTATGGGCAGCATACATGTTGATATAAAAAAAGAATGCAGAGAATGATTGTTTTGTTTCAGTGTGGAGGTGAACTTTGATGGAACTTAGAGCATTTATTACCATGATGAATGGCTCTCTGGGGAGTCATTTCCCTGCCCTCCCAGCCAGAGTAGAGAGCTGCAGTGACAGCGCTGGGTAAGAAAGGGGCGGAACAATAGGTTCTGTGAGTTCGGGAAGCTGAGGTTGCCCTCCCTGACTGGGTGGCATGAGCATCAGTCCTGAGCAGCACATAATTCAGAGAAGTGATGGATTCTTGTGGAATGTGGAAATAACAAAGGGGGGGAAATGAGAGCAAATTATGAAAGTGCACTTGAATCACCCAATGTGCTGAGGATTTTTCGTGTCAACAGATTCCATTCTTGAAAAGCCACATGCCTGGTGAGTTTCCTGATCAAATCCAGGACCCACTATTCCACATGAAGCAGCCCAATGACAGTACTCAAACTGGATGCCATACAGTGATTGGCCCATTGGAACAACGAGAAAACAAGTAGCTTTATCATCCCTTGAATTTTTTTATTTGTATGTTTGTTTGTTCGAATTTTTTAAATTTTAATACAGTTCAACCAGGGTGCCTGGTTCACTTCAGGCCCTTCCCCGCAAACCCGGGGGCAGGGCCTGCCTCGGCTTCTCTGCCTTCCCTTTGTCCGTGGTGGCCAAGGGTGGACATCTGCTGCACCGAAACTTACACTTCAAATTACCCTTATTCTTCTCCATCTTAACAGATTTGGCATCCTTTCCCCAAGCTGTGAGCAAAAGTTCTTGATTTCCTCAACTTTGCAGATGTGATGTGAGGAGGCGCACAGGGAGAGGACTTGTGCAGCCCAAGAGTCGCCCTTTTCACCCGAGTTTTTTAAAAAATACTGAGGCTCTCCCTGGCTCTTATTTCATTTCAAAGACACAAAGCAAGCAAACAGATCCTGGCTGAAGCGGAATGAGACTCTTCCTTGCTGCTGATCTTGGCTATATTCTTTCATTTAGTTTGTTTCTGTTTTCTTGATAAGCTCCTGGCAGTAGCTGTGGACATACATATGCGGCTGTTTCTTTACGTCAGATGCCCGGTCCCTCTACCTTAGAGTCCCACGAAGGTAGCCACCTGGGAATAGCTCTACACTGCCTGTGAAAGGCCCACTTTATGAATTAAATTCCAGCATCCTGGCAGCAGGCGCCCTCGGCGCTCCAGCACCCAGGCGGAGATGCTGTCGCGGTGCACAGAGGGAAGCAGCAGGGCTGCCGCGCTCTGAGGACTGATGATTGGCTTTGACACTGGGTGGAGAGGATCAAAAGCCCCACAAACACCAGCCTCCTAGGATAACTCTGCTGTCTTTTTTCTCCTCCAGCCCCCTGTTTCCCCACTGCGTCCTGCCAGGAGAGAGACTGTCAACACCGTGGTGCTCTCAGCTCAGAACTTTCATGGGAAAAAACCAAAACACTGAATTCTGCATCTAAGTTTGAAAAAAAAACCTGAAAAGTTTTTATTCTATATAATAATGGCCCCTAAACCTGCAATTCATCAGAATCCCTTGATCACAGGAGGTTTTCTAAAAACACCAGTTCCAGGGTCCCAACCCGGCAAGTCTGGCTCCCTGGTCCTGGGGTCAAACGCAGCAATTCATCATTTTAATGCTCCCCCAGATGATGCGAATGATCAGCCATATTTTGAGAACCAGAGACTTAGTTTAGTTACTTTTTTAAACCAAATATTTTAAAATGCATCTTTGGAGGTTCTGTTTGGAACATATTGTTTGCATTTTACTCCGAATTCCAATACTTGACCAACTCACACTACCTCCTTCCACGGGCTCTGAGTGGCCACGGTGTGGTTTTTTCATGTGGCCAATATGGCCCTGCAGGGTCCATTTACTCCCGTTTTAATAAATTGCTGAGTAATGTAAGTCAGTGGATGGGAAAGAATTTCATAATTCTATTTTTATAACACCCCACAATACCTCCTATTATCTCTAGGGATGCTGTAAAATTCAAGTTGAAATTCCTTTGAGTTCTCTTTAATTTCTGAAGTTTGAAAACCTTGCTTTAGGCTCAAGGAAAGAATTCAAGGCTTTTCCTCCCCAACCTCTTCTACTCACTCACCCATCCTCTCTCCATCTCTAAAGCCTGTGGTGGAGAAGCTCTCATTGGCATTCTCTTTCCATTGAAGCCCAGTTAGGAACACAGACGCCAGGCTAGCTATTTTAACAGAGCGAGTCTGATATGAAAAGTTGTTGCAGATGTGGGCGGGCTACGAAAGGAAAATGGAACACTAGGATAACAAGAGATGGGTGGGAAGCAGCGTCCACTCTCAGGGACAAGGTTGGAGGTACCAGAAATGGCAGTTGGGTCACAGCCACATAGGGCTGGGGCCTAGGTCTCAGGTGGAGCAGTGTCCAGCCATTGCTTGTATCTCAGGTGTTGGAGGAGAGGCCTCTTGGATTTGGAGCCCTGACCCTAGACAGGGACACCACCTGGAGCTACCGCCACCTCAGACAGGTGGCAGTGAGGTTCTGGGAGCACGGGGAGAGCTGACGGCACCAACTGACTGTCGCTGCCCAGTGCAAGGCCATCGATAGGGTGACACCTAAAAACAGCAGACAAAAAGGAAGGAAAATTCCTTTCCCTTCCTCATGCTGTCCAGTCCCCCTCAGGGACACCCCAGTTGGAAGGTAGCTGACCCAAGTAAAATGGCCAGAGTCTTGGCCCCTACATCACATAGCAGAGTAGAGAAGGGAGCGTTTGGAGCTGGGAGACAGGATCGAAGTCAAGCACAGCATCAGACAATCCTTTGGGTCGAGAGAGCAGTGAAACTTGCATTGGCAGGAGCAAAGTTAAAAGCTTTTGTTTCCACCACTACGTACTTTTTTTTTTACAGCTATGCTTTTTAAAAAAAATATTGTATTTATTTATTTTTAGAGAGAGGGTAAGGGAAGGAGAAGGAGAAGGAGAGAAACATCAATGTGTGGTTGCTTCTCACGCACCCCTACTGGGGGCACAACTTGGGTCAAACCCAGGCGTGTGCCCTGATTGGGAATCAAACCAGCGACCCTTTGGTTCACAGGCTGGTGCTCAATACAACTATGCTTTTTTGATGGTCAAATTAATTTTGAGAAACTGTAATTATGATGTCATTAGCATATTAAAGTATCTGAAAAGTCCTGCAGTAAAGGAACTTGTTTGATTTGGTTTAGTTATTTCTAACTTGTATTTAGTGTGAAATCCTTATTTTTTAGTATTTAATATTCTTCAGAACGTGCAAACTGTGTTGTAAAAGCTGTTCTAAAAAAAGGTACTATTTATGTTAGTCTAAACTTGACCCGTTTCTAACCTGTTAGCTTCTAAAGCTAGAAAGAAAGAATAAATCAAAGTGATATAGAAAGAAAAATAGAATTTTATCTACAAAGTATTACATGTAACTATTTCTCTTTCATGTTTTCTGTTATTGGCAAAAGGGACGCCCTGCTCTGCCCCCAAAGAACCCCTCACTCAGTCCCTAGAAGACACACTAACCACAACCTATCACAACCATCACCAGTGCCACAAAATCTGGGCAAACAGGGCAAGTGTTGCATGAAAAATCCTGCGAGCCCCGGGGAGCCCAGCTGTCCTTAAACACAGAGGGGAGCTTGGAAAGTATCCCATGAAGCACAGGATGGCTCTATTTTTATTCAAGGAGATAAAAAGTAACTCTATACTTCTAGAACTTTTAGCACTGTGATTATGTCTTCTCTCTCCATGCCGGCGTCAGGCTGGAAGAGGCATCAGACTGTAACACCTGACCATAGACTCAAACACACAGCGCAGCACAGTCAGACTTAGGGAGCGGGGCTGAGGCCATCACGGGCAGGCAGCTGCAGGTGAGTGGGCAAAACACAGTATCTGCAAGGGCAGGTGCTGAGAGAAAAAGGAACAGCCAGGATGGAGAGAGAGAGAGAGAGGAGAGGGAGAGGAATGGGAGGAGGAGGAAGTAGAGGAGCGGGAAGAAAAGGGGAAGGCAGGGAGGGAGGAAGGAAGGAAAAAGTAACTGCCTGATGATTTTTCAGCTCCCTTGGGTTCTGGCTGTATTTTATTCCTATTTAACATTTCATTTTATAATACCACAATGCCCAACCAATAAAATGTTCCCATCATGTTCTGCTAATTTGAATTACCTTTGAATTAGAGTTCATTCGTAAAAACAGCTGATTCCTATTTGGAAATCAGGACATTTCTTAAGCAAAAAGAGTTTGAATTGATTTTATTTATTTCTCCATTCCATTCCTAATCCTAAAAACAGGTATGAAAATGTTCCAAACAACTGAATGCAGATGAAAGTAACCATCACATGACTTCAGCATGCTTCCTTTCATCATGACCTGCTACCTGCAGACCTCACAGGATACCGCGTTTATATTAAAACAGAAAGGCCCAGGCTGGTTCTGAGGATGTTTTCTGCCCCATTCATTTGGGAGTGGACAAGTATAGACAGAAGACTCTGGTAGTTTAGTCTCCGACACCCACAAGACAAAGGACAGAAGTTCCTGGAGCAAAGACAAGAGTAACCAAGTCCGGTTAAATATGTATAGTTCCAGAGATTAAAATCTTCAAGTTAACTTCCTAGCAGACACCGTCTCTTTCTGAAATTAGATTTCTTTCACGGGATCTGGCTTCACTTCACAGTTAAAACAACACTTCTGAATGTTGCCCAGGCCAGCTGCCAACCACAGCCTCCTTTGAAGGTGACCTATAAAGGTTGCTTCCACTTGCACTGTTTTACCTTAAGGAACCCCACATCCTCCACCTTCTAAATTCACTGGCTTTGCCTTGCTTCTCTTTCATTTGGTTCTCCCTCTTTCCACCCTTTTGAAATTAATCAGTCCAAGTTTGTCTTCAGCTGATGCCAACCTCCCTTTGCTGGTTGCCCACAACTGAAGGCCAGCAGTTCTGCTCACTGAACCCCAAGTCTGTGCAGGAGGGGGTGGTCTGAATATAGCGTGGGTGCCCTCTTGCCCATGAGCAGAACTCTGGCCCTGAGTTATTTCATAGGTAAAATGACACAAAGTAACCCCTTGAGAGACCTGAAAAATTACTCTTAGTAAGTATTTCAGCAGTGTTTGCTTTTTCTCTTTAACAATTTTGAATATACTTATTTTATAATCTATTTCTGAAGATCTTAGGATCAAATAATATCGGTTGTTTTTGCTGATGATTCTGGATTGTTTCTTCCTGTAGTAGTTTGTAGTTTAGGATTGTGAGTTCATGTTTGGTGGGACTTTATATATAGAAATCCTTTGTAGGATTGAAAATGTCTTTCTAGAGAAGGCTTTTAATTACTTTTATTGAGAGCACCAGTATTGTTATGCTCCTGAGACCATTTCTAAGTCATTTTGTTGGATAATCTAGGCCCTCCAAAGAGTGTAAATTCAAACCCTAAACTTGAGTGAGGGCTGCTTGAGGTTCTCAGTTTTTTTTCAGATTCTAGGAGTTTTTCTTTCTTTCTACCTTCCCCAGACTAACCAAAAGAGCTTGTTAAGCCTCCCTTTGGGAGGGGATAAATGTTTTCAGTCTTCCCCTTTCAAAGATGTATTCAATGATTCTTTATTTGAGGGCCTTAGATCCAAATTTCTGCCCTTTGTGGACCCCAAAATTTGTCACCTATACCTTCACACCATTAGAACCCAAATCCATGGTTAACTAGACTGGCAAAAAATAAATCCAGAGCAGTTTATAGATCAATTTCTGGAGTATTTCCTTTACTTTCTTCTTAGCCAGTTGTTATATTTTTATTCAGTGTATCTAAGCAAATTTTAGTAAGAGAGTTTACAGATTATCTAGTCAGCAATATTGCTAGAGATGAAAGTCCTATGTTGTTATTTTTCATGTATTAGTACTTCTAACATATTTGTTCTTGTTATTGGCCAAGATTCCTTTGTGTATAAAATTACTTCTGAAAACAGATTTACTTGATGACCACTTTTGACCCCTTATAGACATTCATTGAACACATCTCCTCAGGAAAAGTGAAAAGAAGACCCGCATGAGTATCTGCTACCTCTGCCAAAAAACAATCCATATGGAGAGTGCAGCGCCTCCTTTTGTTCACCTTTCACAACTACAGTTCAAAAGTTATTTGGTGCTCTCCAAAACAAAACACAGAGTACTCATGCTTCCTTGTGGGAAAGGTTCTTTGGCATGAGAGAAAGACAGACAGAAAGAGAGGGAGAGAGGGAGGGCGGGAGGGAGGAAGGGAGGAAAGAAGGAAGGAAGGGGAAAAAGGACCTCATTCTCAAAGAAATCTAGGCTCTTCCTGGGAAAATCAGGGTTTAGGCCTCACATCTAACATTTAAAGCTCTCTCCATGTCTCTAGCTTGGTTTTAATGGAAATCTTTGAGTGGGAAAATGATAAATTTATAACATCAAATTAATTTTTAGTTTGATCAACTTAATCAAACTTATCCATTTAAAATATATTATTTTTAAAAATATATTATTTTATTGAATTGAATAATAGTAATAAATATTATTTAGAAGTGACACTGATACTAGAAAATTGGATAGAGTAATACAAATCTCATATGCTGATAGAATATTCATAACGCCTTATGATTTTTGAAAGCTACTAGCAATACAATTTTTATCATAATTTTATAGATTTTCTTCAGAATTGCATTACTTAGCCTCTCTTGTGTATCTATTTTACTGATTACCAGTACAGAGAGTATTTGGATTTAGCCTAAATTCTTCCTTCTGCAAATCAAACATATTTCCTCTTGTTGTATTCCTAATGGAGACCAGATTCTTACATAATAACCTTTCATCTTCGTGAAGACCCACCCACTTGGCGATGCATTCCATTGCATCGTCTTGGTTACCCAGCCACCATCGCGGATATCCTGAAGGGAAAAGTTCAAGATCAAACGAGATGTCTCTCTCTTCATGAACTAACAAATATAATTTCTTCCTTTTGAGTTTTATTAACAATGAGAATGTCTCTTCAAGTAACACACTGAAACCAAAGGTGCCACAGAAAATGCATCACTTTTAAATCCCAGAGAGGCTTGAAAGTGTTACTCTACTCAACATTTTCCAAGTAATGCTGTTTGTGCAACAATTATAGTCTGAGTTTTTCTGTCATCAGAATCAAGTGGTTGGTTCTCTAATGACCCTTTTTGCTTTGAGAACACAATGATCCTGAGTGTTTCTGGCATGAATTCTGTTGTTTATGGGGAGACTTTGATTCCATCTCTATCACTCTTTGACGATGCTTTCAAAATGAAGTAACATGGAGTGTTAATTAATTCAAAATTGGTCAATCTGGATAATTAAATTTCATCACCTCTATTCACCACTTACCCTATGTCTCTGCTCTTTCCCTCCCCTCTCTGCCAAACACATAAAGCTTTTTATTCTCATTAATTGATTGTTATGTCTAACTTTTCCAGATATTTACACTTTCCCCCACATAGACCCTCTCTCTATATATGTCCATTAATCCCAGAGAGTACCCATGTATTGATAAGATTACAGAAGACAAAATAATAAATAGAAGTTATTATTTATTAAGTACTTCTTATTTCCCAGGGTTTCTATTGGGTGCTTTACATGCATTATATATTTAGTACATTAGCAACTTGTTATGATTTCCTCACGAAGAGATACGTTGCGGTCCTAACTCTCAGTACCTCAGAGTGTGACCTTATTGGAGAGAGGGTCTTTACGAGGCTAAGTAGGTTAAAGTGAGGTTGTTAGGGTGGGCCCTAATCCAGTAGGACTGGTGTCCTCATAAAAACGGGAAATTCAGGTAGAAAGACACATATACTGGGAGAACCCCATGTGAATGTAAAGACAGCCATCTACCATCCAAGGAGAGAAACCTCACAGCCCTCAGAAGGAACCAGAAGGAACCCACTCTGTCAACACCTTCATTTCAAACTAGCCCCATGAACTGTGAGGTAATAAATTTTCACTGTTTAAGCCTCCCAGTTTATGGTGCTTTTTTATGCAACCCTAGAAAATCAATGTACAACTCTACAATTTCAGTCTTCTTCTCTTTTTATGAACAAGGAAACTGAGGCACTGAAAACCCTAACCGGAGACATATGGGTAGTAAGTGGCAGGACTGTAATTTAACACAGACCTGTTTTGTTCTGCAGCCTGGGTGCTTTCCACCGTATCATGCTGCCTCCAAAATTAAGTCGTCATTTTTACCTGTGTGTCCAAGAAAGCACACACTGCATATGGGCTTACGGAGTACACCTAGAATTGTACAAACAGGGTATTTTTAAATGGTTTCTCTGTCTTGGGAGTGAGTTATCACAGGAAGTTCAAGAGTTGGGTAAATCCATTGGCCTGGTCTGGAAAAGCAAGGTTATTTATTCACTGGTGCCAAGGGCAATAGTTACTTTGTCCTGCACATCAGTGCAAAATTGGAAAGCTGAAGCCTGACATGTGGGAGGGGCTTGAGAAGTTGAAAGACTTTGTGCTTGTTGGCCTGATTGAGGTTGCACACGGGGAATGGAGGGATATTTTTCTGGGAGAGTATCCCAGCTTAAGCTGGGAGGGAGGCAGCAAGGTACCCAGAGGGCAGGTGGTAACAAATAAACAATAATAACAAACAAAAACAAGTACCTAGGAAGAAAGAAAGATTTCCCAGCTTTAAATAAAACACTAATCCAAGGGCCAGCAAAAGAAGCCATTACCTACAGGGGTGTGGACTGCTCATTCACTCCACAAAGGTACTGACCAGGGTGGGGAACCTGGCCTGCAGTTCAGCCTGCATTGCCCCTACCAAGCTGTGTGCCATGGAGCTGTGCTGTGCCTGGTCAGCAAGAGGTGCATTTTTTCCTGATTTACACAAAGGCAGCCCATAGGCTACCTGTGGCCCTGGCCAAGAAATCATTATCTCAGAGTTGGGGCATTGTATCAGCCCCTCAGATCATTCCTCTGTTCTGTGGACTAAACAGAGACGGCTCATTATTGTACCATCAGAAAGCAGTACTTCATAGACATGATGGTTTTATGCTTTTGAGAGTTTTTATTTCCCTCAAAGTTTTTATTTCCTTTCTGTTTCTATTGCTTGGAAGTCCTTTTTGCTGAACTAACAAAGTAAAGAAGTGCAATTTGTGTTTTGCTTTTTTCAGATTGGGACCAAAGTTTGAAGAGAAGCAACACTCGGGGAGGGCAGTGTGAGCTGCGAGACAGGAGGCGGGCAGAAATCGACGCGCTGAGACCAACGCACAGTGAGGCCCAGCTCGCGCAGAGCAGGCAAGCAAACTCCCTGCGTCTTGTCTGCCTCCCTGTGAAATGGGAGCTTGTTCACTCATCTAACAAATAGTTACTAGGTGGCTACTATGTGCCTGGTACTATTTCTAGGGTAATGTCCGTGTTCTCATGGAGATTAGATTCTAGACTGGAGTGGGAGGAAAGGGAAAAGACAGACAATGAGCTAAAATATATATGTAGAATTTAATGGATGAAATCTCTCCCCCCGACAAAAACAGCAATAGGCATTTCTCTTTTGCATTCCTTGCTATCCTTAGCCAGAGCCATCTATCTGCCAAGGAATGGGAAGGGGATGCAGTAATGCGGTAGGAATGCAAAATGATTTCAAGATTTAATATTTAGTTGCTGACATCCAAATAGGATTTCCAAGTCAACAGTAAGATAGTAATCCTTGAAATACAGGTTTTTTGAACAAACCCTATGAAGAGGACTGACTGAAGGTTTCAAAGATTTTTTCTTTATAATTAGTTTTATTATGTTTACATTTATATTTGATATTTGAAATATGAATGTATGTCAACATAGTTAATTTATAAAAATTTAATTATAGATGTTCCTTGTAACAAGTACAACTTATAAGAAAATAAGTGATAATTAACCAATGTAGAATTTTAGCTTCTATATCTCCACTATGAAACTGGAAAAACAGATATTCAATTTTGTCTTCACATTTGACCAAATGTGTATGTGACTGACTGGTCTATGGTAATTTTTCTTTATTACTCATAGTTCCAGTAGTGTGAGAAATCTTAATGATTTTATTCACACTAGTAATTTAAATGGGTAAAACTATAGATCACAGGGTTTCGAGCATACTTGGAGCAAAGAATAGGAGGATATGAAATGGAAGAAGGTAAAAGTCCAAGAAGTGGGGGAAAAGGAGAAGAGGAAGTCAGACTCCAGTCTTCTTGTTCTCTGCCCCGTTTCCCGGGGCCCAACCTCAAACATCTGGGTGGGTGTGGAGAAGGGATGGGCCATTAGGCTCGCTTCCTTGTGTAGCACAGGAAGACTCCTAGCTAGGGTCATCAGATAAACTGCTGAAAGCCCAACTAAGTT
>CM052545.1:30081622-30099088 GCA_028533065.1 Trachops cirrhosus | reverse complement strand
TAGTTTCTGTTTTGGAGCACGCTATGTACAAAGATGTAATTTTATGACATCGTCAACTGAAAGGGATAGAGATGGAAATGTAAAGGAGCTCTGTGCACTTCAGTCATTTTTCTTTTTGTTTCTCAGACTAATTTCCATTGTCCATTCTTCAAATTTGCTAATATTTTTCTTTTGCCTGCTCACATTTGCTTTTTACTTCAGTTATTTTCCTTTGCAGCTCCAGAATTTCTCTTTAGGTTTTCTATGTTATTGAAGTTAGGCTAATATAAAATCAGATTACAGTGTTATAAATTTAAGTAATTAAATGTAATTCCCACTGTAACCATAAAGAAAAGAAAATATACACAAAAGAAAATGAGAAAGGAATTTAAACATTTCACTATAAAAAGTCAACTAAACACAAAAGAAGACAGTAATGCAGGAAATGAGGGATAAAAAACTATAAGGCTTTTAGAAAACAAAAAGCAAAATGATAGCAAGAAATCTCTCCATATCAGTAATTATTATAAATATAAATGGATTGAACAGTCCAATCAAAAGATAGAGAGTAGCAAAAAAGATAAAAACATATGATGAAACTATAAGTTATCTACAAGAGACTCACTTTAGATCCAAAGACACAACTAGACTGAAAGCAAATGGATAAAAAAAGATATTTCATACAACAGCAGCCAAAAGGCAGCTTGGGTAGATATACTATCGGACAAAATAGACTTTAATTTGAAAAAGTTCACAAGTCAAAGAATGACATTATATATTTTAAAAAGTTTTGATACAGCAAGCAGATATAACAATTATAAACATGTGAGTACCCAATGAGAGGCCATCAAAATATATGAAGTAAGAGCTGATGGAATTGAAGAGATAAATGAGACAGTTCTACAGTAATAGATGGAGACTTCAATATCTATTATAATAATGTACAGGACAGAAGAAACAGACACTAATGTAATAGATCAACTAGATATAACAGACATATACAGAATACTCTACCCAACAGCAGCATGCACATTCTTCTCAAGTGTACATGAGATATTTCCCAGGTTATACCATATGTGAGGCCACAAATTAAATCTCAATAGATTTTTAAAAGGCAGATGTCATATAAAGTATCTTCTCAGACCACAATGGGTAGAAGTTGGAAGTCAATAACTGAAGAAAAACTGAAAATTTTACAAAAAAACCTGTTGAAATTAAACAGTACACTTTTAAAAAACCAATGAATCAAAGAAAAATCACAAGGGGAATGAGAAAATACTTAGAGACTAATGAAACCCAAAATACAACATGCCAAAATTTATGGGATGCTGTGAAGGGGCTGCTAATGGGGAAATTTATAGTAAACACATTAAAACAAGAAAAACGGAGGATCATGTGAGATCTTGCTCCCTTGCATATGTCATCAGTTTGACTCAAATACAGTCTTCTAAGAAAAATAAAAAAGATCTCAAACCAAAAAACTAAATTTATAATTTAAAGAATGAGGAAAAAGTAAAACAAACTAAAGCCAAAACTGGCAGAAGGAAGAAACAAAACAGAATTAAAAAATAGAGAAAATAGATGAAAACCAAAATTGGCTCTTGAAAAAGATTAACAAAATTGACAAATCTTTTGCTACACAGAGTGAACAAAAGATAAAAGAATCCAATTACTAAAATCAGAAATAAAAATGATATTACTATTGATTCTATAGAAATAAAAAGGATGTAGAAGATATTATGAACAATCGTATGGAAACACTTCTTAATTTATTCGATGAGGCCAGCATTATCCTCATACCAAAGCCAGACAAAGAAACTAAAAGAAAAGAGAACTATAGAGCAATAACACTTATAAACATTGATACAAAAATCCTCAACAGCATATGAAAATGGTTATGCATCTTGACCAAATAAGATTGATTGCTTGAATGCAAGGATGGTTCAACGTACAAAAATCAATTAAGATAATATACCAAAATAAAGGGGAAAAAACACAAGATTATCTTAACTAATACACTAAAAAGCTCTTGACAAAACTGAACAGTCTTTCATAGTAAAAACATTATATAAAATAGGAGTAGATAGAAACTACCTCAACACAATAAAAACTATATATATTTTTTAAAACCCACAGCAAACATCATACTCAATGGTGAAAGACTGAAAGATTTTCTTCTAATATCAAAAACAAGACAAGGATGCCCACTTTCATCACTTTTACTCTACCCAGTACTGGATTCTAGCCACAACAATTAGGCATGCAAAAGAAATAAAGGCATCCAACTTGAAAAAGAAGTAAAATTATCTCTACTTGTAAATGACATGATCTTATATGTAGAAAACCCTATAGATTTTGCACAGAAAAAGAACTGTTAGAACTAATAAATGAGTTCAGCAAAGTAGTAAGATACAAAGACAACACAAAAAAGATTAGTTGCAATCTGAAAAGAAAAATCACAAAAACAACTCCACTTATAATAGCATGAAAGAAATAAGGCACTTAAGAAAAAACTTAACCAGGAAGATAAAAGACTTGTATAATAAAAACTATTATTATACAAGAAATTAAAGAAGACATAATAAATAGAGCACATCTAATGTTCATGGACTGAAAGACCTAATATTGTCAAAATGCAAATCTACCTGAAGCAACCTACAGATTAAATTCAGTCCATATCAAATCTCAATGACATATTTTTTGCAGAAACTTTTTTTAAAAATTCCAAAATTTATACAGAATCTCAAGGGAACTTGAATACCCAAAACAATCTTGAAAAAAGAAAAGAACAGCAAAAGTGAAGATTCACACTTTCTGATTTCAAAACTAACTACAAAGTAATCGAAATAGTGTGGTACTGGCATAAAAACAGACTATATACTAATGGAATAGAATAGAGAGCCCAGAAATAAACTCTTGCATATATAGTCAAGTGATTTTTTTAACAAGGATGCCAAGAAATTTCAGTGGGGGGAGGCACTCTCTTCAATTAGGGGTGCTGAGAAAACTGGATATCCACATGAAAAAAATAAAGTTGGATCTTTATTTAATACCATATATATAAACTCAAAATAAAGCAAATACTTAAATGTAACACCTAAAACAATAAAACTCTTTGAAGAAAATATAAGTCAAAAGCTTCACAACACTGGATTTGTCAAATAATACTTTGGATGTGATACCATGTTAGACATCATAACAATTTTTAAATTTTATGCATCAAACACCACCATCAAAGTGAAAGGCAACCCACAGAATGGGAGAAAATATGATTTGCAAATCATATATCTACTTACTATCTGGATAATATCCATAATATATACTAAACTCCTAAAACTCAATGACAAAAAACAAACAACCCAATCAAAAGTGGGCAAAGGACTTGAATAGACATTTCTCCAAAGAAGATATACAAATGGTCAATAAGCACATGAGAAGATGCTCATCATCACTAATCATTAGGGAAATGCAAATTAAACCTTCAGTGAGATACCACCTCATGCCTACTCAGATGGCTGCTATCAAAAACTTAAAACAGGACTTGGCAAGGATGTAGAGAAATTGGTACCATTGTGTACTGTTGGTGGGTACAAATGCTATAGAAAACAGTAATGGAGATCACTCAAAAAATTAAAAATTGAATTACCATATGATCTAACAATTCTGCTTTTAAGTGTATACCCAAAAGAATTGAAAGCAGGGTCTCAAAGAGATATTTGTGTACCTGTGTTCATGGCAGCATTATTCATAGTAGATTAAAACGTGGAAGCAATCCATTGACAAATGAATGGATAAGCAAAATGTGGTACATATGTACATGTGATATTATTATTCGACCTTAAAAATGAGGAAAATTGACAATATACTACAACATGCATGGTCCTTGAGGACCTTATGGTAAAATAAGGTGGTCACAAAAACACAAACACTGCATAACTCCATTTGTATGAGGTACCTAGAGTAGTCAAATTCATAGAGACAGAAAGTACAATGGTGGTTGCCAGGGACTGGGAGTGGGGGCAGAATGAGCCGTTATTGTTTAATAAGAATAGAGTTTCAGTTTTTCAAGATGAAAAAAGTTATGGAGATGGTTGGGGGTAATGGTTATACGACACTATAAATGTATTTAAAACCATTGAACTGTACCCTTAAAAATGGTTAAGGTGGTAAATTGTATGTTATGTGTTGACATACATACAATAAGGTTATAAGGTTTATAACCTTATTTATAAGGTTATAAATTGTATGTATGTTTTACCACAACTTAAAAAAATTGAACAAAATACACAGCAGCAAATCTAAAAATGGGGGAAAAAAGAAAGAAAAACTCCCGTGACACTGCTCTAGTCTCTTGTAAGTTAGCGTGGCAATGTCGTCACATGGCACAGCAGAGGGAGCAGTGGCTTTAGGGTGCGACAGGCTGAGGTTTAAACCCTGAAATCCGGCTCTGCAGGGTTGTCACCTCACTGCTCCTATATAAACCTGAGCAGAAGACATCAGGCTTGTGTTCGGCTTCTAAAGGACTCTATTGCCTTGAGCAAGTCACTTGATGTCTCTGAGTCTCAATCCCATTCATAACCTTGGGAAATAGCATCAATCTCACAGTTTTGCCATGAGAAATAAAGGTAGTGTAGCTGTAGGGTAAGTAATCAGTAAATGTCAATTCTCTTTCCCATCAAAGAAAAGTCTATTAGGATGGCCTTAGGTGATTCTGTCAGACAAACTCAGCATCAGCACAGTGACAGATATAATGGCCTCAGTTAACCATGGCCACTTTTTGCAAGAAAAGTTGAGCTTTTATGTGAGATACTAAAAACTAAATTTATTAAGCTGGCCTGTCGCTTGAGACATGACACTCACTGGTCCACAATAAATAAAGGGGAAGGAGGAGTTACACAATGCACCTCTGTCCTCATTACTCAATCTGTGTCCAACTGAAACCTTGCTTCGTAAGACATTAGCCACAGCCCTGAGAGCAATTCAAGCCCTGAGAGCAATAAACACACTGAATTGCAAACCCCACTTTGCCATCTCCCAGAGCTTTTATAAATCTCAGTTGCAGGGGATGTATTTCTTATTTATGAAATGACTATTTTGAGAGAAGTTTTATAATAGTCATCATTAGTAGTCCTTTGGCCAACTTTCCAAATTGGGAGAAGAAGAAATTTTTGTGCAGTAACTTTTCTATTTTTCATTTAAAGGGACAATAGTTTGCTCTTTTCAAGGGATATAAAGCAATTTCTGGGATGAGAGACTAGCCGATAATTTCCACAGTTGGGTCACCGCTGCTTCCATCTCATTCTGGAGGTAGGCAAAAACTATGAATCACCAAAAGACCAATGGACAAATGTCCTACAGCAAACAAGTATGCAGTATCCACCAAAGGGTGTCAACTATTCACTCCCCAGGAGGGAAAAACTAAGCAAGAGTAACAGATGGTGCTCCAGCTTTATAACATTCAGGGATGAGAACACCAGAGCAAGTCACAGAAGCACATAGTCTCTCTGATGGGGGGAAATGGGCAAAGCTCTACGCCCTCCCAGAGCTACTGTGAGCACAGCCGACAGAGCACACTCTAGTTCTGTTCTGGTGGATGAGAACACTCCACCCTTTCTTCACTGAACTCAGATCACTCCCCGCTTCATGCTGCTTGATCAAGGGGCACAAGTTGTGTTTGATGGTATAACCCTCCCTTTCCCATCACATGCTGAAGGATCCTTGGCATACCATCATATGGCCATCCATGGCCCACCCTCTCCAGAAAAAGAGGACAGCAAGGACCACAAGAAGCTCTTTGTTACTTGGTGACAGTATATGGTCACAGTGTGATTACAGATAATGCAAAATGTTTCCTAAGGGTCAGGGCTATGAGACACTAGAATGCATTATAGAGAAGATAATTTAGAATTACCCTGGGCTGATTTTTCAAAAGCAAGTAGGGAGATGATTTTGGGGGATGGTTTGTGTTGAATTTAAAGAGAGGCACAGATGTCAGGGAAGTAGGCCCAGGGCTGCTTGGGTGGAGCCTCACAGAATAGCAATGCAAAGGAGTGGTCACTGTGTCCTGGGGTCTGGCACTCAGCTGTGCAGGCATAATGGAGTTTGTCAGTAACTGCTGGGCAATTAGTTTGTAGGCTAACGTACGCTAACCAAATTCTCAACAGATTGACATATCAACCAGAATACAAGTGTATTTATTTGTAATAGGTATATAATAACTTTCCAGTGACCTCAATCCTGCCCATTATCAGGGTAGCTGAGAGACCAATTTCATAATTAAGATGCTACTTGTTGAAGAAAGATTTGGAACAAAAGACCCAAACAAACTTCAGGGGTGTTTCATCCAGGTATTGGAAAACCTTCTGAGTGGAATGTATTTTTCAGGTGACCTGAATGCCAGTGACCTCCAGGAAAAGTATCTGTGTCCTGTGGAAAGGGTTAGGTAATCAGCAACAAATTCTCTGTGCCTTGTCTCCTTTAGAAAATTTGTTTTCTAAACAAATTCAGATCACCTATCTACTACACCTCCAGACGTGTTAATCCCAGTTTTCTTCAGATGAGATGCAATACAGTTCTCACTGCTTTGTTTTATATTCAGTCATCTTCCTGAACCTATACCTGGCTCATCCTCACTATCCCAGCCATCTCAGTCCCTCATTACGAACTCTCAGAGAGGGTTACTGATGGTTGATCTCTCTAATTATGTGTTGGTTCTTATTACTTCTTCTGATGAAATGATTTTCAAGTTCTGGGGGCATTTTAATATACATGTGATAACTTCCCACAAGCTGCCTAGAGGCAGAAACAGGCCCCCTGGAGCCCTGCTCAGCACCAATTACTCTGTTCATCTGTGGAATGCATTTGTAATGCGTTTTATTTATTTTGCCTCCACACACTCCCACCTTTCGAGAGGAAGAGGTGAATAAACCACCCTACTTCTCCCCCGCAAGAAAGCAATTTCTCACCTTAGGTGGGCCATCTGTTTCTCCTAACACAGCTCTGCTCTGACTTGAATTGAATACATCTTGTCCCAGGCATTTTGCCAGCTGTAGGCTCAGGAAATGGAGCAAAAAAAAGTGGTTTCCTTGTGATGTCAGATCTTTTTTTTTTTAAATGCAACTTACGGAATTAACCTAAAGGAAATTGTGCATCACTGTTCACAGGAATGGTCAGAACGGAAAGTGTCCCAGAATAACAATCAAACTGTATACAGATTTCCTAAGAAATCTCATCGAGGCATGCCAGTACATCCAGCAGTGGGCCTGATTAATGCAGGGGAAAATGGAGTACTTGCCTTGGACCCAAAAGAGGCCCCTAAGCTAACGGTTCTCAACCCTTGATACAGATCCAACTCACTTATGGAGTTTTCACTCTTCATGCCTAGGTCCCACTTAACTGGCTGCTTCTGATGCCCCGCATGTTGAGAACAATTTCCCTTAAGCCACTGGAGATCAGAAACCTCTTCTCAAGTTTCAAAGCTATTGGGGGAAAAAATTACCCAGGGCAGAGTATCAAAATGTATAGACTACACAGCAAAAGAAATGATCAACAAAATGGAAAGACAACCAACAGAAGGGGAAAAATATTTGCAAATCATATATATATGATAAGGGGTTAATATAGAAAATCTATAAAGAAATCATACAACTCAGTAGCAAAAATTCCCAAATAATCCCATTAAAAATGGGCAATATGATTAAGCAATTCCACTTCTGAGGATATATCTGCAGGGAACGAAAACACTATGTTGAAGAGCTATCAAGCAGCATTAAGTTACAATGGCCACATGAAAACAACCTAAGTGTCTGCCAGTGCATGAAGGAATGAAGCAGTGGCATATTAATACAATGAAGTATGCATCCATAACGAAGAAGGAAACCCTGCCATTTGTGACGACATGGATGAAGGCCTTATGCTAGGTAAAATAATCAGACAAGACAACTACTGTATGACCTCATTTATATGTGGAATCTTAAAAATAAATAAATTCATAGGAAAAGAAATCATATTTGTGGTTACCAGAGGTGGTGGTGGGTGGAGGTAGGGGTGGGGGAATTGGATAAATGTAGTCAAAAGGTACAAATAAATAAGATAAGTACTGGGGATGTAGTGTACAACATGACAACTATAGTTAATACTGTTGTGTGGTCTGTTTCAAAGTCGTTTAAAAGAGTAGATCCTAAGAGTTTTCATCACAAGGAGAAAAACTCTTTTTCCTTATGTCTACATGAGATGACAATTACATGTTAGCTAAATTTATTGTGCCAGTAATTTCACAATGTATGTAAGTCAAGTAATCATGCTGTGTACCTTAAACTTATATAGTGCTGTATGTCAATTACATGTCAAAAACCTGGAAAAATATGCACAGGCTTCATCCAGAAGGTGATGAACTGTGGAAGCAACAGTAAACTGAGGGTGGTACGAAGCTCAGGCTGTTTTCCGATATCGTTATCCAGGGACTCAGGTTTTATAGCAAGTACTCAGTTATGGAGAGAATAAGGCAGCCTTAGCTTGGCCACTGCAAGCCATTTAAGCCCAACAGAGGGGATTTTATCCCACTTTAGCAACACTACTTGAGTGACTTTTAGAGACAAAGCAAAATCAGTAGCTGCTTCCAGGAATCTACATCTAAATATGGGAGCCATTTCATGGAGCTGAGAGACAGAAGAAGAAATGGTAGATATCATGGGACAGAAGAGCATTCATACTTTATTCTAACATATGTGGGAGGAGACTTGGAGACTTTCTCGACTACTCAGAAGGGTTTGGGCCATGGCTGATATTCTGCTAATACACACTGGCGTGGTGCTACTACAGGTTAAACTACAGAAATACTGCCCTGATGGTTGGCAAATAGCTTGTCAGAGCACATGTCATGGAATGACAATATCCAATAGCCACTGTGTAGGTGGTAATGGGACTTGGGACTGGTGCATCTGGACGTGGGGTCGTAAGCTGAGCAGACCAAGGCGGTGGCCGAAGGGAACACAGTCCCTTCCTGCCACTCAGGAGGGCCCCAGGACTGGCAGGAAGGATGGGATAGGCCTGGCTGGTGGCAGTGTTGAAGGTGCGTGTGGAAGCAAAGGCCCTCTGGGTACAGGCTGTGTGAGAAGCACTGGCATCCAGAACGTGAGGCACAACCCACCTGGTCATCCTCCCGCTGCAGCCTGTGCCTGGCCCCAGATCTAATGGCCACTGATTCGACGGAGAAGTCTTTGGAAGAGTCTGGTGCAGTTTCCCATACAAAACTGTAGCTTAGAGAAAAGATGCTTTTAGTTTTATGAGAGCTTCTCAAATATAAGATCACATCAGTAACTTTTAATATTAAACAATGATTTAGAAATTATTGGAGTGATTTAATGACCATTTACCTTGTATCATATAGTAAATAGTTTCATGGCATATAGTTTAGAGAATAGAAAGTATTTTAAATTTTTATGGATATACGGATTATTTATCTATTGATTACATTATTTATAAAACTTGAATTGCCGTACAAGTTGTTAAATGTCATTCTGAGAGTGGGCAATGTGGAACTGGGGGGTAGTGACTCAGCTGGTGGGGTTTGAAATGGCTTCACTGCATCCCTGTCCTCCATCCCAGGCTGGTCTGACTTGGGTGAACATGGGCTTCCATTTGATTTACAAGTGAGGTGTCTTTACTGTTCTCATATTTCCTGTATCTTCAGAAGGCTCTGCTCTGCAGCTGCAAGGGATAAGCTATGCAAAAGAAATGACAATGCTGCCCTGGCCAGGTGCCTCCGTTGGTTGGGGTGTCATCCTGTACACCAGAAGGTTGCAGGTTTGATTCCTTACAAGGGCACATGCGTAAATTGCAGGCTCAATCCCCAGTTGAGGTGCGTATGGAGGCAACCAATTGATGTTCGTCTCTCGCATTGATATTTCTCTTTCACCCTTCCTTTCTCTCTAAAATCAATAAACATATACTCAGGTGAGTATTAAAAAAAAGAAAGAAAAAACAAATAAAATCAATGTTAGGCTTTTAGTAACTTTGCCAAGACAGTGAAGGGCAGAAGTTCATTCATTTAACAAATAGCTGAGAACCTACACTGTACCAGGCACAGTTCTAGGCACTGAGGATACATCACAGAATAAAATAGACAAAAATTCCTACTTATGGAGCCGACAAGTGATTGCAGGTGGTGCTCATCACTCAAAGGCGAAGGAGAAATGGAGCCCAGGAGAGAGCTGTGATGTCATTTCAGCACCCGCTCCTGTGCACTCACTGCCCTCCTTGGCTGAGCCCTTTGAACATTGTGATGAGCACCACGGAATAGGAGATAACCGCTCTGAGGCAGCTTGGCAATCCAGTCATGGGCACCAGGAAAGGACCCCTGCTCCTTTGTCATGTCTTAGTATCTAAATCTGCCATGCAAAAAGCCTTTTCCAACAAGTGTTTTTTGGAATCTAGTTCCTCAAAATGCTTAGTTAAAAAGGAAAGGTTCACTGCCTAAATCAATATGGCAAACAGGCTCTTAGAAATTCACAATGAACTGGCATATTAAATATAACCTGTATGACCTCCATGAGTTTTGGATGCAAATTTTGGGCATCTGTCTTTATTTTTCTAATTACTTATACCTTCATACAGTACCTCTTAAAGCCTTCCCACTCCCCAAATTGTCCAGGAACCCTGGGAACTTACTTAATGCAAGAGGAGCAGTCTTGTTTCAAAGTATCACATGGGAAGAACTGATTAGTCCATTAAAAGTTCTGATTTTGATCACTTCTGCATGGTGCCACTGCTGAAAGCTAGTTCTGACAGGCCCCAGTGAATGAGTCTTTGTCCTGACCCAAGGATGTCCTTTCTGCTGCAGAGCCCTATGGAGGCAGCAGGGTGTCACTGAGGACACGGACTCCCAAGTTGACAGCTTATTGGAACTATGCTCACACAATCATCCCACTGTTCCCCAAACATGACAGCTTTGCCCAGGTGGCCAGGTATAATGGGGTTTCTAGCCACAGCTACACGCTGTATCTAGAGCACACTGTCTCCCACAACCTAGAGGCCCTGGTGTTGAGCCTAAGACACTGAGCCAGACTCTCTCTTTTTTCTTTGAGGAATTTTAATGTTTTTTCTACCAGGTACCTCCCGCAGGGATATCTCAGCCATACTGAAAATTCTCATTAAGTTGAATCTCAAAAGGGAAGAAAATAATATCTTGATTCCTTTCCTTTTTGAGGATGCTTGGCCCTACATAAATTTAATTTGGCACATGTATTAAATTCCAAATCACTACAAATATTTCTGAGTTGGAATACTTAAAAATCATTGGTTATGAATAATTGGCATAACTTGTTTATGGGATTTCTTTTGATTTGAGAGGTAGCTAAAATCCGGAAGGATATAGAGCATATTACTGATAAAGTTTCATGGGAGCAAAGGATAGAAAGAGATTCTAGTGTATTGGAGGCAGTTAAGTATCTGAAAGACCCCCTGTCACATGGGAGAAGGAAGGGCAATGAAAGGGATAGAGGAAGATTTTCCTTATTATAATTTTGTATATTAAAAGGTGCATTATCTATTTACAGAAGCAATCTAATATAGCATTCTAATCTAATCTAATGTTCTCCTTCAGAGAGAATTAGACTCCAGGAATTCCCTCCTGAATTCATTCCACTACAGAACCCTAAAACTCTTCAGGCTTCTCAGTAAGCCAGTCATCTGTCAGTGAGCCAGGCTCCTAATGGAGAAATCTCAGAACCTTTTCAGTCGGGGAAGAAAACCCTGGCATTTGCCAACATGGCTTTAAACTCATTAATTTTGGAACACAAAAAAGGCCATAATTTCTATAGAGAGGACAAGAGAAATACATTGAACAAGTAGGATATTCTTAAACCCCTCATTCTTACTTGTACATGGCCTTCTCCATTTTCTAAAATATTTTACATCAAGTGCCTTAAGACATAAAGTAAAATATAGCATACACTCTTAAAGTTTTCTTGACACCAGGATATTTTATACTCAGCCTTACTGGGCCAATCAACACAAGTCACTTGGATACTGTGGGAAAATACAGTGAAGATTCAGTAAGGTGGTAATAGTGCAGGGGCAATTTGTGTTAATCCATCTCCAAAGAAGGAGCTTCTCAGAATACCAGTATTAAAGACAAAGACTAACTTGCCACTTGATAGAAGATAGTGTTATAGAAATGCTTTTTATAAATAGAATTATGTTTTAGACTCCTAGTGACATATTTTCCTCCCACTTTAATACATATCCATATTCTATGCAATAACAAATTGTTTTTTAATAGAATTATACTGTATGTAAAATATATCATGTGTTTAGAGGTGAAATGTCCAGGGAAATATTTTCAATTTCTTACTATTTCATGGCATTTTATGTGTCCTCTCTGATATGTATGCACATGAAGGGAGCTCATCTTAGTTATGCAATACTGTGTTGTATTTATTACTTCAACTTGCAAGTGCTTTTATTTGGATCTCCAAACATGTAATTTTTAACATGTTTTATTAGTGAGGGAGCAATAAAGGAATAGTTTTGCAGCTAAGTTAACACCCATAAATTTCCCTGTTTGTGATGTATAAGAAATGGCCACAGCAGACCATAGGTCTGCTCATATTTCAAAGGATATTAAATGTAAATATTTCTAAAGTGCCCTATATTTAAAGATATTTTATTTCATAAAATATTTACAGGTTTGTTGTTTATTCTTTTTAAAAATGGTGCCTGCCCTGGCTGGTGTAGCTCAGTGGATTGAGCGCAGGCCTGCAAACCAAAAGATCGCGGTTCGATTCCCAGTCAGGGCACATGCCTGGGTTGCAGACCAGTTACCAGCAGGGGACCCATGAGAGGCAACCATACATTGATGTTCCTCTCCCTCTCTCCTTCCATTCCCCTCTAAAGATAAATAAATAAAAACTCAAAAAGAAAATAACTAAATAAAAAATGGTGCCTGACTCTGAACAAATTTATTATGCAAAAGTGTTTATTACTTTTAAATAGCAAAATTTAAGAAGCCATATAAAAGCCAGATGATTACAAATCAACAATTACAATCAACCTGAAGGCTAAATGTTAAACAGATATTGATCAACTTATTTGAAACTTATGTCTATATAAGACCTGCACATGAATGTTTATAGCACCTTCACTTGAGTAACCATGATGTGAGTAACCATGATGTCCCTCAACAGGTGAAAGAAAAAAAACACTGCAGTATAGCTCTACCATGGAATATTATTCAGTGATAAGAACAAATAAATTATCAAGCCATATAAAATACATGGATTACTCTTAAATACATATTGCTGAGTGAAAGAAACCAGTCTATACAAGATACTTATCACATAGTCCCAATTATATGACAGTTTGGAAAAGGTAAAACTATAGGGCTGGTAAAAAAGATCAGTGGTTACTAAGAGTTTCAGACAGGGGGAGGGCTGAATAGGTGAAGCACAGGAGATGTTTTAGGGCAGTGAGACTGTTATGTATCATAATGTAATGGTGGCTACTTGAATGGTGGATATGTTTGCCAAAACTGATAGCCTTCAAAGCACAAAGACTGAACCTTCACTCATAAAAATTATGAATATATATATTTTAAGAGGTTGGGCATCACAGGATGGAATGCGGAATGTGACAGGACAATCTGACTGTATTGCAAATGAATGAAACCACCTTGCTGAAGGGTGTGGTGGAAGGAAAGGTGCTGACCCAAGTAACTTTGGAAATTGAGCCTATAAAACAAGTCCAAAAACACTGTACATAAACACTCTACTCTAATTGATAAAATTATTTACCGCAGGACATGAGTTAGCAGTTCTGATGCTGCTATACATGTATACAGGAATTGAATGACTAAATAAATGACAGATGGTGGGAGACAGGCTTCTTAGTGCTAGAGCGAGAGTTTGCAGATAAGAAAGGGGAGGAGAGCAGAACAGCTCATGTAGTGATGGATTAGAGCTGGAGGCAGGATAAACTCATAGTTCACCTGATACAGATATAGATGTTTACACAGAAATATGTATAGACATGTGCACATATGTACAGATTATATACACAAACACAGTTCCTTGCTCTGTCAGCTGAGATGGCACAGTGGTAGCAATGAGCCCACCTAGTGCCCGGATCTTCATTTCTAATCCAGGTCCAACAAAAGGAACCAGGGTTCCTTGGAGAAATGGATGATTCTAGGATTGGAACAGGAAATACACAAGAGAAGCTTGGAGCATCCTGTAGCATCGGAAAGTAAGAAAGTGTTGGGGGAAAACAAAAATAAAAAACACCTGATGAGGGTGTTTTCACCTTCATCAAAAGAAGACAGGCAACACCTAAAGATTTCCCAATAGCTAAAGCTGGGACAATTTGAGCAACATGGTAAATGCATTATTGGATTATAATCCAAAGTATAAAATAAATACCCATGAGTTCATACTGATATAAATAAACAAATGAGAAAGAATAGACAAATCGCACATGCAGAAGGACTGAAAATTTATGCAGATAGTCGGCCCTGAAGGAGGTGGAGCGTAACCTACTTCTTAAGTGAGAGTGGCACAACTTCGTTCCGGGAAGTGCAGTATGCAAAGGGGGAGGGAAGAGTGAATTTATAGTGCAGAAACCTGACAGACACTACCTCAGCCGGGTTATCAAGGCCCCTGTTATCGTGGATAAGTCACGTTCATTGTCTGCACCCCCACCATGATGTGATGAAAAAAGCACTTTAACTGTGGGGTCTTTTTATCAAAAACACACAATCCAAGTTTAATCACAAGGTAAATATCAGGCACATTTCAATTGATGGGTATTCCACAAAACACCTAACCAGTACTCCCCAAAACTTGTCAAGGCGATCAAAAACAAGGCAAGTGTAAGAAACTGTCACAGTGAAGAGACACCTGAGGAGAGAGAACAGATAAATGTAATGTAAAAAGGTATCCTAGAGGAAATCCTTGAACAGAAAAAAGGACACTCATTTCTCAGTAAAAACTAAGAAATGATGGACTCTAGTTAATAATGTATCAATACTGATTTATTAATTATAACAAATGTACCACCTGAATTGAAGATGTTAACTAATAAAAGAAACAGGGCATAGGGCATATAAGATGTTTCTGTACTGTTAGCAAATTTTTCCATAAATCTAAAACTATTCTAAATATAACCCTTTATTTTAAAAATGATATTGCTCTGATTGCTCAGTTGGCTGGGTGTTGCCCCACAAAACTAAAGGCTGATTGTTCAATTCCAGGTCAGGGCACATGCCTGGGTTGTGGGTTTGTCCCTGGTTGGGGGTATAAGAAGCAGCCGATCGATGTTTCTTTCTCACATTGATATTTTTCTTACTCCCTTCCCCTTTCTCTAAAAATAAATAAATAAAATCTTTAAAAATTATATTGAGAATCATATAGTCATAGAAATTGAGAAATGGAAGGAGCCGTGAAAAATTATCAATTAAGCCCTTTATTTACAAGGGAGAAGACTAAGGACTTATAGTAGGATTTAGTAGCCTGCACGTTGGAGATGGCCTTGAGAAAACAGGGGTGTCTAGCTGCTGAACCACATCCTCAGTGACACTACATCAATCATAGTACATAGTAGACACTCAATAAATGTTGAATGGTGAATAATTCTCCCAAACCTATCCCCTATCCAAGTATTGAATCCATTCACTTATTTATCAACTCATTCATTCATTAACAAATATTTACTGAGTGGCACTACAATTTTACTTCTAGAATTATAATCACCTTGAAACTCTATCCAAATGATTGATATTTTGGCAATTTTCCATATCTGACTTTGTAGGAAGTTCTATTTAGCTGTTTCAAGTTTGTAAATGTCCAAGGAAGAATTGTTTCAAGCCAAGTATTAACAGAAAATAGATGGAGGAGACACATTAAGGGAGTGATGACTCTAAGAGGCATAGAGAATATATGGGGTTCATTTACATTCAAATTATAGGTTATGATCTTTTTGAACAGTATTATTATTTTAGATTCTCCACTCTCATACTACTACCTTCACCATTTATTGAAGAAATAGTCTAAGAGCATAGTTTTATTTTTCTTTCCAGTTTCAGCTTCACAGTTTTGGCCAAGATGCCTGATGTTTTTGAGCCTCAATTCCCCCATTTGAAAAATTACCTTATAAAAGAATGCTGCTTGCATTAAACAAGCCAACATTTCTAATGTGTTTGACATACTTGGCTATGACATTATTATTACTAGTATCACTACTGTTATTGTTACCATTACCAAACAACCAGATGCTTGTACCTGTGAAAACATTTTGGGAAGCTGAGGGCAATAACTCAGGATCTACAAAAGAACACACGTTGGCACACTTAACAGCTCTTTCGATCTTTCTAGGTTAGATAAGTGGGTCATCTCCAACAAACCACAAAATTATTGTCAGGATCTAGGCTGTGATTCCATTTGCTGTCAGTCCAATGCCCCTTTTAGACTTCTAGGAAACTAAAGGGGTTATTTTCAAGTTCCTTACTTTCTTAACACACTTCACTCCTGATGTTCATTTTACTAACTTTATTGCTATCATATTGAAAGACCATATTATTCAGGGTGCTCACAACCTCTATGTATAAATGCTGTGAAAAAATGCAGCACTCCCAGTGAACATCATACTGTCTATGCCCAGGTAGAAGAGGTCTTGTGTTTGCTCTTCTGACTAAAAGCTTCTGGGCAAGACTCCCCCTGTAATCCTCATTCTCAGGCTGGCTGGCTGGAAACCCAGCAGTTCCCAAGTACATTGTGCCTCTGAAACTGTATTCCAGTATGAACGCCTATAGGAAACAGTTGTCATCGGGCAGTTGTAGCAGCACCAGCTCAACAGCTTACACAAGAGCTCCTTGGTACTTTGGGTGATCAGGTTTATCATGTTCAACCCAGTTCCAAAAACCATTTTCAGCACAAATGTTCCAAGTTCACAGGAAATCTTAAAAGAAACTTTAGGTTTAATAAAAAAAAAAGAATATTCTTACTGAGATCAAAAACAATTAAGTTAATAAAACAGGTTGTTTTTTAAACTAAGTTTAAAGGAATTTTAAAAGGTAATTTTGTAGCTTATTATTATTTTAACAAACATCCTGTGAATTAGTTTTCCATTAGTGTAACTATTAGAAATTCCTTTAGTCAAGGACACTCACGTGAAACAGGTCCTACCTCTCCCGGGAAGAACCTGTGAAGGTTGAAACCTGCTGGGCTCCTCCCCACACTGCCGCTCTCAGTGAGGCCAGAAGCATCTGAGCCTGAGGGAAATGAGAGAAAGGGGTCACGCGCGGAACACAGGCGCTGCAGATTCTAAACCAGGTCATGTGCATGAGCTCCCAGGTGGAATTAAGGGGAGCATTTGTGTATTCCCATTATTCTTTTCACAAGCTTAAGATGTCCGATGTCTGAAATTATTTATATCTAATAAGACATCTCCTGAAACTTTATCTGATTGGAAGGATTTTAAGGTTTTTGTTGTTTGTTT
>CM052545.1:29979969-30081122 GCA_028533065.1 Trachops cirrhosus | reverse complement strand
GAGTTCCCATCAGACTGTCAGCTGATTTCTCAAAAGAGACCTTGCAGGCAAGAAGGGGCTGGAAAGAAGTATTCCAGGTCATGAAAGGCAAGGACCTACATCCAAGATTGCTCTATCCAGCAAAGATATCATTTAGAATGGAAGGGCAGATAAAGTGCTTCTCAGATAAGGTCAAGTTAAAGGAGTTCATCATCACCAAGCCCTTATTTTATGAAATGTTAAAGGGACTTATCTAAGAAAAAGAAGATAAAAAAACATGTATAGTAAAATGACAGCAAACTCACAATTATGAACAACCACACCTGAAACAAAAACTAAGCAAACAACTAGAACAGGAGCAGAACCACAGAAATGGAGATCACATGGAGGGTTAGCAACAGAGGAATGGGAGGAGGAGGGAGGGGTAAAAGTTATGGAAAGTAAGTAGCATAGATGGTAGGTAGAAAATAGACAGGGGGAGGGCAAGAATAGTATGGGAAATGTAGAAGCTAAAGAACTTATGACACATGGACATGAACTAAAGGGGGGGAATGTGGGTGGGAGAGGGTGTGCAGGGTGGAGGAGAATGAAGGAGGGGTAATGGGACAACTGTAATAACATAATCAATAAACTATATTAAAAAAGTTTTTGAACTTTTCAATTTTGATGCCTTTTAGTGCTTCTGTCATTTTTTGTTTCACCTCTTTCACATTGGCAAAATGTTCCCCTGTGAGGACTTTTTCATCTGAGGAAACAAAAAAATTTGCTCAGGGTGAGACTGGGTGAATAAGGAGGATGGGGCATGGGGGTTATGGCATTTTTTGTCAAATGCTGCTGAATATTCAGCACAGTGTGGGCAGGTGTGCTCATAAGTCACCCATCATGAGATGGGCAAACATATCGAAAGTTTTTTCAAAAAAATTCACTGAAGCTGAACACAGCCTCTCACAACAACACCAACTGGTGCACTGATACAAATGGGTTCCCTGAACACTCAGTGGGGGAGGCCTGTACTACAATGGGTCTGCCAGCCAAAACATAATTCCATTTTTGGGGGGCCCGCCTCATATATAGGGTATCACATAAAAATATAGCAGGACATGTTTTCTAGAAATCTGGACTGTATGTTTGAACTGCCTTAACTACCTCATATAAAAAGGTTTACTGTGGGAGGCTACCGTCTCAAAGAGATACATGATGTCCAGAGCAACATAAACCAGAGTTCAACAAGAGGTCTGGGTAATAGGCCATCAGGAGAGAAAAAAAAATACCTAATTTTTTGGTATTCCTCACTCAAGGATATGTTTGATTTTTTTAGAGAAAGAGAAAGGAAGAGAGTCAGAGAAACATTGATAAGTTGCCTCCTGTATGCGCCCTGACCAGGGATTGAACCCACAGCCTAGGTATGTGCCCTGGCTGGAAATCAGAACCACAACCTTTCAGTTTATGGGAGGACACTCCAACCAACTGAACACTGGGCCAGGGCCAAATTACCTAGGTTTTTATATACAAGAAAACAAACAGTTGTTTCAGATTGAACCCCAGCTCGAAAGTCACAACGGCAGCCTCTGAAATTGCAGGACTTGGTTTCCAATTCAACTGCTTCAAACAGGCAACTCTACATAACAGGATGAAGAGCAGCAGGAATTTTTAAATTTAACAATGTTCAAAAATTCTCCCTTGAAAAAATGGGAAGTCCAGCTAGTAATAAGTAAATGTTTGACATGCAACAAGGGCCTAAGAAGCCAAGATCCAAATGTGGTTTTTAGGGGCAATTTTTCCTAAGCAGCTAGGAGCATGATCCAGAGGCACTGGACAGTTACTAGAAAGCTGTTGTGTAGCACCTGAAGCAGGCATGTGAGAACCACGATGCTGGGCCTATTATTGTATGGATTTGAGTACTGCTGAATATAAAAAATGAATCCACTATTTTGAACAGGTATGGATTAAATACAGGAAACAAAATGAGCATTGCAATAAAGGAGACAAAAGAGAATTAGACACACAGGGAAATAAGAGTAAAACAAAGAAAAGAGAAAACCCATCTACAGGAAAGTCGATCCGTGTTGGCACCTTACTTCTGGCCTAGACTGACATGCAGTAAACAAGATGGATAGCTCTTAATATGCAGTGAAGACTGAAGAGTTTTCCTTTTCCTCTTCATACTCACATATGTCTACACACTATGTCATACAAATAAATTAACCCTATCTGTAGCATAATCTTTATTTAGGAAGTATCACAGGACAGTTATTTATAAATATGCAAAGGAAATGTTGAGTCGATGGCATGCATGTCTGTCATCTCTTTTCTTGAATTCTATGCTACTTTTTCCAGCATTAGTAAAATAGACACCAGAGACTCAGTCTCTGTCAGGGCTGGTAATTGCTTCTGGTTTGGTTGGTCTTCCCATTTCTCTACATCCCTCCAGAGTGGGGTGTGCATGTGTGGCTTCTGCAAAACGGCTGTCACCAGGGGTACTCCACTCACCTCCATCCTTCCTGAAATGCTCTTCCTTTGACTTCCACGACAGTATTCTCCTAATTTTTCCAGTACTTCTTGTTCTCTACTTATCCCTTAAATGCCAGTGTATCCTAGGATTCTGATCTTAGCACTATTCTCTTCTCACGCTATAGTCCGTTCCAAGAGGCACAATGGCAAAGAGCCTAGAAACTAGAACCACTTTCAGGGGCTTGCTACTTTCTGCCTGTGTGTGTGAGAGAAAGATCTTGGGCATGTTATCTAGCATCTGTGAGATTTCGTCATTTATAAAGTGGGACTAATAATAAATAGTACCTACTTCAAAGGATCATAAAGAGGAATAAACGAGTTCAGACATGTGAAGCACCTGGCACACAGTAGGAGCTCAGTGACTTTTAAGGCACAGCCATGGCTTTCGCCATCATTTAGTTGAATACTTCTGTTACTTAGTTGACATTTAGTTGGTTCACACTAACTCCCTAGTCCATACTTTTTTCTGAGCTCCAAGCCAATTTAATCAACTGCCTACTAAACATTCCCAATTGCACCTAGGGCTCCTTAAATTCAACATTCACTCACTCCTGCTCCTGCTCCAGGCAAAACTGCTCTTTTTCTATTTTCTTCTCTGAGATGAAGAGGCATCATTCATCCAAGGGTCCAAACTTGTGAAATTTAATACAGTCGCCTACTCTTTTCTCAAGTAGCTCTACCCTAAACATGAAAGCCTAATTGGCCACCAGACCTTTTCGGTTTTGCTTGCTAACTAGCTTCTCTCCTGAATTACCGGGAGAACCCCTCCTCTCCCCACCTCTAGTCTCCTTCCTCCCACACCATCTTCTTTCACACTGCAGTCAGGGGCCAACATTTTTAATATTTTTCATCATCTTTCCATTCACCTTCAGAATAAAATCCAAAACTTTTAGTATAGTATATGAGGTACTTCATTAACTTGTCTCTCTCTATCCCTCTAATCTTGTCTTCCACCATTTCTCAGTTCCAGGACACAAAACTACCTGTAATCCCCAATCGTTACCCTATGCTTCACCTTCACGCCTCTGTCAGTACAACCCAGAATGACCTTCCCTCCACTTAACGTCCAGATCATTCCTGTTCTGTTATATTTCCACCACCAGCAACACTATTCCAAATTGATTAAAAAACAAAACAAAACTGAAGCATAGTTAGCAGATGTTACAATTTCAGTACAGTTTACTCTCAGCCCAGAGTGAAATTCCTTTTGTGCCTTTATTTCTGAGATGCAGAATATATTTCTCTTTTGGTCATGTTATGTTTTGATTTCCATTGGTGGGTAATGACAGTTGGAATATATCTTCCACCATAATGTTGTAACAAGGGACCTAGATGGTAAGGAAAACTTGGTGACAAAACACAAAGAAACTGTGAAAGAAGAAGAGGTGTCAGCTATTTTCCTGTATCAATTAGCCATTTCTCCTCCACCTCCATCTCCCCCTCTCTTATCCTCTCCCTGTCTCTCTGTTCCTTAGCTCCCTGTCTCTCTGTCCCTATTTTCCTGTCTCAGTCTCTGTCTGTCTCTGTCTCACACACTTACATGCACTCAGAGGCACGCACAAATTTCTCATAAGGTAAAAATCACTCTCTGTGTTCTTTTAAAATCCCTCAGGACTTATATTTTATTGCTCCACGTCTGCCTCCCTGAGGTTCTTGTATAGACTCGTTATTTCCCTCAGTAAAGAAGCTGTTTAGTTCGTCTTCGCCTGGTTTGTAAGAGCCCAAGGGAAGCAGTTCTCGCAGCCCAGTCTTCCACTCCCCTCCGCGTGAGTCTTGGCTGGGGCGGCAAGTCTGTCAATCCCCGGCGAGAGACAAGGCAGACAAAGGTTCATTTGTAAAGAACCTCCTTCCAGTACCTCCTCTCTTCTCCTTCTGCCCAAACTCACCCAGTGAGTTGGAGCATTTTAAAAGATTCCTCTGCCAAGAAGACCAAAAGGAAAGAAGAAAAGGGTATGTAATTTTTTTCTTAAAAATAATTCTATGTCATTTATTCTACTCTTAACTATTGCTATAGATTAGTATTTATATGTTGGGTCAGAAGAGAAAAACAGACAGAGAGAGCCCCTCTAAAGGGATGTATGTGCTTAAAAAAATGCTTCTTAGGAAAAAGGAAAATAAGCAGATTAAGAGAATAGAAAATATACATTCCTTAACTGGGAAAGTCACTTAATCATAGGTTTAAAGAGGCAGACTCCTCTGTTACTTCTCATTAACCCACGTGTCCTCTCTGCATCTGGTCCCACACAACAGGACCCAATCATTCCACCTCTCAGAACTGTGTGAGGAGGATGATATATATAAGATTTTTTAATGCAGTAGCTATACTCTATATCACCTACTCAACATGAAGTGCAAGGTTTAAGAAAGCAAATGATTTTTGCTTTTTAAAAACCTGGATTCCTAAAAAGAAACTGGCATAAATGTGTGATACAAAGAGGGAATTCATTAAATTCATCCTTGGTGCCCCACCTCGCATGGAACATAACACAGTGTCTGTATTGCTGAGATAAAGGGAACCTTTTTCCCCGTTGGGGTTTATAAAAATTTCTCTTTAAAATTCCTTAACTTAGTTTCACAGTGTATGAGAAACTCTCCCAAATGCCTGTCCTTTTCTCCATGATGATCAGTTGTGGCCAGGAAAACAATGAGAATGATGCAAGACTAAATACTAATATCGTCTTCTAATATTCTCTGAGACACCTGAAGGCAGATCACCTTCAGGGAGGATATGGACTTCTTTTTTTCCACTGATGGATCTCTTTTGGGCATTTGGGCTGATCATGTCTGCTTTAATGATGTTTGAAAAGTTTATCCACTTTCTAATACCACTTTGATTCCTCTAAAGTACACTTTGAGAGGTTTCACTTCAGGACTCAGTCATTCTAACACAAACCTCTTCTATCACAGTTAATAAGAAGGAGAAGGAATTAAAAAAAATAACAGTGATTTTTATCCTCCAAGAAAAATGATGGAACACATCATAGACTGGACAGCAATTTTAAATCTCCTCCAACTATAATTTTGATTTTAAATGTCAGGTTCTGGGCTGTAATTTTCATTTGCTTTTTCAGCTTTGCTTCTTCCTTGCTGTGTTTTGAAAGAAACCTGAAAATGGACTGCTCCTTCTGTCTAATTCATCAACTCTGTTTCATTCCACTTTTTAAAAAAATACCAGTTCCCCGAATTGCCATCAGCTGCCTATATGAACATTGCACCATAAATGTCTCAACATTTAAACTACACAGCCCTGTTAGTTTTGGCCATTAAATGGGATAATTTTTATTTTTATGTCTCCATTTAACTCCAACCATTCAAAAGCCTGCTAGTGCCAAACACCCTCACACAATTGAAATTTGCAGTTCCCTATCTATATGATGATTGCGATGATTTATTGCTTAATTGTAAGCATTTTGCCTATAATTCTGTATGCTCTGCATTGCTCTCTTATTTTATTTTTTAAGATTTTTTAATTAAGTTGTGTTTTTAAATGTTATATCATTGATATTATGCCAATCTACTCAATATTGGGATAATAACTGTATTGTACATTAGGAACAATATTAATTCCATAAAATTAAATCCAAAAAACCGGTAGATAAATATTTGAGGATCTGTTGCTTATTTCTTCAGATATTCAGCCTCTAGCTTTGCTTTCTTTTGTAATTTGGATGTACTCCAGTAGGAATTTTAAGTGCATGTTCTTCAACTGAAAGAGAAAAAATAGAGCAATTTGCTTCAAACTTGCCAAAGTCATTTCATCTTGTTGAAACTTGAAAATATATGGTCTGGATAGATTGTCAAGGATTGAAATTGGTGTCTTCTAATGAAAAAAAAAAACAAAACAAAACAACCAGTGCATCACAGAAACATACTGGTTCAGATATTGTTCCACTTGCTAAATAAGAGTTAAAGCTATTTATCTGCACTTGAGTAAAGGAAGAAGAGAACACTTTAGTTCAAACTATAATTTCTAAAGTGTTAAAAAAAAAACTACCACTACGTGCTTGCCAGATGTGGAACTTTCCATCGCAGTATGTGACTGAGACTGTGACAGAAACACTATTTTATATTTTGGCATGAACATAGTCAGAAGAGGTGTGTGGTATGGCAGCATACCCACTTACTTTCTGCAATTTATTTTTCATTCCTTCACTGAATGTTTTTGGAATACTTACTGTGAGCCTAGCATTGAAACAGACACTCTGAGAGAGGCGCAAAGGAAAAAAAAAAGAAGTTCCAGTCCTTGCTTTTCTGATGCTGGCATCCTCTCTTTCAGTATTCTGAATGTTGGCTTGCTTGAGGTCTCAGCCCTTTGCCTCTTCTCTTCTGAATCTATACTCACTACCCTGATAGTCCCACAGCCATAAATACTACCAATAAATAAACTGATGACTCATATTCACTTGCCTATCAACATCTTCTCTTGAATGTCTAGTAGGCATCTCAAACTTAAGTCATCCAAAAATTTAGTCTTGCATTCCCTCCAAATTGCCTCCATCCAATTCTTTCTCAGCTCAATACATACCAGTAGCATTCAGGTCAAAAACCTAAGACTTATCCTTGATTCTTTTCCTCTTGCATCATATCTTGCATAAACTTTCACCAATAGCCTCTTTTCTTCTACTTCCAATCTTTTCCCACCACAACACATCTTCACAAAGTTAACAAAAAAGATTTTTTAAAGATATAAGCCAGATCATGTTACTATTCTATCTAAATCTTCCAATGGTTTCCCAATATACTCAATAAAATCTAAAGCCCTTAGTCATGTCCTATAAGGACCTTTATGATCTTTCCAGATCTTCCTTTGTAGTTCTAGGTAAACTCATAAAATGACTAACTCACTATATGGCCAAATGGCTTTTGGTGAATTTCCCACTTTTGACTGTAGCCATATTTTCCATATGGATAACTGGCTTATGAAAAATGCTGAAAATGACAAGACATTATTTAGTCAAATTCACAGTTCTCGTAGGTACAATTTATACATAAGTACTATGGAACAGAGAGCAGGGAGCTGTTAGAATGGCATAGGCTGGATCAGGGAAGGCTTCTTAGGAGAGAGGAATTTGGGATTTGTCATGAATGGATTGTTTGGTCAGATATTAATATAAAGGGAAGAGATCAGATGGAGCAACAAGGAAAGGCACATGTGTAGGACTGAAGGGTTACGGGTCTGACTGCCTTCTAGTTCTGCCATGATGAAGGATTTGAGGAGAAGTGCAAGGAAGACCTGAGGATTAGCCCTAAGAAGGTTACGACCTTTTAGAAAATATGAAACCATTGTACACTCCTGCTCAGGATTAAAAATGTGTTTTCAGAGAAGCATTCATTAATACTATAATATGAGCCAACCATTATATTAGCCATCAGGCATGCGGTAATTAAAAAAAAATAGACTGCCCTTGTGAAGCTTCCTGTTGAATGGGAATGATAGATATAAAATGAGTAAACTCACAAATATATAATTCAAATTGTGATAAATATCAGCAGGGAAAAGAAGAGGACACTATGAAAGAGTCAGGTCGAAACTACTTCAGATTAGATGGTCAGGAAAGTCTTTTGAAGAAGTGACATTTAAACTGAAACCTGAAAGTTGAGCAAAAAGCATTTCTTACAAAGAGGGCAGCATATAGAAAGATCCTAATGAGGGAAGAAAGACTTCCCTTTAATTATAAGGAAGTAAATATTCCATACATCTTTATTGCTATACTTTTTAAAATGGGTGAGATCGGCTATTTTCTAACAAAATACAATTATCATGATTAACTCAGGAGGTAGAAACTATGTAGTATTTGGCATATATTTATACTAAAAATTATTCATTGTTTATCTGAAATTCAAATTTAACTAGGTACCCCATATCTTATATGGCAACCCCATATTTTAACAATATTAAATATGGTGATCCATGTAGATCAGAGACACAGGACTAGAGAAATGGTCATTGAGTGCTAGTGTATGATTTTGAATCCATCTGCTTTTATATAGCAGAGTGTCATGGACACACTGAGGAATAAATCTTAGTAAACACCAATCTTTGAGATGAGTTTGTCCAATCATGCCTTCGCCATCTAATCACTTACTTTTCCCCCTTCTTTATTACCTTTTGAGCTTGAACTTCCTTATCAGTCTTCTTCACTGTTTATAACCTCTTTATCTTATTTATCTTCTACCCAGTCCACAGTGTCTCCCAGCATCCTTTCCTGGGCCATCTCAACTTCTTCTTCTCAACACCTTCATCTATGATATCCAAAAGAAGCACAGCAAAATGTGAACAGTCCTCTCTACATCAAAGGCATAAAGGAAATGCTAAAATAGTATTTGTTAAGTTGAACCACATTACTCCTATTGTCCTCTCTCACATAGTTACTTACTTACTTGATCAGTGAATCCCATGTCAGCGCTGTTCTCCGACTTCCTCATTTTCCCAACCATGGCTGCTTTTCTCCTGACTTTCCTTGAGAGTCTGGTCTTGGTTATGGGCAGAGAGTTTCTAAGTCACCTGAGGAAGTACATGAAGATTTAAGGCTGAAGACAAGATAATGATTGCAGGCTATATTTTAGTAGCCTATGTCATCTAGAACAAAATATACAAGCATCTTTCCAGAAGCAGGAAGGGCAGCCTGAACAGGTCCTCGTTCAAATCATAAGGGTCTCATTTGTTATATTTTGGGACCCAATAGCTACTTACCTGATTCATGAGATGGGAGTCAGAGGAACCATAAATCAATTTGGGAAAGGGAGTAGAAGGGGGAGAAACACAGTTCTGAGAATTTGACTTAAGTATCAAAATTACTAGAATACCACATGGTTCATTTTTAGAATCTATAAGATTTGGGTATCATTCCTTCATAGTCCTCAGAATAACTCCAAATAGTAAAAGTAATATAGGAAGTTTTGCTTTGCTCAAAATGGAGTAACAAGAACCAGGTTTACCTACTCCCTTGAAACAACAATAACAATAACAACAACAAACAGACAAAATAAATAAATAACTTTTGCCAAAACACTGGATTTGTGTTTGGATTTGTGCCAAAAACACAAAGCATGGTAGGATGCTGGTTCCTGAGAGATGGGAAACACATGAGGTGAGCCCTTCAATTTCCCCCTTGGTAGATGCATCTAATCATTGAGAACTTTATACTAAAACTTTCAACAATACTGTTCTCTTTCAAAGCACAATAAACATACTTGTCTTTCCCCTTTTTTAATACTCTACTGTAGGAAAGATACTTTTTGACACCTGTCAACAAGATGAAACCTGAACGGCTGTGGATTCTGATTCTGGTCCCTCTACTATCTTGTTAGCCATCCTTTAATAAAATAGCCTCTATTCTTTTCACGTTGAATATGGAAGCTGAGAAGCCTGATTATACAGATGATGAATATTCCATAATTGTATGTAAATACTATACTTAAAGACTTATCTCTTAGAAGAGGCATTAAACTTGTTTGGTATGACCCCAAGAGTTCAAATTAGGACTGGTGGATAGTAGCTACGAAAACAATTTTCACAGTAAGGGAAACATTAGAACTATATCAGTGAAATATGTTGACTTAGTCAGTAATGAATTCCCCATAACCATAGGTATTTAAGAACAAGTTACATGTTTATTAGGGAAAATTCAAGCTACTGTTTTCAACTGAAGGTATGATGCATGCGTAATCTATATAATAATAAAAGTTCACAATATCACTAAAATTTTGCAACAAAATGGGTCCTGAAAATAATTTTGAAAGATTTGGAAAACTTAATTAAACTATAAATATATCTATAGAGTATCATCTGTCAATGTGAGGATAAATGGGCTTTTTGTTTCCATCAGGGTGGGACCCAAGGTCTTTGTCAATGTTGTTAAGATATGCAAGGTCAAGAACCACATTATTTGATGACGCTTTGTCCTAGAAACTTGATCAGAGTTTTATCACCTTAAAAACATTTTTTACCTACTGAATATACAAAAATAATTACTTTGGGTACTTAAAATTCAAATGCTGGGCCTTACCACCACCTCTTCCTCTCATCCAGCATTTCTCATTCAATATTTCTTTGTGGAGCCTAGGCATTTAATTTTTAACAAATACTCTAAGTGATTCTTATTGTAGATTGTCTTTAAATCACACTTTGAGAAACACAAAGAAAAGATGAACTCCTTTCTACTAACGAGAATGCTAAGAACTTTATGTTCAGGTGAATTACATCTTTTAAAAAAACAACAAACACTGATACTTTTGATTTTTCTTTTATCTCAGGGCCAAAAGCCAAAATGAAATTTATAGTACTTGTCACCGTTGGGCTAACCCTCCTGCTAGGAGTCCAAACCATGCCTGCAAATCGTCTCTCTTGCTACAGAAAGATACTAAAAGATCGCAACTGTCACAGCCTTCCAGAAGGAGTAGCTGAGCTAACAAAGATGGATGTAAATGTCCAGAATCATTTCTGGGATGGAAAGGGATGTGAGATGATCTGTTACTGCAACTTCAGCGAATTGCTCTGCTGCCCAAAGTAAGGAACTATAATCATAAACTATATTGCTGTGAAACATGTATAACTATTCTTTTTTGACACCTTTATAATGATTTGCTAAAAATACTCACCCCTTTTAGTAAAATCCTATTCAAATCTCAGCTATTTTCTAGACTCGTCACCATTGGAATGGAATGGAATGTTTTCATTTAGAAACATAATTTGGCAGATTTTAATAAAATGAAATGAAATCCAGAAAATCAATAACACTTCAATCTATTAAAATCTAAATTCCCTATCAGACTTTTACCACAAAAAAGTCTACCAGCAGCAGCGGTCAACTTCAAGGTTGATATTTTAAACCAGTTTGAAAACTAATAAAAGGCTTTGGATAAAAGATTTCGGTTAACAGGATGAAGTAATTAACTGGACAAGAAAGTTTGGTTAACTAGGAATAAACTAAAGTTTTCCACTGACTTAGAAAGTTGATATATTTTAATATAGTAGAAAAGTCAATAAATATTTCTAGCTCTTGATTTTAAAATTGTCTTCACTTGGTGACTGAGGAATCTTTCAAATACTATGATCCTGGCAACTTCATACCTAAATTAGCTTTTTCAAATTACTTTTAACATGTCATCATATTTTCATTTTTCTAAGAAACCTGTGAGGTAGAAAGGGCAGGTATAACCATTTTATCAAGGAAAAAGTACAGAGAGGTAAAATGACTGGCATGATCCCCCATAACTAGTTGATATCAGCACTATCACTAGAACCTAGGTCTTCTGATTTGGACCAGATTTTTATTTTCTATCAAGCCAGTTGGTTCTTAATGTGTGGTTCCCAGAACAGCCACTTCACTATCACCTGAGTTCTTGTTAAAAGTGCATATCCATCCTTGGACCCCAGATGATACCTACTAAATCAGGAACACTGGACATGAGGCACAGCAATTATGACTTAACAAGGTTTCTAGGTGATTCTGATGCATGATAAAGTTTCAGAATCACTGTACTAAATGACGATATCAAGAACTTGCATTAACTGACAACACAAAATGACAATTTTTCCCAGGTCACATAAGTGAAATATCAGCCAATATTAAAATACCATGTTTGCCTTTTTGTAAGACTTGAGTCTACTTTACAGGAATGTATTTTCATTTACTTCATGATATAATTTTGTGATTATCTGGGTGAATGGATGAGAATGGAAGTATAGATATACAAAAGTAATTTCTATCTGATATGGGATTACCCTTTTCCAAGTAGCAACAAATTTACCTTGCTAAGTATATTTCTTTTTTTCCCTATAAACACAAATTTGACTTTGTTGCCCTATTTTATTGAGATATAATTGATATATAGCAAGCACTGTTTAAGTTTAAGGTATATGACATAATGACTTGACAGATATATATTGAAAAATGATTACCATAAATTTAGTGATAGTTAATATCCATCACCCCATAGTTACCAAAAATATTTTATTTTTCCTTGTAATGAGAACTTTTAGAATTTACTTAGCAAATTTTCAGTATACTTATTCACCAGTGCTAACAATAGTTATCATATTGTACATTATATACTAAATATATTTCTAATGATCCATAATTATACTACCTTGCACTTATATACAATTTTATATTATTACATGCATTTTTTCATTACCTTATATGATCTTTCCAACAAGAAGAGTAGGATGGCTTAAAATGTCTCCTTTCCCTATAAAAGCTAGAATTTATTGACTTTGTAAGAAATTTTTAATCTTCTGTGGCATCCCTGTAAACTTCATGATCCATCTCACTCACATCAGAGGAATTACTTTTTGATCTGATTATAAGGTTCTGAAACCACCTAATCTTTCCTTCTCTTTATAAAGAAATGATAGCATAATATTAATAGCAAATGGAAGGAAAGTAAAAGAATTGATTACCTTCTTGGTCTTTGTTGATCCTGTAGCAAGTTCCCTCGTTCTCTTTGTACTTGATTCACCTAAAAAAAAATAGTTGTAACTGAAATCCTGGAAATCGCTGTCCATTTTTAACCAAGAAAAGAATAATATTTACCTTAGCTTTTAGATAGATTTAACTGATGTTCTATTTTCTTTCAGAGATGTCTTCTTTGGACCAAAGATCTCTTTTGTGATTCCTTGCAACAGTCAATGAGAATCTTCATGTATTCTGGAGAGCATCATTGCCAATTTCCCAGAAGCTGCGCTATATCAGTGTAACTGCATTTCTAGTTTCTATCCAGTGCAATAAAGCAGATTCTATAAATTCTTACTTGTCTAAGACAAGTCAATTTGTGTTAAATAAGTAGTAATAAAAATTAATTCAATTTCATTTTTCTCTGTGGACATTGTTGGCATTTGTTAAAAATACTGGCTAGAAAATTTTCATATATGAGGTGTTAACTACATCAATAAAAGAATTCTGTTCCCCTAAATGAATAGCCATGATCCTGGCTCAAAGATTGAGAAATTTCAGTTCTTAGTTGACAGTTATTGACTATCTAATAGTTAATGGAAAGAATCATATATAAATTGAGATTCTTAGAAGGGAAACTAGAAGTTTTCTAGTAAGAGGGGAAAAGGAAGCTAATATTTGAGTATATATTATGCATGCCAACTATTTTAAGTATGTTTTCATTTTATTCTTTTAAAAATAGCAACAACAAAAACCTTCAAGTATTCTTATACCCATTTTTCAGATGCTGACTCATTTTAAGATATTTGTTAAAAATCAAGGCAAGAATTTGAACAGTCCTAATTGTAAAGCCCATATACCTCACACACTCACACACAACAGCTGCATCCTTAAAACTCTGATGCATATCCCCAATGTATCAATTTTTCTTGAAAATTGCACATACTAAGAAACACATGTAATGGGTAAGAATTAAAAAGTCAAATGAATTTTAAAAGTAAATGAAACAGATGCCTTCAAAAATATTTGCTGTTTGTTAGACACAGCTTTGGACTAGACCTCCATATCTTAGGAGGTATACATTGACTAGTGGCCATTGGAGGTGATTCCCGAAAAGTCCTTCTTGCAATAAAAATCTAGTAAATTCTTGCTAAGTGCCAGCTATTACTAAGATTTGGATGTATAGTAATGAATAATAAGGACTTGCCTCTTAGAAATTGTATTTTAACAAAAGTATAATATTTACAAATTATTATTTATAAATGTGAAGCCTTCTATAGAAGAGAGGTGTAAGGTGCTATATAAAGTATTATTGCGCATAAAAGCTTGAGAAGCGCATCTGTAGTAAACTTAGAAGATAACATTTTGTGAATAAAAGTGACATTATTTAGTGGAAATAGATCCTTGGATGTCCCTGATCTGTTTCTGAAGACCACACACAGATTTGTTCAGTAAGTGTTACTGGACCAAACAACTTTGATGTACTTGGAATTCAGTTCCTCTTAAAGTCTGCACAAACATAAGTCACAATGTTTTCAGGTGGTATGACCTCCTACAAAAATACATGAAGTGGAATTGTTTTTAAAAATCAAATGTGTTGTTTTATCACTATTAGATAATTTGATTTGGCTTTTTTTCTTCAAATGAATTCACTGATATTAAAATTGAACTAACTCAATAAAGTGTCTTACATCCTTCCTGGAAGGATGCCTAGAACAGGTAAAATAAAGGAAAGTCATCAGTAAACCAGTTTCATTTTCTACTTGGTATAATTTCTCTTTCTCTTTAAGGGAGAAAAATAGGTGGTAAGGATTCAGTATCTCAGCATGAGGGCATACATGAGGCAACAATGGCTTTTGAATAAGTGTTCCCTTATTATTGCACTCAAAGCCTAATGAGAAAAGTATATTACAAAAAATCTAAATATTCAATAAGTGGAATTTTATAATTATAGTTATCCTTCATATTCTCTATTTTTGGAAATATCTTTGTAATATAAATTTCAATTACATTCTTTTAGGAATGGATGTATTATAGAATCACACGTTCTTCTTTAGACTACTAAATAAATGTAAAAGCATGTTTACACAACTTACCTTATTCAATTTTTTCTGACAAAGTGAATATGTTTTTAAAAGCAAACATCTCATTTAATCATATTAATGAGTACAGCCTTTATTTTTTCAATAACTTTTAGCTACAGAAGACACCTAAGCTTTTATAAAAATTTACTATTGTTCTAAATACTGTCTGACAACTGAATGAGGTAGATACTGCAATGATCCCTGTTCTATGGCCAAAGTGCCAAGGTTTAGAGAGATTAAAAGTTCGTTTAAGGTTACAGTATCAGGGTAGTAGAGCCATACTTTTAAAATATGGTCAGTTTTCCTCTAGCATCTAGAGGCTTAAAAACTACATTACTTATAGAACCTATTTTCTTTTTAGGAAAGCAAACCTTGACTTACATGGGACACAATTTTACATTTCAGATAGCTCATATATGGTAAATGCTTACTGAATAACAATTTCTATATTTTTGCTCTGATTTTCTATATCCTTGCTCTTACTGTAAATCCCATGGTGTTGAGCACAAAGTGGACAATGACACTTACTAACAGCTCATCTCTTCCTGATAACATTTCTTTTCATCATCATAATCCATAGGGATTTCTTGAATATTTTTGTTAGGATTAGGTACTAATCCTAAATAATTATTAGATAATTGTAAGCAACACGGAGAACCAAAACAATCAGCAACAACTATTGGAGGAAGGGAAGGGCAGATAAGAATATTCACAGGTCATTTTGCAACTTTAAATTCCTTATAATTGCCCAAAGGTATACATGAGTTCTTTCTATAAAAGAGTTCTATACATGAGTTCTTTCTATAAAAAGTCACTTTTGCAAAATATTATGGAATGTGCTTTTAAAATATAAAGAATCCTATCAGTAAAGCACTATAGGCTTTAAAATAACTTTCCCAAAAGGAAAAAAAATCAAATTCAAATATTTGTAAATCATCTTGCATTAACAGCTTAAGCCTAAACTTTTCTCCCAAAGATTTGAAGAGAAACTGATATTAGAAAATGATAGTAAGTTCACACTGAATTAGCTTTCTCAATTTACTTTTATAGAATGGTATCACCCATATGTGCTCATCTCTGTAGAGTGGTATATCTAGAGAGAAATGTGCAGCATATACATAGCCAACATATTGTTTTACAAATAAATGTAGTAAACTTTCAACAGCAAAAAAGAGCATATATAATCTATATTTGCAGAGGTTTAAAAGTAAAAACTTAAATCTACTGAATATTATGAATAAAAAACTGACTTAACACATTAAGTGTACATTAAAGGGAATATACAACATGTAGGTATATTCACATATATAATAATACAATTGCAACTAATATAACTATTATTTGAGGGCTATAGTTGATCATGCAAATTATTAATGCAACTAGGACATGGTACATATTAAAGTAAAGTTTATAGTATCAACTTTTGGCTAGAAAGAAATAGAAAAAATGTGTTCTAACTGATGTGGCTGATTTGGTTGGATGTTGTCCTGCAAAGCAAAAGGTCTTTGGTTTAATTTCCAGTCAGAGCACATGACTGCCTGGGTTGTGGGTTCGGTCCTAGGTCGGGGCATGTACAAGAAGCAACCATTGATACAATCAATGTATCTCTCTCATGCTGATATTTATCTTCCTCTCTCTTTCTCCCTCCCTTCCCCTCTCTCTAAAAATAAATAAATGAAGTTCTAAAAATATAAAAGAAATTTCATAAACTCAAAGGAATAAATTCTATAGTACAAATATTCACAGACCAGAAGAGAGAAATACAGTTCTACAATAGTTGGAACTCTCAATACCTTCCCTTAAGTAATAGAAATACATCTAGACAGAAGATTAATAAGGAAATAAAGGACTTCAACAACAGTAAAATCCACCCAGACCTAACAGGCATACACAGAACACTCCACCCAATAAAAGCAAAATACACAGTCTTCTCATAGGCACGTGAAGCATTCTTTAGAACTAGTCATAAAACAATTCTCTATACTGTTTTACATCAAACTTTTTTTATAAGTAGAAATAGTATACTTTAAAATAAAAAGATGCTCAATGTCATTAATTATAAGAGAAATGCAAATTAAAACCACAGTGAGATATCACCTCCACTGGTCAGAATGGCTATCATCAATAAATCAACAAACAAGTGATAGGATGTGGAGAAAGGGGGACACTTTTGCACTGTTGATGGGAATGCAGACTGGTTCAGCCACTGTGGCAGGCAGTATGGAGTAACCTCAAAAATTAAAAACGGAACTGCCTTATGACCCAACAATTCCATTTCTGGGAATTTTTCCAAAGAAACCCAAAACACCAATTTGAAGGACTATAAGGACACCAATATTCATAGCAGTGCTATTTACAATAGCCAAGATTTGGAAGCAACCCAAGTGTCCATCAGTTTATAGGTGGATAACACAACTATGATACATTTATATAATGGAATACCATTCTAAAATGAAAAAAAAAGAAGAAAATTTTACTTTTTGTGATAGCATGGATGGAAGTGAAATAAGCCAGTCAGAGAAAGACAAATACCATATAATTTCACTGATATATGGCATCTGAGGAATAAACTGAGCTAACAAGCAAAATAGACAGACTCACAAACAGAGAGCAGGCTGACAGCTTGTGGGGTGGGGCTAAGGGGTGGAGGGATTGAGCAAAAAAATAAAAAAGACTCATGGACATGGACAACAGTGTGGTGATTGAGGGGGTAGTGATAGGGAGTACATGGAAGTGGGAGAGGTTATAAGGGGGACAAGTGATAAGTGAAAAATATAATAAAAATGAAAAAAGTATAGTAAATATATAAACCAATAACATACAGGGTGGGGCAAAAGTATGTTTACAATTGCTTATGTAAAAAAACATAATAATTAATAAATAATAATACAAGAATAAACTTGTTTGTATATTCACAACAGCAAATTTACTTTTGCCTCACTTTGTAGTTATTATTATTATCACATATATACACTGTATGTAATTGTATGTTTTATATTTTTAGTGAGTGGTAGTACAGGAGGTTTGTTTACACCAGCATCACCACAAACACATGAGGAATGCTTGCATTACCACATCACTACAGCTATGTCACCAGGCAATAGGAATTTTCAGCTCTATTATAATCTTATGGGACCACTGTGGTATGTGGGACCAAAATGTCATTATATGGGGCATGACTGCAGCTGAAATTAAAACTAAAAACACAGACATTAGTACCCACTTTGCAGAAATTAAAAGTATTATAAGAGAATGCTATGAACAACTGACAACAAATTAGGTAAATTAGATTAAAGGAACAAATTCCTGGAAACACACAAATTACCTAAGCTAGCTTAAGAAGAAAAAGAAAATCTCAAAAGTCCTGTAATAAGAGAAGAGATTAAATCAGTAATTAAATATCTTCCATCAAAGAAATATGCTGGACCAGATAGCTTCACTAATGAATATAATCAAACATTTGAACATAAATTAACATCAATCCTGCTTAAATTTTTTTCTAAAAATAGAAAAGAAGGATACTTCCTAACATATTCTATGAAGTCAGCATTACCCTGATACCAGGGTCTGACACAGTTTAAGAAACCTCTAACCTAATATACCTTAAAAATATAGATGCAAAACTCTTTAACAAAATACTAACAAACCAAATGCAACAGCACATTAAAAAGATTATACACCATGACCAAGTGAGATTTATCCCAGGAATGCAAGGGTGGCACAACATAAAATCATTTGATATAATATACCACATTAACAGAACAAAAGGGAAAAAAACACACGGTCATCTCAATAGTTACGTAAGAAGTATTTGACAAAATATGATACACTTTCATGATAAAAAACACTCAGCAAAGCAGGAGAAGGGAACTTATTTAACATGATAAATAGCATTTATGAAAAATCTACAACTAACATTATACTCAATAGTGGAAGACAGAAAGGTGTCCTCCTTAAAAAAGAGCAAGATAAGGATGGCTGCTTTCACCACTTCTATTCCACATTGTACTGTAAGTCCTAGCCAGAGCAATTTGGCCCCAAAAATAAATAAATAAAAGGTGTCCTAATTGGAAAGAGTAATAAAATTGTCTCTAGATATGATTTTATATATAGAAAATCTCATAGAATATGGAAAAATACTACCAGAGCTAATCAACAAATTCAGCACAGTTGTCTTGCCAACATACAGTAATCAGTTGTATTTCTATACACTAGTATGAACAATTCAAGAGAAATTAAGAAAACAATTCCATGCACAATAGCATGAAAAAAATAAAATATCAGCAATAAATTTAACCAAGGAAGTGAAAGATTTATACACTGGAAACTATAACATTACACAAAGAAATTAAAGAATTCCTAAATAAATGGAAAGACATCCCAAGTTCATGAATTAGAATACTTAACATTGTTAATATGGCAATCTTAAAGTGATCTACAGATTCAATACAATCCTTATCAAAATTCTCATGTTGTTTTGGGCAAAAATGGAAAAACTAATACTCAAATTCATATAGAATTGTAAGGGGGCTCAAATAACCTAAACAATATTGAAAAAGAAAAAAAAACAAGTGGGACAACTTACACTTACTGATTTCAAAACTTACTAACAAGGCTAATGTAGTCAAAAGAGTGTAGTACTGGCAGAATTGAAATACAGACCAATGAAATAGAAGAGAATACTGAAATAAACCCAAATATCCATGGCAAACAGATTTTTGACAGAGGTGCCAAAACAGAGTCTCTCAACAAATAGTGCTGGAAGAACTAAACCACCACATGCAAAAGAATGATGTGGGACCTCTAACTCACTTCATATACAAAAATTGACTCAAAATGGGTCAATGACCTTAATTGAAGGGCCAAGGCTATGAAATTTCTAGAAAAAAAATACAAGTTGATTTTTATAACCTCAAATTTGGCAATGAATTCTTAGATCTGATACTGAAAGTATGAGCAAAAACAAATGGAACTACATAAAAACTAAAAACTCTCTTACATCAAAGATCATTGTCAAGATTGTGAAGATAATTTACAGAATGGAAGAAAATATTTGCAAATTGTATACCAAATATCCAGAATAAAGAACTCCTACAACTCAACAACAAAAAAAGCAAATAACCCAATTAAAAAGTGAAGAAAGAACTTAAATAGACATTTCTCCAAAGACAATAAATAAGTGGCTAACAAGCAAATAAAAAGATATTCAACAACAATGACCACTGAGGAAATGCACATCACAACCACAATGAGCTAACACTTCACACCCAAATGGATTTAATTTTACAAAAAGGAAATACAAGTATTAGCAATTTTGAGAAATAGGAACTCTTGTACATTGCTGGTGGAAATGCAAAATGGTATGGGAACTATGGAAAAAGTCTGAAGGTTCCTCAAAACATTAAATATACAATTACCATGTGATTCCATAACTCTACTGCCAGGGATATATCCAAGAGAAATAAAAACATGCCCATATATAAACTTGTACACTAATATTTATAGCAGCATTATTCATAATAGCCAAAGGTGAAAACTCAAATGTGCATCAGTAAGTGAATAATAAATTGTGGAATGTATATCATAATTTATATCACAATAAGGAAAAGAAAATCTAGACAAAAATGGACATATAGCTGACTCTTGAATATGCATCAAATGAGGAGATCCACTTATGCAGATGTTTTAAATATATACTATAAATGTATTTTCTTAACATTTTCCCTCTAGCTTACTTTATTGTAAAAACACAGTATGTATTACATATAACATATGTGTTAATCAACTATGTTACCAGTACAGATTCTGGTCAACAGTAGGCTATTAGTATTTAAGTATTTGGAGAATCAAGTTATTTAAGGACTTTTGACTATGAAGAAGGTTGGTTCTTACACCTATGTTGTTCAAGAGTCAAGTACATTTCAAGGCTATTCACTATATAAACATCCTTATAAACATAGTCCGGAATACCATCCAATTCTGTACTTCAAAAATGATTCATTATATATTATGTAAATTTCATCTCAATTAAAGAAGGCTATGTAAAAATAGTAAGAGCTTGTTTTCTTAAAAATGTTTTAGGTACTAAGTTTGAGCTATTTCCCAAATTGTTTAGAAGGGTAATTACTGAACAATGGACTCATTTCTTGAGCCTCTGCTAAATAGCTAAAGATCTTTATAAAGATCAAAATAGCTTTTCTTTTTCATAACCCAAAGGCGGTGTTTCTTCTGATGCCCTAACATTTAAAGGTAACCTCTACCCTTGTAGAGATAAGTTTCCATTGAATTTTGGTCTTGATATATGTAAGTAAAGATTTACAGTAAATCCACAATTTTCTAAACCTAACAGCAAAGATTTAAAATTTTTATATAAAGTTGACTTTTATAATGCATCTTCCTGAGTTCCTCAGCTTTGATGAGATTAAGTTCTCAATTTTCTGTTTTAAATTGGTCTAACAAGAATTTCATTTGGTGATCAATACCCAGAACTCTTATTCACTCTTTATTCAACTACATTTTATGCAAATTAGTTATGTAAAACTAACATTGCTGGTCCAAGGTTATATTCATAAACACTTTAATGTAAGTAAATAATTTCAAGTTTTTTTTTCCACAGGAATGGTGTACCTTTAATAGGAAAAGATAAGCCTAAGAGTTAAGTTTTATTAAAAGTCAAGTCTTTGTAGGTTTAGGTGAAAATATGAAATTTGGAAGTAATACTTCATTCAAATAAACTATCACATGTTCAAGCGGTGGTCATTTTCATATAGCTAAGAAAAAAAGTTCTCAAAGAAATTTCTGGGATGATGGATATGAGAGGATTCTGTAACACCAATTATCACAGCCTCCGCTCATCAATAAAGAAACAAGTAAATCTTTAAATGGTCACAGCAGAAACAAACCCTAAGGCTTTTTCATCATTTTCTAGATGTTGATACTTTGAGAACATTTAAAAACAGACTCACTTTCTAAAGAAACAGTAAATTCAAAAATTCAGCTAAATCACTGGTGGTTCTTAACCAGGGATAACTCTGCACCCCAAGGTGTGTTTGGCAATGTTGACAGATATTTTTGATTGTGAATCTTCAGAGTGCTACTGGTATTAGTGTGAGGACTCCAATGATGCTGCTAAATCTGTAACCCACAAGACAGCCTCTCCCAGTAAGAAATTATCAGACTCAAATGTCATCTTTGAGAATCCCTGAGCTATAATATTGGTGTCACCCATTTCCAGCCTAAAATCTGCAGCACAATCTCAGAATACTGCCCTGAAGCTGTTTACATGTACAAGATGTAAATCTGATTTGCAATAAGAACTTGGGTAAACAATACAGTATCAAGAAAAGGAGAGGTTAAAAATACTCAGTAGAAAACAGTAGAAAAGGCAATAAAATGTAAATCAAGCTACAGCAATGTATAAGCAAAATTTGAAGATTCTTAAACTTTTAGATATCTACTTTATTAGTTTTAATTTGCAATGTAAACAGTACAGGACATGATAGAAAATTAAGGGATATTGCAGGGGTTCTTTTTCTATTCACGTCATATAAGTACCTTCTATTTTAAGAAAAAGATTACAGAAACAGCTATAACTAATTCTATGTTATTTTTTCTCCCAAAGATTTTATTTATTTAATTTTTAGAGAGGGGAAGATGGAGAGAAACATCAATGTGTGGTTGTCTTTTGAGCATCCCCTACTGGGGGCCTGGCCTGCAACCCAAGCACACGTCCTGATTGGGAATCAAACCAGTGACCCCCTGGTTCACAGGCCAATGCTCAATCCACTGAGCCACACCAGCCCAGACTAATTCTGTGTTCTTATCAGAACTTTCAGCACTGTGCTTATCTTCGCTAGCATATTAAATCTTCTTTGGAAGGAGGTAGGCATTAAATTTTTTTTCTTCCTGATACTTCATCAAGAAATAATAACTCTTTTAAAAAGGAAATAAAGTTACATCCTAATTGAGCTCTATTTTGTAAATTTGTTAGCACTAAAAAGCACTTCAGAAAATGTTATTTAGGATATTCTTAATTCCAAATAAGGTCATCACAGAGAAAGCAAATGTGCTATATTTGTTAGTTATCCTTAATCTGTTAATTTCTTGGAATTAAAAAAGGGGGAGCAGCGGGTAACAAAATGATCTTTATATTAAAATCTCAATTGATACAGGTCCCTGAAAGTCATTTTAAAATGAAAATCAAATTTCACAAAATAAATACACCGAAGCAACTATAATAGTAATAACCTTTATTTAAAATAGTTGTTAATCTAGGAAAGCTCATTTTACACGAGTTTCCAACTAATTATTAGAATCAGAAACAAAGAAAATAAAACCAGAGAAAATCCTCTGTAGAAAAAATACACAGGAACATTTATTTCTACACATGAAAAACAGTAAACAGTCTTAACATCTGAACATCCAAGTCTTAGTCTCAATTCCATCTCTCCTAGTGAACACCACTATCAACCTTGAGATCTGATTTGTTCTTGTCATTCTTCACTGAGTAGATGAAATATGTTAAGGTGTCTTTTTCATTCACTGGAATAGACCTAAAGTGGCAACCAACTATCTATAAAGAAAAAAAATTGAGGAAATTAAATTATAGATATTAACAGATTTCATAAACTAGGTAAAAAACCACTTTCATCAAAAGAAAAAAGTGCTACGTGATAAGAGCCATTTCCTTTTTTTTTAAAACATTGTACCAAATATCTGAGTTAGTCTGGGGACTCTCTGCAGCCCCTGGAGATTTTTTAAAATGTTTTTTTTTAATTTTATTTTAGATTATTCAGTACAGTTTCTATCTTTTAATCCCATTCCAGCCCACCCACCCATCCCCCCCAAAATGTTTCTTATTTTTTATTTTTATTTTAATTGTTGTTACAGTTTTCTGCCTTTTACCTCCATCCCAGCCCCCACCCCCAGTCCTCTCCACCTCCCTCCTGTTTCTATCCAGAGCTATTTCCTTTTAAAAATAAATTATATTCAACAAAATGCCAACAGCGTGAAAAGCATGAAATAAGATGTTATAAACAAGAGATAGTATAATTTCAAAGGCCCCTTCAGCCCACTCAATTAAATATACATTCATTAGAATGCGTATTTCTTTTTATTTTAAATTTTATAACTGGAATCCAGGTTAGGAAGTAATTGTTTACTTTTATTATTTTTTGCTGCTATATATTTTAATCAATGGTAGTACAGTATAAATTCTTATTTTGACACTCACCAAAACAGTCACCTAGAAAACCTGCTTTTTGTGACAAAGTATAGAAGGCTTGAACACACTGAAATCACTAATAAATAGAAATACTACTGCAAACTGTAATAGACATTACATCCATAAAGATTTTCCCAGTGCTTACTCTAACACTGCACAATGCACTTGCTACATGGCAAACTCGTGTAGCATAGAGGTAAAAGCAAAACCCCTAACTAACCAAACAATAAAAGCCACAAGTATAAATTATTAAACAGTTAACAGATCAAACTTATTAATCAGATATATCATTGGGTTTGTTAAATCCTCCTACACCTTGGGGTGTATGATTTAACTTTTACTTAATACAAACAAAGTTTAAAATTAATAGTAGAGATTTTTAAAAAGAAAAGGTTTTGCTAACATAGTAACATACTTAAACACCCTGAAGACAAAGAAAACTTAAATATCAGGATATTTGACAAAATAATAAAATAGTATGCAAATATACAATTTGAAATTCATGCAGTGTTTTATTCAAGAAAGCATTAAAACCAAAGAAAATGGTTACAAATGGTTTTAAAGAAAGTATAAATCCAGATTCACCCTTAACTGTTTTCACGTGTTTAAAAATAAAAAAATGTTAAAATCCTGTTAAAGCCTAAAGCATATTGGTAATCTTTAACTTTTAAAAACATGGAATATCAATGAAATAGAATGTAAGAGTCCACATTCATCATGTAGTGGTTCAGACCCTACTCATAGAAAAAGGGTAAATATGAAGTCAAAAATTTGGAACTATAGAAACAAACCATGAAATATCTTACAAATATGTTTGCTACAACTTACATTCATCAGCAATATAATCTTTTTAAATTTTTACTTCATGATTTTAAAGAGAGAAAGAGAAACAGAGAGAGAGAAACACTGATTTGTTGGTGCACTTATTTATGCATTCACTGGTTGTTTCATGTATGTGCCCTGACCAGGGATCAAACCCTCAACCTTGGCATATATGGACCAGGCTCCAACCAGCTGAGCTACCTGGCCATGGCTGGCAATATCTTTGTTAAGGGTTCTTGAAAATTTTTTCTGAAAATTATAAATGGAAAATGAGAGGGGAAAAAGGGATGGATGTTCAGTCTAGAATGTTTTCTTGCTTTCTTGCCTTTTCACTAATCCAACCTGTGCACTGCAACTACCAACAGAAGCACAGCTGACTCAACTGAGATGCTCAAAGGCACATCTAGATTCTAGAAAATGGGCTTCTTAAAGAATGCCTATCCAAATGATAATTAAGAGACTTAAGAAAGATGGTTATTCAATGCTAAATCACTTATAAATATCCTATTTCTGATTAAATAAGCTATAATACTCATGGCTTTTTGGATTATGGCTATTTCTCATTTTAAAATAAGAAAATAGCTCTAGAATTAATATAATTTTTTAGATCAGATTATCAAAAACTTCAGATTTGGTTTATGCATTTAAAGAATATGTACATTTAAAATAATCATTTATTGGGTTCTCATTTGTTCCAAAACAGAGTACTTATATTCAACTAGTATTGTATATTTTGATATAGTTTCATCATGGTAGATGCTATGTATATTTATGTTACAGTAATGTGCTACAGAATCCAAAAGACCAGATCTTTTAAATCACATTTAAAGAAAAATTGAATTTTTGTTGCGTAGGCAAGAAGGAAGAAAAAAATTCTGGCTAAGAAGTTAATATGCTGGATCTTAACAATGTTAAAAAGCATTGCATTCTGCCAAAGAATCATACCTTCTATTCACCTTTTATCTTATCCAATATGCACATTTTAGAAAATGTGGGATTACTACATCCAAGCTAAGGAACATGAGAAAAGTGATTTATATACTTAAAATTTCTATTCTGCCTAGTAGGTTAAGTGTTTTCTATTTTAAATGTGATTAAAGTATAAATTATATTTATATAAATTAATAAACATCTTAACACCATGCACAGAATTCTTGGTTCTATTTTTCCTGAGAACACACACACCCACACACACTCAACTTTTCAAAATTCACTGAAGTCCTATATCAAAGCAAACTATTAAGTAAAAGCTTGGATATAGTCTTTGCATCTTCTAGATTCGAAGAAAACATGGATGACTAAAATAAAACAAACTAGCATCAACAAGGACAAAGTCTGAAATGGTTAAATGAGAAAAGTTGTGGAAATACAGCTTAGGGGCTTATCTGTAGACTTATTCCATCAGAAACTTAAAAAAATTTCTAATGAAGACATCAAAGTGTATTAATTCGTTTTATTATTCCTCAATTAGATGTTCAATAAATATTTACTGAGTGAATGGAATTTTAAAATAAATTTCTAGAATGAGAATAAAAATTCTCACAATATTTTTGAGAGCCAATATTAGAAGATGCTTAGAAAACTATACATAATCCATTGATTATTAGTCATTACATAAAGAAATTTCCTAAGAGGCAGACAAACATTTCTAGGTAACTAAATTCTTCCATAATAGATCTTTAAAATTAACTTTGATTCTAATTAAAATATATTGTTTTATACACTGCTAACAATTTCATTTGCATTTAATGACCCTTTTTTTGAATGAACAGAGTTCTTTAAAGTTTTAAAAAGTTTAAAATTCATAAATACCTCAACAAGTTGTGCTTTATTAAGCCCTGGTCTGGTTGGTAGTTTGAAGTGTCTTTTATATCTCCTAAGTGTATTTACTTGTAATTGGTATAAATCAACCTAAAAAAAAAAACATATGAGTAAGTTCATGCAATTTGTTAAAAACTTACCTTTCATATATATAATAACATTTCAATTATAGCACTATGAAATTTTCATTCTATTATTTTAAAAACCTTTTACAGAATCAAAACTATAAATGTAGTAAACATTTTAATCCTTTGAGAATAAATATTAAAAACTGGGGAAAAAGTTATAAGACAACAGAACTATAGAAATTGTCAACTGAAAATATAACAAGTTAAACTGTGTAACTGTGTGTTAACTGTCTATATTTAATTTTACTTTCATTTTCAGATTTTTCAAATTTTTTTAAATTTTCTTATTTTAGATTATTCAGTACAGTTTCTATCCTTTATTCCCATTCCAGCCCACTCACCCATCCCTCCCATTTCCAAACCCCTAGCTTTGTCCATGTGTCCTCTGTATTTGTTTTAAGTATTTTTCAATTTGTTCATATCTTTTTTATAAGAGTTTCAGAATGGACTACTGAGGATTTACATTTAACATGCAAAAACTTTCATCTACCTCAGGAGTGTCAATATCTTGAACTGGCGAATCTCCTCCATCATCATCACTCCCTTTTCTCTTTCTTCTGTTCCGAACACTCTGAATTAAGTTTTTATGATAATCACAAATGTAAAGATGCCTTACCTGAAACAGAAAGGTTTCACAGACTACTTAGGATTTCCCTAAAATGTGTCTATGTATTGGTGAAATACATAGGCCACAGTGAATCATTAAAAAAAAGAAGAAACAGTCAAAATAGGGCATTGTTAAGACAAGGGCATGCTTTTTTCTAACGTCCTGCCAGTTAAAAAACACCATGTCTGGCAATACTGCTGAGAGGATTGGGAAGGGGGGTGGGGGAGGGGTGACAGTAAGGGGAGAAAGGCAAGGAGAATGAGAAATTCCAACCCTCAAGGTTTTTCATCAAATTGCAGTTAGGGTGAAATAGATGAGTAGGATCATACTGGTTTGCTAACAAGGGAATGATGACGTTGCCCACAATTTTGCTATTTGATAGTATTTTCTCTACTTAAAGAGCATATGTTAATAGCATAATATATATTTCCTAATTTAATACTCAAATTATAATCCAGATACAGAACGATTCATTTTTACAAATTACCTATTGATTTTCATATCCTAACTACATTTAAATTTGGAATTATAAAGCTTTCTGAGTATTAAATATATTTGTGTTTTCCAACCAGAGCAATGTGAAATTATTCAAGTCTACCTAAAAAGTTCCTCACGAACATGACTGAAAAACTGTTTAAAAAAGCAGAAAATACAAACTTTCCGAAATGTGAATCATATAGTCTGAGAGCTGTATAGTAACATTTGAAATTAGGACCTTTATACAATAAATTACTTCTTAAAGAGCTAACAAGCTTTAAAATGAACTTTTAAAATAAGTGCAAGTTAAAAATAAGCAGGACATGTACTAGGTTCTGACATCTTGTTATTAATTTACAGCTGCCAGAGCTCCGGAAAACGTCGATGGTTATTTCTAAAAGTCTCACAGATGGTCAAAAGAGCAGACATGGAAACAGGACGGAAAATGAAATCCTGATGGCTGCCAAAGGGCTCCCCACGTTCAGAGCAGCTGCCCTAGATGCTGACATCGCCGCCACCGTCCAGCACCCAGGATCACAGCAAGGCGCGGCGGGGGCTCGGCTTCCCTCTCACTCTTACACAGGGGAACGAGACAGGATCTTTCTTGACTGCGGCATCAGGTCCTCGCAGGATTCCCCTTTCCCTAGACCGGGGAAGCTACTTCCTGGGGCCAAACACCAGCTTGGGCAGCAAAACAAAGGCGCCTCCATTCCAGAAGGAGCTGCCGGGCAACTAGAAAACTACTCCAGCCTCCATGTGTGCGCTCCTTCCCTTTGTTTCGTTTCCGAATCTAAGTGGAGGGGGGAGGGAAAAGACAAGGAGCGGGAGGGACGCGGGGGGGGGGGGATACAAGGGAAGGGAGGCACAAGGTGCTAGTGCGTGGCCCTTGGGGGTGGCAGTCGGAGTTGCTGCGACTTGGTTTTTTGCTTTCTACCAGAGACCTCACAACGGGTTTGCATTGCAGCAAGGTCTCGGGGAGCTCTGAACCCCTGGCCGAACAACCCGTTTGCACCGCTCCCGGGGCCCCAAGTAGCGGGGGCAGGGCAGAACTGTCCCGCAGTCACTTACGCTCTTATCCAGCTCGATCTTCACCTTCTTCTGGGAGATGCTCTTCTGGATCCTCTTGCTGAAGCTGGCGTTGCCTGCTGCCCGGCCGCACCGCTCACCGTCCTCCCGCAGACAGCACAGTTGCCCGGGGCCCGGTCCAGCTGCTCCTGGGGGTCCAGCCGCCGAGACTGCCCCGGCGCCGGGCATCTCAGTACCTGCTCCCGCCCCGGCCCCATTCCCTGCCGAAGCGGCTGCTGCGGCCGCGGCGGCAGCGACCACGGCAGCCACTGCAGCAGCCGCATCCCCACCGCGGCTCATCTCCTCAGGCGTGAAGCCGTTCATGATTCCAAGACTGGGGGCGCCGGCACGGACAGAAATCTCGCCTCGCCGCTCCGCCTCTCTCTCCGGAGATTCCCGGGTCTCCGCGGGGTTCCTCAAGCACTTGCCCTGGAGTCAGCAGTTCACTCTACACCCCAAGTTCTACGGCGGTATGGCCAAACACCAAGCGTTCCCCGCGAGCTGGTGTCTGTTGGCTCCGGGACAGTGGATAGTACTTGCAGTCGGTATACAGAGTCCAGCGGCTCCGGGAGCTGGAACCCAGCTCTCTGTCACATGGAGAGGCTTCTGCAGTTGGACCGCTGCGTCTCCGCCTTCCTCCAGCCCCTCAACCTGCGCAAGCGCAACGCGCTTTCTTTCGTCCCGCCCCTTCCACTCTGCCGCAAGGCACAACGGGAATTGTAGTACTCTTTTGGGGAGTCAGCATGAGCTCGGACCTGACTCAGCGCCTTCAAGAGTTGAAGGAACTACTTATCCCAGCATGCCACGCGGGAACGGGCCAGTGTTTTCCCCCCCTCCCCTTTAAAGTTCGGGAGAAACAGGGGCGTGTTGTTGGGTTTGCGTTGCTTTCTTGTTTCTAATCTCTCCTGGGAAATTGGTTGGTTGGGGTTTAGCTCCTGGAATTTTGCAGAGCTGGCATTCCAGACGACTAGGTCACTCAACTCCCGAATCGACGCACTAGACTAGGGCGCCGGGTGTAGGCGGGGAGTAAGGGCGTTGAAAAAAAGTTTTGGGGCCGTTATCGTATCTATGATAAGAGTTTTCGTTGTGACCACGCTTTTGTGGGAAACCCAAAACAAGAAGAACTCAGGCTATCTGGCGCTTTTCAGGTCCTAGAGGACCCGCAGCTAACACCGCGGCTGAAGGGCATTCATCAGTGCAACTTAAGAGCGCCTGCTTAAGCGAAAACACCCATCCCGACCTCTCGACGGCGACAGTCTCGCTAATGCCTGGGTTGAATGTCTTTTCGAAATCTTTTGCGTGTTTCTGCAAGGATTTGTTTTATTCTTAGGCCCACAAACACTGCCGCTTCTTGAGGTGGGACTACTGACTGGTAGACTGTAACCGGCCTTTAAGCCGCCACCCCCAACCTTTTATTTTTCCTGGAAAGGACCTGGAGAGGGCGGAGTCTAGTATCTTTTAAAAGGAGACGTGGAACCCTACCACTACCGAGTTATCCTGAGTGCTCCCCAGACGTTTTCCAGAGTGGGGCAATAAACCGCGTTTCCTGGGTCGTCCGCACTCACATGATGGGTTCTAAGCGTGTGCGTGTTTGTACATGGATGTGTGTGCATTTGTGCGGACGTGCGTTCGTGCTTGTGCGCCAGTGCTTTGCCTAGGGCGGGGTAGAAGGATGGGAGCGGCTAATAAAGCTGCACCTTGGCTAGTTCCTGTATATCCTTAGCAGTAGATACACCTTGTTTAACAATCCATTGTTTAAATTAAAATACAAAGCAATTAAGTTTTTTGAAAGTAAATTTAGACTACCTGAGTAAATATAGTGATCGATGATATTTTTTTAAAGATTTCATTTATTTATTTTAGAGAGAGGGGAAGGGAGGGAGAAAGAGAGGGAGAGAAACATCAATGTGTGGTTGCCTCTCCTGTGTCCTGTACTTGGTGACCTGATCTGCAACCCAGACATGTGCCCTTATTGGGAATTGAACCTGCAACCCTTTGGTTCGCAGGCCCTCGCTCAATCCACTGAGCTACATCAGGCAGGGCGATGATATTTTTAAAATGTAAAATGTCATCTTACCTCAACTTCAAAGCCGACCATTCCATCTGTGCACTTCCCTTCTAGGATATGACAAAGGAAAACAAAAGAATTAAAATATTACATAAATTGAGTAGTCAAAAGAAAGATGGGAAATGGTGTTATAATTTCAGTCTGCACTGTCCAATAGGGTGTCTGCTAGAGGAATGTGGCTATTAAACACCTGAAATACGGTTATTGGGACTGAAAAATGGAATTATTAATTTTATGTTAATTATTTTACATTTTAAAAACTGACCTCAGTTATTGAAAAACTTTTAAGTGTGTTTGGAACAAACCTGATATTTTTTCAACTTCAACTTCATGAAATCTAAATTCAGCATTGAGATGCTGAACTGAGATGTGCTCTAAATCTAAACTACTAGGTGGATAAGTCTAAACTACTAGTGGGATTTCAAAGACTTAATAGCAGAAATTTTAAGAAAACAATACTGCATAGCTCATTAACAATTTTTTTATCAATTACATGTTGAAATGATAATATTTTGGGTATGTTGGTTTAAATAAAATATAACATGAAAGTAAATTTTACCTGTTTCATTTATTTTAATGTGGCTACTAGAACATTTAAAACCACATATGTAGCTAACATATTTACATTAGAAAATGCTGGCTTAAAGTATTAAAACAATAATAATACCCTGTTTATGGATATATTTCCTCAACTGGTAAAATAAGAACATAAAGACAGGATGGTTACATTTCAACTTCAGGATTGTGGTCATCTCTCAGAAGGGAGGCCAAAGGATAGTAGAGAGGTTCAAATAAATTGTACCTGAAAGATCATCATCTCATTGCAACTTTTTTGGTGATAGCGCCCTATAGATAGCGCTTCTTTAGATGTTTTAAAATATTAAAATGAATATTGAAGGGGAGAGCACAGGTAGGGAGTTGCAGGGAATACTGTGATATTTCCTCAAAGGTAAATTTAGAAACATTAAAAGTAGTGTGGCCAAACATGAACTGTTTGTCTGGATTTTCTGATGTGTTACTATCTTAAATAATTTACTATAAAAATAAAATGATTTGTCAATTGCTATGCAAAAAAGAAAAGATGCTATTTAAAAAGTTATGAATCACTGACTGCATAGAACAGAATACCTGTTTAACAGTTTTATTAGTTTATTTTTCTGACATAATAAAAAGGCTGGGAGAAGATGGCTCCTGGTATTGCTTCCATAGTTCAACAACGCCAAGGTCGGCATCTATGATTTTCTTGCTTTTTCCTCATGCTACTCAGAGTAGCATTCTCACAATTGGTTGGAACTAACAAAAATCTATTAATAACTTATTCCTAATCAAGGTATTTTTTACAGTAATAAAAGAGTGATTGTCGGGTGATCAATTAACAGTTATCTACAATGGTCTAGATTTAAGAAACATGATAGAAGGAATAGAATAAGACTATGTTACTTAAAATTATTAAAACATAAAAATTCAAAAGTTAGCAGAAATGAGTTATTTATTTTAATGAAAGTTTAAAAATAATTCCACCTTTTTTAACCTAGAAAATATGTTCAGATATTAATCAAATTGACAAATTCACTCAGTGAATATTTGAGCCAATGACATATGTATAGTACTGTACTTACTAGGTTCTCTGAGATATAAAACATGATACGCATGCCCTGCCATCAAGAAACTTCTAAACAATAACTTTTTGTATCATACTTTCTACTTTATAAAACTCTTTTACAAGCATGAAATATTTGGAAATCATAACTCTGTGCAGAAGAAATTTTTATCTAATAAATAAATAATAGGCCCTATAGATCCCAGTCTATACCTCTCTGGCTTTTTCCACTTTAATTTTCTGGGGCAGATTTTTAGCTGCCAGTGTCTGCATCCCTTTGCCTGAGGATTTTCTCCTAAGGGTGGAAGAAAGTCCTGTAACAGTGTAGTTAGGGCAATTTGGAAGTGCTTGAGAATTATCAATCTCCCACCTTAGCACCCCTTATTCAATGTTCTATAGCTAATTTGGCTTTTTTGCCCTGCACATGGGATAACTTCAAGGCATGTATTTCATACCATTTCCCTGAGTTTTCCAGTGGTGTTGTGCTTCGCTCATTACTAGTGGTAGCTGACTTGGTAAGGCACCCTTTATTTACTGCTTTCCCTTCTTTATCTTACTTCCCCACCTCCCAACAGGTGTTTCCTGAATTCTCCTGATAAAGTAACTGCACTCAAGTCCTTGTCTCAGGATTATAGTGGGCATTTCCACTAGGTTATTTCCACATACCCACCCCTTGGCTACAATGCAGTTCAACAGGTGGTACATGATTCAAGCCAAGCCAGTTTGAATCCTTCCCAGGCAATTTTGTTCAATCTGAAACAGGGAGAAAAGAGATCTCTTCTGTTTGTATATATTATATTATATATAATATGTTATATAATTATACATTATATAAATATATAATATATAATGTTATATATTATATTATATATTTATAAATATATATCATGTATTATATATTTATAAAAATATATTTCTGTAAATATATGTATAAATATGTACTTTTGTTGTTGTTGTTGTTAAACTGGGACTTGAACCAGTGACCTTTCAGTTTGCAGGCCGGTACTCAATCCACTGAGCCAAACCAGCCAGAGATCTCTTCTATTTTTTAATCTCCCTTGCATTACTGTATTTCTAGTAGAACACAAAGTAGGAACTTGCTAAATATTTGCAGAATATTTAACGAATATAATCCCTACAATTGTTTCTGCTATCATACATTTATGATCACTAATTTTTAAGTGTATGAAATACTCTTGTTATAGTGTCATATCATAGTGTCATAGCATTTTCCATAGTACTCAGGACCCAGGTGCTTGAGAATTAAACTGTGCTTGCCAGCTGTTAGACTGTGCTGGTAATTTGTTGTCTTTCAGCTCCTTTCTCCTGCTCTCTCCTTTGTACTGCAAGGGTACTGGAGTCCTTAAAAAAAAAAAATTCCCAGACTCACTTGTCAGTTGGTCTCACATTCAGTTTTGCTACTGGGAGATCAAAAAGCAAGAGGAAGACAAGAAGGCATTTTTCTTCTGCAGGCTCCAGTAGCCTCAGCAGCACTGTGCTTCTCTGCCTCTAGGAGTGGGGAGTCAGTTGAAGTCCACTGGCTTCCTGAGAAGCAGGGAGCAGTTTAACCATGCAACAGTTATGTTCCAAAAGCCTCAGAAGCACAGCATTTGTGGCTTTTGGATAATACCACTTTCTCTTTCGTCCCCCCAGTGCTAGGATGGTAGCTCTTCTTGTAGTTACCTCTGGATAACAATATCACCACCCTTTTGCTCCTTCAGTAAGGATTTCCTCAATAGTAGAGGTAATAACATTCCCTCTGAAATACCCAAAGTGTTTTTCTTTTCCTGACTGGACACTGAGTGATACTGTGACCATGGGCTATTTAATTCTCTTTGCTTAACTGACTTCTTCTATCATATGAAATAGTATATCTATCTCATTGGAATTACTAGGAGGATTAAGTGGGTTAATATTTTTAGAGTACTTAGAACAGTACCTGGCACAAAGTGGACAGACACTATGTTTGTTAAATAAATGGTATTTTTCATACTCTATTTTTAAATACATATGGCATTAGCAATACACTTTATAAAAGCTAATGTCCTGCTCCATATAGCTATCCCTTTGTGCAGCCTACTCAATAATCTCCTCTTGTTATCACTGCTCGACACTATCACTTCCCTATCTCTCATGCCTGTCTTATTCCTATTCATCTCTTCTTTCATAAAACAGTATATATGTTTTTCACAGTATCTGTCTCTCACTTGCTATAGATATAATATAGACATTTTGGAGGTCTGTAGGATTAAATATTTTTATGAAATTAATGTATTTTAGGATGCTGCAGTGGTGAGAGGGATATGCTGGGTAGAAAGCAGCACTGAAAGTGGAAGACAATAGGTTATATTAGAACCTTAAGATAAATCCAGAATCTTCATAGTGGGATGTCAGGAACCTCATGTAGAAGAAAGGCTTGAGAAATACAGATTCTCTTGGTTAAATTGTGTCTCCATTAAGACTAATTGTGTCTACATTAAGACCATTTTACATTTGTATGGACTTACTTCATTGACTTCTATTTTAGGATATTGAAAATATATTTGATTTTGATCTCATACTCAGCAGGTACAGCAGACTCAGATTTTAGGGCTGCATTTACTCCATTCCCAAAATCTTAAAGACACCTTCTCAACTCCCTGCCCCCAAAAGAGGAAATGAGATAGGCCTAGAGATTACTGAATAGACAGAATTCTGCTGTGTCTGTACAAGGATAGAGCCATTGTCCAGACAATTGGTTTCAGAAATTCCTAGAATTTCTGTTGAAGTTTTTAATAAAGTAAGATCAGTACTTCAATTTTTACTGTCCATTTTTAATCTTTCAGCTTGTCCTACATGGTGTAAATACTTCTTTTTATTAATTAGTCCAGTCTTCAACTATGCATAAGTGTATTTTTAGTCTTATTAGACTAATTCTAGATTTTAAATTTAGATATCTTCAAAGTATATCTGAAAATGTCATATCATTTGTGAACGTATTTTAAAATACAAGGAAACTACTAAGCATAGTATGAAAATTATTTAGGGGATAAAGTTGTAAATATGTTACCTTTATATTTATCGTATTCACTTTTTTCTTTAGAAAAATTTTCTTTTCTTTAGAAGATTCTGGCATAATTCTCTATGCTCCCACTGAGAATTTAGTCCATCTGTGTGGAAAATAGATCTTTATGAACGTTTAGGTGTTGTCTAGTTTCCAGCTAATTGTGCTAACCCCACACAATTGCCAAAAAGTTGCTAAATTCTCTTTCCCTTTCTAAAAGTCCTTATACCTGGGCCTAGTTAGATTGATTCTCAGTTCCAGACCTAAAATCTACAAATCGTCCCAAAATCATCAGTACGCCTATAAGGAGCCCTTCCCTGTCTGGAATTTTAGTCTGAATCACTTTCTGATTGCTTCAACAGATCTCCAATGTATTTTAAAACTCGAATTTTGTAATTTGTCCTTTTTTCCCTAATTGTGGCAATGGAGGCTTTTAGAAAGTACGTAAATAACTTTTTTGGTGGACATTTAGTATATACTGGTTCACAAAAAACAGTTATCATCTTTTTTTGAAGAAAAAACAAAAGTAGCTTGGCTTACCATTTTTTCATTGAAAATGCTAGCAGTGGAGGAAAGGTATTTTTTGTTTTTTCTTAACCTGAATTTTCATTTTTTCAGAGAGATATTGTTTAACTACATCACTAAATTGAATCTCTGAAGTGAGTATGCAGTTAGGCCTCAGAACCAGTGAGGCCTAAATGAATGTGCCCCATAAATGAATGTGCCTGTTTGGTAATACTTCAATGTTTATCCTCCTCCTCTCACTGCCTTTCAAACAACTTGAAAATATTAAATTCCAACATAAGATTTATCTTTGAGAAGCTAATATGTCTGCAGAGTAATGGTTTCAGTTTTTTACATTAACTATGCAAATTGAGAGAACAATACTTATTTTATATGCAACGAATCTTATATACAATATACTATATTTTGGCTAACTATATAAGTTAATAAATAATAAGAAATAATTATTGAGAATTTATTTATTGTTCTGTGGTGGGAGAGTTTACAAAAAATGTATAATGATATTTTCTTTCCCTCAGGATTTTGCAGTCTGGTTAGATGATCAGGCTACGAAAAGTCCAAATTCTTAGACTGACTGACAGAGTAAATGATACGAATTTCAGTAACTAGCAAAATCTAGATAATTTCTACACCATCCTGCTATAGATAAATTCCAGTTTACAGAATAGCTATTTATACTTATAGGACAGTAGACCTACTTTGGAAACAGCTTCAAACCTAACTCATAATTAGTTTATTGTCAAATATTTATGTTGTTACAATCTGTGAGATGCTAAATTCAGGCAAAGTTTGGCAAATAAAGTGACATATCAGTATTATCTTGGGGGAGAAACTCTGGTAAGATCATTTTACTAAAAGACTAAGATGACTGAGCAATATTGTGTATCCAAAGTTTGGTCTATTGTAATAATAGTTTGGGTAGCTATAAACTTTTATTTCATTAAATACTGTTTTGAAGTAACAGGGCTTATAACTAATTGGTATTCATAACCAAGGAATTTCCTAGGACCCAAGTTACCTTTTTACATTTTAATTATAATCTCTTGAACACCTAACAATTGCAAAGTTAAAGTATTCATTTCCCCACATTATAATCACATATTCATAGAATGATAGAATCATACATCTTAAACGCTGAATGGTACTTCAGAAATTATCCTCTGTATGTCATTTTACAATTTCTCAATCAAAAATCAAAAGCCTAGAAATATTAAGTATACTGTGGAAAATCACAAGCCTTTGCTAGACTGTAATTTATACATTTTTTTAAAATGAAGAACAAACACTTTCCTTTTTATCATCTTTAAGAAGATGCATCATTTTAATAGAAATACATTTGGAACATTATTTTTAGAATATATGAAATTGATGTGTTCTGAAAAGAAATGGTTCTAAAATTGAGTTTTAGAAATACAATCTTATTTTCCAATTAGAAACATAACAAGATTAGAAATGCCATAAGAAACACCTTTAGTATTACTTCTTTATAGGACACTTCAGTTTTCTGATAGCTATAATAGTATGCCAAGTAATTCATGATAGTGAACTAGGCTTCTTGTGTATTTAATCCATCTCTTCAGAACGACATTTGGGACTAGATTTTTTTGTTTGTGCTATCAGATTCTGTATATAATTTTTATTTAAAAAAGGGCGTATTCTCTAACCGACAACCGTCTTTATCACACTTAAACCTTACTTCATTTATCACTTTACTGTGTATCTCAATGTTACCTCTAGGTCAGGAACTACAGCATGAGAGTAAAGTCTTGACCTCAATGTTAAAAGTAGATTAAATATAGAAATGTTTTCCTGTCCTCTGCTGTGATGGAGTAAAGAATGTAAATTAGTGTTGTCTGGGTTGGCTTCTTCTGTGGGCTGTAAGGGAAGGATCTATTCCAGGCCTTTCTCTTTACCTTGTAGATGGCCACCTTCTCTTTGTGTGTTTTCACATCATCTTGCCTCTTCGGCTGTATCTGTGCCCAAATTTTCCATTTTTATAAGGATACCAGTCATACTGCATTAGGGGCCTCCCAGCTTCAGTATGACCTCAACTAATTACATCTGCAATGGCCATATTCTCAAATAAGGTCAGTCCCAATTGTGCTATAAAAGCACACAAAAATGCAAACTGACAAAATAAACCATACTACATTATTTAAATAGCAATAAACAGATCGCCAATAAGTACAACTTTCAAATTTATTTTTAAATTCAGTAGCATTAATTAGGTACATGTATAATAGGGCTGCACAACCAATATCTTTCAAAGGAAAATACATTTAAAAAACCTAGTTTTCCTCAGTAAAGTTAGATTAATAGTTGCTGGTTCTGAGGTTCTACTGAGTATAATTACTGATTACAAAATAAGCAAGAGCACACAGTCCAACAACTTACTGAGTTGAAGTTACTGAGAAAATAACACAGACTGTTTAAAATCTGCTGAAACCAACCATGAGTGCAACATATGGGCCAAAAGGAAAAAAAATAACCTCCAAAACTAAATAAAACACAGAAACAGCGAACTGTCAGTGAAACTACTCCTACCCTGGGAAAAGCAGCTTGTGACTCTAGAAAGCACTAAGTTAAGGTAGTTTCGGTGCACTCTCGATTGGCTACTAACACGAAGTTAACTCAGGCTTGGAGGAGTCTGTAAAATGCTGCTGCATGCAGCTTGGTGAATATATGCAATTGGGGGTGCGGAGCAACCACCACATTGCTTTTATAGGAGTCTCAAGTGGATCTTTGAGGTTGGAAACTTTTTAAACACTATCACATTAAAGGGACGAGATAGGGAATAACGAGGTGACAGCTAGGCCACCAAAGGTGGGGAGGCCACCAGGGCTTCGACCTCTACACCCCGCGGTCGGATGGGCGGGCCCCAGCACCGCTGGCCGCAGCCCGGAATCCGGAATGGGATTGTAGGGGTGGGGCCGGGGGGAGGCCGCCAGCCTCCGCCCCTCCGGGACCCAAAATGCGCCCCTGTTTACCTCTCAGTATTTGACACCGGAGACAAGGGGGTCAGGGAGGGCGGGAGGGACCTCCCGAGGGAAACTCAACAGACCGAAAGCGCCTTACTTTTTCAGGTCGGTTTGTAATACCTCTGGAGAGGCGAGACCAGCTGCCCTCCCGCGCCCTTTCCCGGGTCCCCCGCCAGCTGTCTTCCTTGGGTTCCACCCCACCCTCAGCGACGACGGGCGGGCGGGGGCAACCGGTGCGCAGAGTAGGCTCCTAAGACTTTCCCCCTTCATTATTCTTTGGATGGGGCACAAGATAAACAGGACCTGGACAATGGTCGGGGCAGGACAGGCTGCTTCTGTTTTCTCAGCGACGGCAAACTGAGTCGCCCCCACCCCCACCTTGAGAACGACCCCCATGCTCGCGACTTGGTATTTTTAAATCTGGCGGCGCTTCTCCTCTCGGGCCAACCACTCCCCCCCGTTTATTGCCCTAGCCAGTCAGCGTCAGGCCCGCCATTTTTCAAACCCTCTTCCTGCCGCCAATCAAGATGGAGCAGCACATTCCTCTCCTGACCGGTTCTAACGGGTCTGGGAGTTAACGACCTGGGCGACCCACCGAACCTGCTAGGCTGGGGGTGGAGGGACGGGCCCGGCGAGACACCTACCAATAGAAAACCTCCATGGAGAGGGGGCGGGGCTTGTCAGAGTTTGAATACTCACCAGACCCAATCAGAGAGGCGCGGGTGTGGCCTGCGGTCCGGCTCGTCAAGTTGCCGTGGCGCGGAGAAGTCTGCAAAACAACAGCCTGAGGATTGGGTAAGCGATAAACCAGTTCACGCCGGAGCCCAGCGAGGGAAGCGTCTCGGCAGGGTCCTGCTACTTGGTGGGACGCTGAGGGAAACCTACCGCCAGGCAAGAATCCCCTTCGACCCCGCTAGGGTTCGTGGGCCTGCCGCTCGCCTTCCCGCACAGCCTTCTAGCCGTAGTGGCGCTGGGCCTTCGGGGTTCGCCCCGGCGAGCGGAATCTAGGTTGCGGGCCGGTGAGGGCCCCGGGGCTGTGGAGAGCGGGCGGGAAACTCGTCCGGGCTCGGTTCCGGGTTTTTTTTTTTTTTTTTTAATGCCGGTCACGAGGCGACAACTCTGAGTGGGGCTCGCGACGTGGAAGCCGGGGGACATTTCTGTCGGGAAGGGTTTCGAGGGCGCTTGCGGCGTTCCCTTCCTCCGCTCGGGCCGGTGAGCGGGCGGCGGCGTCTCCGGCCTCCGAGAGGGACTCGGTCGGTCGCGCGGGAGGGGTCTCAGCTGGGACCGTCCGGCCGGGCCTCCCGGGGAGGAGCGTGTGCGCCGAGGCGGCGTCGCCGCGACCCGGGGGCGGGTGGTCTCGCGGGGGAGCCGGGCTCCGGCGGCTGCTCGCGCGCGGAGGGGGGGGCGCCGCGGGCGGGCGCGGGTTTGGGCGGGAAGCCGAGTCCCGCCGGCGCCCACCCCCGAGCTTTCGTTCCCTCCAGGTAGACGCCGACTGTCACCATGGCTAAAGGCGACCCCAACAAGCCGAGGGGCAAGATGTCCTCGTATGCCTTCTTCGTGCAGACCTGCCGGGAAGAGCACAAGAAGAAACACCCAGACTCTTCCGTCAACTTCTCCGAATTCTCCAAGAAATGTTCGGAGAGATGGAAGGTGAGGCCGGAATGCGGGCAGCTGAGGGTCTGCAGGTGTGTCGGGGGCTGGGGCGTTAAGCAGGCGGTTTACTTGTAACTTTAACTCGCCTATCCTGCTGACTCACTCGAATCTTTCGAGTTTTAGGCAGGACTGTCTTAGGGTTTTGTTGAATTTAAGAGCTTTCAACTTGGCTGTGTTTTGACTGCTCCTTTCATGCTCACAGACCATGTCTGCAAAGGAGAAGTCAAAGTTCGAAGATATGGCGAAGAGTGACAAAGCTCGCTATGACAGGGAGATGAAAAATTATGTTCCTCCCAAAGGTGATAAGAAAGGAAAGAAGAAAGATCCCAATGCTCCTAAAAGACCTCCGTAAGTTTTTTACTTTTTAAATCACTTGAATTGCTCTTGATTTTACTCAGTTTACTAACTCTGTCACTTCCTTTCAGATCTGCCTTCTTCCTGTTTTGCTCTGAACATCGCCCAAAGATCAAAAGCGAACACCCTGGTTTATCCATTGGGGATACTGCAAAAAAATTGGGTGAAATGTGGTCTGAACAGTCAGCCAAAGATAAGCAACCGTATGAACAAAAAGCAGCTAAGCTGAAGGAGAAGTATGAAAAGGTACACTCTTTAAAGACAGGGTTGAAATTAAGTAGATAATTTCTAAGTAAGTTATGTCAGAAGTAGATATAAACTGTAGGAAGTTGGGAAGTTTAGGTAATTTTGTATTAATGGTTATCAGCTGTTTTTGAAAAGGCCTAATGAAAATCGTACACTCAGGTAATACAAGCTAATTGAGAAATCTCCTTTCTTTTTTCTTTGCTATTTTATTGAATTTCTTGAGGTGATGTTGGTTAACAATATATAGGTTTCAGTTGTACAATTCTGCAATACAATTTCTGCATATTGTGTGTTTACCACCCCAAGTTAAGATTCCTCTCACCATTTATCGTCCCCATGACCCTCCTACTGAAACCAGTGTGTGTAGCACTGGTGGGTTCCTGCATAGAGACTCATTTGCGGTTATATAGGTGCGTCTAAAATGTGAGGTTGAAGGGGCAGGGGGTGTTAGTGAGAGTGCTGACATTGATTTAATACCACCCCATCATTTTACGTCATTAGCTTTTTAAGGCCTAGAAGTAATAAGAGGTCTCAAAACTGAGTTGGGCAGGATAATTTTTAAGACAGTCACAAGGGTTATTGGTCAATAATCTTAGCTTGTTTACAACTTAGTGGTTTTCAGTTGAGAAATTACACCGGATGCTGATTGTATTTTCTTGACGATATTTCAGGATATTGCTGCATACCGTGCCAAAGGCAAAAGTGAAGTGGGGAAGAAGGGACCTGGCAGGCCAACAGGCTCAAAGAAGAAGAACGAACCAGAAGATGAGGAGGAGGAAGAAGAGGAGGAGGATGAGGAGGAGGAAGAGGATGAAGATGAAGAATAAAAGGCTATCCTGTAATGATGCGTGTGGAGTATGTGTGTGCTCAGGCAATTGTTTTGCTAAGAATGTGAATTCAAGTGCAGCTCAATATTAGCTTCAGTATAAAAACTGTACAGATTTTTGTATAGCTGGTAAGATTCTAAGTAGAGAAAATACTTTTTTCAAATGCAGGTTGTAGCTTTTTGAGGGGGCTACTACATACAGTTAGGTTTTAAGGCTTTGGATGTTAAAATGTTTCTAAATATTTAATGGTTTGTTTAATTTCTTGACTTGTGTATGGTAGCACAGCAAACTCATAGGAATTAGTATCAATAGTAAATTTTGGGTTTTTTAGAACGTTGGCATTTTGTTTTATAAAAAATTTTTGTAATAAAATTATGTATATTATTTCTATTGTCTTTGTCTTAATATGCTAACTTAACTTTTACTTTAAAAAATACTTAGGGTCTGGAACCATGTCAGCTTTTTTGTATTTCTGCCTAATAGTTCTTAGACACACTTGAGTTAGTAAAATTTTTGCTAAAAGAAAATCGGTATGTTTGTGTTCATATTTACAAAATGTTCTATAAAAATCAGATCTGGAATTTAAAGAACTTAAAAATTTATGCAGTTTTACAAAATGAACGTTCTTGACATTTCTTTTATTAGCTAACGTGTCCACTACTCAAGGGTTTTTTTGTTTTTGAACCTACATTTTATTTTGAGGGCAACTTGAATATGAGACAGGAACTAATACAGTGAATCTATACCTAAAAACACAAACTTAAAAAACATTGTTAGTTACAAGGTGTATATTTTTTGATAATGAACTATTCAAGGTAGAATACTGAGGTGAATTTTGAGTTAAATCTAAAAATTAGTGGTCTTAAGCTTTAGAACTCTGGGTCACCTAAGCAATTGTGATGGCTCCTGTGATGTCATAACAAATTTCACTAGGACCTACACAAGGGCATGATGTTTTTTTGAGAAATGCTCATTTGAGAAAAGAGTTGGCTTGTATTTAGATAACTTTTGAATAGTTACCAGAGTCTTAGTGAAAGTTGACTATCTGTTGCTAGGTAATTACAGAAGAAACCTATCTGTTGATAGTTTCATAGTTAAACCTGACGGTCTTGGTTACCTATGAAGTTTTAAAGTAGCCAAAATTCTTATCCAACCATGGGACTCTTGGTGGTGTATCTTATGCCATATTTGGAACAAATATTTAGTAAGGATTATTTCATAAATACCAGAGTTTTAATTGGAAGTGAGGTATAATGACCAGAGCAAATGGACTTAAGTAAAATCTTCAGACCTCCTTATCATTGCCTGCTATTAATCATACCCTAATGGATATACGTATAAAGAGGTATTTTTGCTGACCATAGAAGGAAAACTAATTTATATTTTTAAAAATATTTTTTGGTGTTATGTGACAACACTAAAAAATTGGTGGTTATTTTAGGGACATACCTAGGTCTGGATCCCAGTTCCCAGCTCTACCAAATACTAGCTGCAAGAACTTTACCTTTGAGCTTGTTTCTCCCCATTTGTAATAATAGAGTTAATAACTACTTCACAACACTCTAATGATTAAATGAGGATGTTATAAAGTATTGAAAACAATACCTAGAACATAGAATATTAAATAGGAGTTTGTAAAATTGAAATACAGTAAAAGTGTTTTCTTAAGGATTTCTACATCTATAAATAAGATCAATGAGGCAGACCTTTTAGGTTCCTTGTCACTTTTTTTTTTTGAGGTGGGGGTTTTTTTTGTAATGGCTTTCATTCTGTTCTTTATATAGACTATAAGTTTCCAAGCTAAGAATAACATTCTTTTAATCAAGAGCTGTTCCAGAATAAGTTCAGGATTTGAGATGAGTTACCATATTTGATATTCTGTAAGTATGAACCAAATTTTAAATCTCTCTGAAAGATTATTAGACCAGTAAGTTTCCAAGACTAGGTGACTTCAAGTAGTACGATAGTTATGTTGGAAAGCACTGAAATAGGGATGAAAAGGAGGTTCTAGCCCAGACCAGCCTGTCCTTGTGGGTATGTTTATGAAAACCCTGTTTTTCTTTTTAAAAATAAGTGCTACCTTAATGGTACAAAATGTAAAAGGGCTATGTATGGGATAGTTCATATCCTTGATTCCCAGCTACCTGCTTGATTCTTTCAGGACAACTAATGCAGTAATTTATTCTTCAACTTAAGTGTATGTATATCAGTGTTGCATAAGTGGAAGGTTACTAGATACACTATTGTACCCCTTATTCTCATCATTGTAGAGATTGTTCTTACACATTCATTTAAATTGCTGTCTGCATAGTGCCCCATTGAAGATTTACACAGTTTCTTAAAGTTAGGTTTTTGGGTTTTTTTGTTTTAAGGACAATGTTGTGAACATCCTTGTAAAGTGATTTCAAAAAACTTAAGTTTGTATGTTTTTAAATTTGCTAATTATGACAGCCAGAGTCTGTACTTGGTATATGGTAGAAAACTGTTCTGATGCTTTTGCTAACTTACTGAAGCCTGCCAAAATTTCTCTTAGTAGAAGTTGTACTCATATCAACTCCATAGCAATGTTTTGGAGTGCCTCTTTCCTGATCTCAGCAACATATTAGTTCTCAAACTTAATCTTTGCTATTCTGATACGTTAAAAGTGGTTCCTTCTATTAATTTAGCTTATTTTTAAGAGCCATTTGTATTTCCTGTGCTTTTTTTCCTCTCATCGTTCTATTGGTAATCTGTAGGAATTAAGGAAAATGACCCTTTGTGACATGCATTGGAAATATTTTTATCTTTAATTTTTTGACTTTGTTTATGATGATTCTGTCATGCAAAGATTTGTTTTTATGTAGGCAAATTGTTTAGTGACCTTAGGAAGCCTTTCTCAAAGATTATAAAAATAGTCTTCACTTTCATTTTATTAAATTATTTGATCCTTCTGGAATTAATTTTGTGTAAGGACTGAGGTAGGGGCTCAAATTTATTTCTAGATGGTAGCCACTACTTTTAGTTTAGTCATCCAGGGGTCCCCAACCTCCAGACCGTGGACCTGTACTGGTCTGGGCCAGTTAAGAAAGGGGTGCACAGCAGGAGGTGAGTTGAATGTAATGTGCTTGAATCATCTCAAAACCATCCCTGCCCACCTCCCCTCCCTGGGTCCGAGGAAAAATCATCTTCATAAAAAGGATCCCTCGTGCCAAAATGGTTGGGGACCTCTGCTATAATCTATAAAAACAGGGTGCTGGGTTAGAAGATCCTAATGGCCCATATATATCAAAGCAGTCACTTGCAGACTTGCTTAATAGATGACAGTATACCTTTTAAGTATTTTTGCTTTTAACAACACTTAGAATAAGTAGTAAATCATAAGCTTATGATACTACCAGTAAAGCATTACCTGAAACCTGGTTTTCTATTATATATGCAACTGAAAATGTTTTACAAAGCAGCAATGATTTTATTTCTTGTGAAATAGCAAGAAAACTAAAGGAGCTATGTTGCCACTGCATAAGATTGAGTCCTTTTAAAATAAAACATATCTTAGAAATCAGCCATTTGTGGACTAGTTCTCATGACATTCCTATTGGAGACTGATTAGATGAGGTAAAGTGAGGAACATACAACCAAGTAAGCTCTCTGAGAACAGTTCATTTTTTATTTTTGTATACTGTGGTGTCTTACCTGTAGTTTCACTTTCCACAGTTTCAGTTACCTGTGGTCAAAAGCATTAAATGGAAAATTCCAGATATAAACAATTTATAAATTTTAAATTGCACTCCCATTCTGAGTAGCATAATGAAATCTCTTGACCCACCCCCACCCCCATGCCATCCTACCTGGATGCCTGAATCATTCTTTTGTCCAGCATATCCACCTAGTATATGTTACCTGCCTGTTAGTCACTTAGCTGTCATCAGAAGGAGACCCCTTTCACATAACACTGTTATAACTGTTCTATCGTTAATCTCTTACTGTGCTTAATATATAAATTAAACTGTCATAGGTATGCATGTATAGGAAAAAAACAGTATATATAGGATTCAGTACTATCTATAGTTTAAGCCATCCACTGGGGGTCTTGGAATGTATCCTGCACAGATAAGGTGGGGACTATGGTACTATATACCTAGTGCCAAAAACAGTAGGTGTTCTACAAATATTTGTAAACAAATGCTCAGGATAGAGGGGACAGCCACTATTTAGCACAGTCCTATTTGGATGGAAATGATCTAGGATTCCTAAGTCTCCAAATTTTCAAGTGGAGCTAGAAATGTAGAATTTAAAAATATAAAATCTGATTGTAAATATTAGCAATGCATTCAAATGTCTAGTTAAAGAAAACATGTCTATTGGTAAGATTCTGAACAAGGGTAACGAATTTGCCACTTCTAATCCAATATAAATAGCATAAGTGAGTATAAAATTATTAATATTTATTTGAGAGTGTTGAGAAAATTGTGTATACCTTCCAGCTGAACATTGTTTTTATTGTTTAAGAAACCCTTTCCCTGACTGGAAACTCACCTGTCTTCTAATCTGGTAGTAAACATTAATATAGACATTGTTTCTGAGGTTGTAATGGAATTTCATTGTACTCCCAAGCCTTTGTTCTTCAGGATTTACAGTGCAGACTTCTCTCTTAGCCTCATCCTGGGATTTAATATCTATAGAATATTAGCTCAGGAGCACAGTTAGGTTGCCACATTAAAAGGGTTGAAAAATAACTTCTAAGCAATATGTATTATCACATTTCAGAACTGGAAATGCTCTTTATATCAATTGGACCAGTCTCCCTTTCAGGAAGACATGGTGGTCAACTAGGACAATGTCCTAGGGCAGCTGGTAAGACAATAAAATAATTCACATTTACGTGCTATTTGATTCTCCACATTTTCCCATTAGAGATGACTTAAAGAACAAATTAAAATACAAACATGCAAAAGGAAAAACAAGGTTATGATAGAAATGAAGAGTAAGGTGATGAAAGCTTTTATCTGGGAATCAGGTCAGAGTTGGGCTGTTTCTTTTTGGTTTTATAACCATGTAACCTCTTACTTCCCTCATGTAAAATGAGAATTTTTTTTAGGATTAAGTAAGGCAATGCATTTAAGACACTTCAGACCAGAAATAGTAAATACCCAACAAGTATTAAAAGTATACATATCAATATATATGGATTAATAGTTTCTGTGATAAAAATACCAGATTCAATTCTGAAATTCTTGACAGTCAAGGTAGAGAGGAAAACTACAGTTACATAGAAAATGCACAGAAATTCCTCCTACAGGGTTCTGAGGATATTGAGTATTTGAATTGTATGTGATTTTGACTTCAATACTAAATTTGTGAACTTGGACAAATTATGTAACCCTCTCTAGCACATACAAGTGTGTGACTGTGTTTAATTTTAGCTGCTTTTGATTTTAAAGTGTTTGCTGAATACATTCATTTGGGAATTGCCTTTGTCCCTCAATAGTATCCTACTGACTTTATAACTAGTTCATTCCTGTTCATTGAAGTCATTTAATAGTCCATTGTATGATTATACCACAGTTTATCTCTTCTCCTGTTGATGGGTATTTAGGTTGTTCCAGGAGCTTTTGATATTGTAAATGCCAGTACTATAAAAATTCTTGTGCAGGTCTTCTGGTATTCAAGTGCATTTCCCTCCAGTAACCTGCCTTGTAAACTCCAGCTGTGTAAGCAGCCCCAAACGTCCCCTCTGCCTCCTCAGCAGTATCACTACTGTTTAAGCTCTACTTTCCTGTACCGTGTTTGGCTGACAGACATGGTAAACCTGGGGTCCACCTTGTGTGCTTCCTTTTTCTCAAGTATCTCACTCTGTTTTGTCTATTTTACAACTCCTGAAAATTTCTACCCCATATATTTTGTCCAGTTTTACAGCTGTTTAGGGCAGGAGGATAAGTCCAACACTATGTTATGTATGGTCAGACACAGAAGTCTATTCATCTCTATTTTCTACTGAAAGTTTTGTGCATTTAATCATTAATGCAGCTAGAGTTTATTTGCTCATATCAGAACCCCAAGACAAGCTTCATAATTTAAAAAACACATTCTTCAAGATGCACTTAGTTCTATTCAAAAGTTAAATTGGTTCACTGCAAACTACATTCTACACATGCTATACAAAGGGGGTGAAGTAGGTAACAGTTTATTCCCTTATGGATAACCACTTTACCCCTAATTTAAGAAAAGGAAGTTTAACTTCTGAACGTCATTTCTTCACTTGTAAAGTGGGGGTAGTATCTCACATATGAAGCACAAGTGCACATACACATAGCCTTTACAGAAGATGTGCAGTGTAGCTGTTTAAAATCTGATTATTGACAGGTGATAGCTAACATTTATATTACCCTGACTGTATGCAAGAACCATTCTAAGCATTTTATGTAGGTAAACTTACTCAATCCTAGTAACGATCCTATGAAATTATTATTATCATCCCCATTTTACAAAAGGGAAAACCGAGGCATAGAGGTTAAATAACTTATCCAAAGTCAGACAAGTAGCCCGGACTAGTATGTCTCAGTGGATTGAGTGCTGGCCTGCAAACTAAAGGGTTGCTGGTTCAATTCCCAGTCAGGGCACATGCCTGGGTTGCGGGCCAGGTCTCCAGTAGGGGTGTGCCAGGGCAACCACATATTGATGTTTCTTTCTCTTTCTCCTTCCCTTCTAAAAATAAAATCTTTTTAAAAAAAGACAAGTAACTTATTAGTGGAATAGGGTTTCCAATGCAGATAAGTCCACCATATCAATACTACTATTCAGATGACCAGATTATAACATCGGTCTATTTTGAAAATTACAGAATCCTTCATCCTACCTTTGTTCAGATGTGGGTGCCAGGCCTGATTCACTTAGAAAACTGACATCCAACAGCCTCAATTATGGGCATTTCAAAATTTTAAAAATGAGAATTACAAAGCAATTATTGAATTTAGAGGTTGTCCCTCCTTTAATCTCTAATTTCAAGGACACTCTACCAGATCATTCAGACTCTTGTCCATTTTCTTACAACAGATTGATTCTAATGAATAATATACATTTTCATAATGCTCAATAGTTTTTAAGTGCTTTCACATGGATTAATTTTCACATTCTCAAACTATTGACCTACTAGTTATCTGACTCAGGTCAGGTACTTGTCATATTTTTCATTGAATTGTAACTGGATTTATTCCCAATTATATTCTGTCTATAAAGAAAATTCATTCCAAGATTCCCGTGAGAGACTATCTTAAGAAATATGTGAGCGTCATTTACTCCAGTCTGGAGCTAAGTCACTTCTTCATATTTCTTAGGCAAAGCAGCTGAGAAGTTGAAGACACAGCAGTAGCCTAGTGAGTTTAGAGAAGTTTTCCAAATCAACACAGTCACTTACTTGGATGTTAGTTGCCATATCTTCTTGAGATGCCTTGTTGTGTCACAGGGTCTTATAGCCTACTTTTAACTTCATTTCCATAGGCCTCCCTTCTTTCTACTCACTTGGTCTTTAAGGAATTTTGACTTAAAAGAAATGTTTGCTTTCAACAGACTTTATATTGTAGAATACACTGTTGAGAAAAATATATTTATGTTGGTGAGGTTTTTAAAATCGGTAAGTGATGTTTAAAAAATTGCTATACATAGGCAATGAGATAGGTAAGCTCTGAGTATTCTAAGGACTGTAAGTAGAATTCTAACCAAAACTCAAGCACATATTCAACATTTAACTATGGTTTATGATATTTTAGCTATTATGTTAGTTTATCTTATGAACAATAAAAATCAACTTATTTCAAATGTACAGTGTTTAGATTTAGAAATGATCACAAGTACTAAAAAAACCCATGAATTAAAATACAGTATTTTATTTTTTCTCACCTAAAAAACAAGCAACCCAGAATTAAGATTATACATAAACCTCTCAAATTTATCCCTAATAAAATTTTGAATATTTATACAATTTCTACAGAAACATACAGTGTATCAAAATCTGCACAAATCAAATTTATAAAATGTGTAGAAATGCATAGTGATATTATCAACTTACAAAGCAAGGATATGGGAATTATTTCCAAAGCAGCCTACAGTAGAAAATAGTCATTATGGCAGCAGTTTCTGATGTTTTTTTGTTTGGTAAGTTTTCTGATTTCAATATAGAGAATCATTTTCATAGAGTATCTTAATGAATTGCACAAAATACCCATTTAAAATTTACATGCACATTTTATGTGCTACCTTTTTTAGGCCTATGCATAGTTAACAAGGTTATAATCTATTCAACAAGAAAAATGGAGCCTATTTACCAACCCAGGTAATTAAAGTACCAATTCTCTTACTTTCTTTTTTATAGTTGATTTCTTTTGCAATTATATAAGCATATAAATGTTTTCCTTTTAAAACATCCCTAGAGGTGAATGAAAAGTTAAAATGATTGATCATAGATCAGTAGCAAAATACAAATTGACAATTCAGAATTATAAATGAAACTCTATTTAGGGTGTTTGACTCTACAAATTTAAGGACTAAGCTTGAAGAAACAAATTTGTAGGCTTTTCTTTAACAAATGTAGGTTATTTTTTTCCTTTTCTGCCCTTAATTAAAAATATTTCCCTCTGGCAGTAGTTTGTGAATTCCTTTCATTGTAACAATATCATGATTACAGGACCGAAAATGCTTAATTTACTTGCCATTTCCCACTTCATGTCATTTCTAACCCCAAGTCAACATAGCATTTTAATATTTTGAGCAATAAAAGACTATTTATTTAGAAATTAAAATCTAACTGACCATTTGCAGTATTTGGTTTTCATAAACTGTTTTAATAAATGTTTAAATGCAAACAAGTCTTTTCACTGGAAAAATACTAATAGGAATATGCTTCCTAAAAAAATTAAGAAACACTAGGGAAATAACATCTAATCGAACAGACAGGAGTTTGTATTTGTTAATGAACTGTATTTTTAAATAGCTTTTTTTTAATTTTAAAAATGTGCAGGGAATTTCATTTGGATGTAGATATAAATGAAACATCCATTCACTCTTGGCTTGAAAGGTTGCACAGCTTAGGTTATCATAATGCACAGGAACTTTGTAAGGCTTAATCTAACAAGGGCTTGGAAATTCTTAACCTCAGTCAGAATGAACCTTTGATGTGTTTGTTTACAGTGGTGTTTGTTGCTTTTGTTACTCCCATTTCAAGATTTCAAACTGAGAATTATTTATAGTTTTCTATAATGACAGGTATTGGGGAAAAAGAAAGCCCAAATGTCAGTGGACAATTTTTCTCTGGCTGGTACACCAGCTTGCTCTCTTAGGAGTTGGTATCAACAGAGGGCACTGGGAATGCCAGCAAGTAAGGGGGCTTAATGCCATACAATCTCCAATCCCTGTGGACGAGTCTTGGGGTGTTTCCTATTGTCATTTTTTCCAAGCCATACAACATGCAATTTCAGAACAAAGGGTAGTACATAAATTCATTTCTGAGTAGTAAAAGTATTCCTCATACCGGTGACAATTCCATTATTATCATCTTATAAATTTCATCGAAAGCTCTTGAAATATATACTGAGAAATGAAAGAGGCACTAAATGTGTTGAAATTCACCTTTCAAAAAAGCAGCATGACTGTGAAGGAAGGCCACCTTGGCTAATAACCTGTGGCAGTGCTTCAAAACGATGTAAAATTAAATAAAGACAAACAGGTTGATAATCACCAAGTCGTATATGAAAGTCTGGTTATTCCAACCTTTTTTCAAGTGTGTTAAAAAAAAACATCAAACTGCCTTTCAGACCCCTGAGTGTAATCCCAAAGAAGACAACAATGCTTTTAACTCTGTTCTAAACAGAGCTAAATGCACAAATTACCAACATCATCTTAAAACAAAACAAAAAAAAGATGTAAACATCTACAAAGTTTAAGGTAAAAGCAGTTTTGTAAACAGTAACTGCAGATGATAATGTTATTGTAAAATCACAGTTTATCAATGTTCTTCGAACTGATCAGGAGGTTCTGGGTTTGGAGCTGTACAGAGTTAATAATAGTTGCAGCAGGTTTCAGGCGGTTTTCAGTCCTGTGATAATTTACGTGTCAGTAGGTAGGTTATTGGTTTCTTTTATTCTTCTAAATACTATGGATGTTATTCATTTCCCACTTTTGAGTCATTTTACTGGAGTCACAACTGGCGAGGAACACTTGATGCAGGACGTCGGAACGGTCTAAGCACTTTCCTGAAGGAATGTGAGTAAATCTGTGCAGGCTCTGGAAAACACAGGAGAGGGGAGTTTTAAATGTGCACTTTTTTGATGTCACTGAGATTAGAAGTCATTATTCGGCTTTCATATGAAGTCAATTCAAATCAGTAGGCTGTCTTTTCGTTTTGGTGATGGTTTCCTTTGCTGTGAAAAAACTTTTTAGTTTGATGTAGTCCCACTTGTTTATTTTTTCTTTTGTTTCCCTTGCCTGAGGATACATATCCAAAAAAATACCAAGAGCATGTCAGAGGGTTACTGCCTATGTTTTCTTTTAGGAGTTTTATGGTTTCAAGCCTTACATTTAAGTTTTAAATCTATTTTAAGTTTATTCTTATATATGGTGTAAGAAAGTGATCTAGTTTCATTTTTTTACATGTATCTGTCCAGTTTTCCCAACACAATTTACTTTAGAGACTGTCTTTACCCCATTGTATATTCTTGTCCCCTCTGTCATAGATTAATTACCCAAATAGCTATGGGTATATTTCTGTTCTATTACAAAATAGTCATGGGGATGTAAAGTACGGCCTAGGAAATACAGTCAGTAATACTGTAATAACTATAATAACTGTATAGTACAAGGTGGGTACTAGACTTACTGGGGGGATCACTTTGTAAGTTATATAAATGTCTAACCACTGTGCTGTACAACTGAAACTAATATAATATTGAATGACAACCATACTTGAAAAATAAAAAAAGATTTTAAAAAGATGATGATACTGTAAGCAAAATGGACAGGGGCAGGCTTCAACCAACCAAACATACATCTGACTTTGGATTTCTCAACTGCCAGTCTTCTAAGTGCTTTTATTGTTTATACAAGTAGATATGACTTATAAGTCACAGTACTGTTGGTACCTTAAGTTTAATGTAAACAAATCGAAATTCATTGTATTTCCCTCCAAATCTATTTCTCTAGTCCCTATTCTGACTAATAACACCAGCTTTTCCAGTCCTCAGGACAGAGGCATTCCTGTTACACTTCCCCTCCCTCTCTACCTCTCTCCCTCCCTTCCTGTTAAGAAGTCAGGATATTCGCAATGTCTCTGGCATCATCCCTCCGTCCCCACTGCACATGCCTTAGGATAGCCCTCATCATCTGTTGTAGGTTTCTTCACATAGTTCAGGGCTTCTCAGATGGGGGTACTCAGACTATCTAAGATACTGCCTGTAAGGTGAAAACTATTTTCTTAATACAAGGATCCCATTTGTCTTTTTCATTGTATTGACATTTATACTGATGGTGCAAAAGCAATGGTGGGTAAAAGTGCTGGCACCACAGCATAAATTAAGCAGTGACACAAAACTGCTAGTAGTCACATTCTTCATGGCCACAGGTGCACAGTTTTAAAGTCAGTTCCACTTAAGAATGTCCTTGATGAAGCAGAAGTTATTAGTTTTATTAAAACTTGACCCTTGAGTATACTTAAAATATTCCATAAGATGAAATGGGGAATATGCATAAAACACTTCTGTATAGTGAAGTGCCATGGTTATCTGGAGGGAAAGAACATCTGTAATTATTTGACTTGAGAGTTCAACTAGCTGCTTTTGTTATGGTATGTCGTTTTGAATGTGAAAGGTCAACTCACAGACAAACTATAATTATTCAAACTTGGGACTCAGTAGACATTTTCTTGAAAATGAAGTGAGTCTGTCCCTTCAAGGAGAAAAAACCCCACAAAAAACAAATCCACCCATCTGACAGTATTTGTTGCCATTGATACAATTTGAGTTTTCAAGCAAAAATTAAGAATTTTCAAAAACTGTAACCACTACCATGAACTTGATAGCTTCCTTATACTCATATGTTTTGAAATTGTACGGTGAAATGTGTCAACATTTGGAAAATCATAACTTAGTGGACCAATTTTCCAAATGAACAACATGATGTTACAAAAGCTGACATGGGTAAAGGAGCCATTCAAAGTGTAAGAAAGACCAACGGGTTTTAGTTTAACATTGGAAAGAATGCTCACTTACGTGGTTTCAGATTCTACATTGCAAATAACTTTTAAGAAACTATCACTTATTGACTTGTGTAGCATTGAAAAATAGCCACAATTATCTGAAAAGGCAATTAAATTACTCTTCTCTTTGCCAATTGCATGTGTATGTGAGGCTCGATTTTCCTCATATACATCAACTAAAACAACATATCAGTTGAATGCAGAGGCAGTATGAGAATTCAGCTGCCTTTTATTAAGAAAGACATTAAAGGGATTAGCAAAACTATAAAACAATGTCATTCTTCTTACTATTTTTGGGAAAATAGTTATTATTTATGAAAAGTGTTATTTACATACACATGTAATAGGGCTAGTATGTTTTACATAAATTCTAAATTAATATATAAATACTTATAAAATTTCTCAGACTTAATTTACAATTTTGGGTATATTGTTAGCTGTAATCTACATAAACAAAGTCTGTGTGAGGAGAGTCTCCATAATTTTTAGGAGTATACATGGAATCCAGAGACCAGAGTATTTGAGAACTCCTGATGAAGTTTAAGAGTTCATAATTCACAATGTTTCCAGAATTATTTTCCTGAAAGTATCCACTGTTTACTATCATTGCATTCCTCAAATAATGTCAACTGTTCTCCAAAACTTATGAAATGAAATTCAATGTTCTTTCACATGGAGGGCAATTTAGGGATACTATACTATATGTGATTCCTAGAATTTTCTATGCACTTTCATTCCCTGCCTTTGCTCATCCATTTTCATATTTGTCCTCCATATAAAGCCTTTATATACCTCAGTGATACTTCCTATATAAAACCCATCAGAAATAATTCCTCCTAATAATCTCTCTTCTGTTGCATTATGGCATTGTGCTTATTTTTATTTCTGCATTTTCCCTTCTCTGATATTGTAGTATGATGTGCTTTAGCTATTTTCTGAAGTCACTACATCATCAGGCACCAGTGTACAGGGGTGGGCAAAAGTAGGTTTAAGTATCTATCCACTTTCATTGGTTGTTGGTTAAATTACCCACCACCATTACCCAAAAGATAAATCATAATTAAGGATAAGAAATAATAATAAGAAGACAAATAATATGAATAAATAGTAATAGAAGAATAAGCTCTATGTTTCACACTCACAACTGTAAACCTACTTTGCCCACCCCTGTATATTTAGTAATGTTTGATACACAATTTGGTGCTGTGCCCTTTAAAATATCTAAAATATATACATTCCATTTTTTTAATCTATTACTTCTCAAAGGTAGCTTCTGATCTTTTAGCCTTCTTTTAGTACATTATTCATACTGTTCGTACTGACCCGTATCACTTACTACTATTATTCATTTCTTTGTGGAAATAAATGCTCTGTTCTTCAAGATTTATGTTGATTTTATTTTCCCTAACTTGTTATTAAAAAAAAATCAGCACCTGACACATCCTCACCTCTTCACAGTAATTACCTATGAATGCTGATGACTGGGAGTATTAAGCTGGGTCATAATAACATACCCGCATAGCAAATGCTTCCACAACAGAGTATTATAAAAATATTAAATGAGTAAATAAAGTTGAGGGTTGCCAGGTTCTTTCAGTTTGAGGCAGCTTTCCCAACTTTACGTTTTACAATAAATTTATTTTAGCCAAGTCTAGACTTTGAAAATTATAAAATATATATAGCCATTAATATGTTGGAATTCTCAATTTGGCATAGGACACTGAATATTCACAGCTAAAAGAGAAAAACTGTTCCCTCTCAGCTGTCAGCTAAATAAGTAAATATGACCTTTAAAGCACGAAACAGGCAACATTTATCTAACTTCTGTATTTTTCAAATAGCAATAAGGAAGTTGTGAAGGCCTAGCGTTAAGTGTTATTAGTCTGTCTCTAACTCCACCTGCTGGCAACATGAAATATAAACACAGTATTTTTTATGTTCCATCTATCTTCACAGAACACTGATTTTTCCAGGTAACTGAAATTAGTGGGTCTTCATGGACACTTTGTGACCTCATTACATGACAATACTGCACCAGAGAATAAAAGTGATGCTTCATTATGGAACAAGGAGTCACTAGTGCTCTGGGAAATAAAATGACTAAATGAGAGGGGAATACAAGTGAATTTGAATGCTGGTTTTAAGATTTATACATTTAAATTCTACATGACAGCTGTTATTAAAACCAAATAGCATATACTTATTATTTCCTAAGTTGAAATGCAGAATACCTTGAAGTACTGCCATTCCTTAAATTCATTTAGATTGCAGTGTGTAATCATGATTTTTGATCCATCAGGCCCCTTTGTCAAACACTGGTCATACTGCATGAGTTGATTAGCTTCGTTGATTCGGAAAAGCTATTAAAAAAAGAAGTAAAAAAATAACAGGCACCTTCTCTGCTGATATACAAAAATAAATAAACTCAATGGCTATCTTACTTTTCTATAATTTGTTGTATGTTCAGAAATGTAAGTCCAAAGACAGGAAATATATTCATTCTGATGTGAGCACAAACCTGCACTCACATCTGAAGGATTATGTTCTTTAGCCTCTTAGATACAGAGTGGGTCATTAACACATACTTATCATGTACCAACAATGTGAGAAAATAAAAAAGTGAAAACAGACCCGATGTTTCACAATCTAAACTAAAGACAAGAAAAATACGTAAAGTAGGAAAATATAACAGTAAAACATACATTACTGGCACAACATTCCAGCATATTGAGAGGAAATGTGTAATACTAAATAATATTTGCAAATAAAATTGTTAGGGAGCTAGACTTACATAATTATAGTCTCACACAAGATTATAGTCTGATTTCTTAGACATAAATTCCAGATTCTGATTGCTTGTGTGAAAAGCAATACTGCCATTATACCCTTGTTTAACAGAAAGATTTAGCATTGTTAGTTTCTTCACAGAATGTTTTTACTTTATTACTTTCCAAAAAAAACACTATCACCAAATTGAAAAGCAAAAGAAACCCTGTGATCCATAAGCCTGGCAGTTCCCACTGAAGAAGCGATTTCAATGTGAGAGGAAGTTATTTACCTGATTCCCTCCCATCCGGTGGCAGGGTCCCAGCTCCACGAAGCCTCCGTTTGTCCTCCCCATGCTATCAATGCAGTAAACGGTTTCAAAGCCTCTGATCTAAAAAAAATGAACCAAGAACCGAAAGACAGGCAACCGTTTAGTTTTTACTAAGTCCTAACGTAAAAGAGTTTCATGTTAACTATTGCAGTTCACAGTGGAAATCTGGGTATGTGTAATGCCAGGTTATTATCGTATTGTCTGTCTTGGAGTAGTTTAGAGCACAGTAGTCATCTTTTAAATTATTTGTGGTCTTTAAGTCAATATTGGAATGAGCTCATTCTGACAAAGGTTTGGACTATAGATTTTGATAAAATACTACAGAAGAAAAGAAATTAAAAGATACTATCAAATACAGACTCAGATTCATGATAATTCATGTGAGTGAGAAGCGAACAGAGTTACCTAACTGCGGTGGTCAGAGACACTGGCCCTGGAGGTCCAGACCAGAACTGAGTTTGTAAGGTAACTCCCAAATGGCTACGTGGCACTGTTGGCAGCTGCCCCCTGGAACCCAGGGGGACAAAGTTATAGGAACTGGATAATGTAAGTGAAAAGCCAACACAGGTTTCCACCTTAGGAATGCACATTTTGTATAAAAATAACCTTTTTCCTTTTTGGAAATATTATACATCTCAATTATAAATTACCATAGTATTTGGATAAAATGTTTTATTAATTCAGTCAGTATATATTGACTGAGTACCTGGGACAACATAAGAGCTTTAGAAGATACAAAGAGAAGCAAGTCATGGTCCTGAGGACCCTCAGGCCTGTAGGGAAGCTGAGGGCTAAGCGTCAGTCAGGACTAAGTGGGGGATGAACATGCAGAGAAAGGAGCCTCTCCTGCCCCATGGAGCAGCTGGTGGGGCTTACCCTGGAAAGTGCAGGGAGGACAGAGAAGGGAAGTGCAAGGTGCTGGGGACAGAATGGGGAGTGGTTAAACTGAAGATATAGTCAGAGTGAGACTGTAAAGGGAAGACAGGAAATTCCATCTACTTATTTACCTATGCATTTATTTATCCATCAAATATTAAGGGAGTACTGTGTCAGGTATATTGTAGGCTATGATACACCTGTGAACGAAATAAAGATCCTTGCCCCAGTGAGCTTATATTCTAGGGAAGGAAAGACAGAATAGAAGGCAAAACCATAATGGATATGTTAGTTAGAAGGGGATAGGTATTCCCTGGCTGGTGTGGCTCAGTGGATTGAGTGCCAGTCTGTGAACCAAAGCGTCACAGGTTTGATTCCCAGTCAGGGGGTAGGCGAGAGGCAACCACACATTGATGTTTCTCTCCCCCTCTCTCTCCCTCCCTTCCCCCCTCTCTAGAAAGAAATAAATAAAATCTTTTTTTAAAAAAGTGAAAGGTGCCATGAACAGAAAAGAGAAAAAGCAAGTTAACTGGGTGTGTGTCCAGGAGTGTTTGAGGGATAGCAGGGTGGATCTCATTGAGAAAGTGACATTTAAGCAGACTTGAGGTATACATATGAGTTAGCCACACATGCAGAGGGAAAGCGTTCCAGGCAGAGAGGACAGCAAAGGCTTCCTGCATTAAGTAAGGAAGATGGTGGGGCCGGATTAAGTGAGGAGAGTAGTAGTAGGTGAGGCTAGAGAGGAATGGGGCTGGACATGCTCGCCCGAGAGGGCACAAGAAAGGACTTTGTCTTCCCTCCGAGGAAAAGGGGCTGTCACTGCAGGTTTCTAACAGAGGAGTATCAGGATCATTTCAAAAAGATCAGTCTGAGTGCTGTGTTTTGAACAGGACGTAGGAAGGCAAAGTTAGCCTCAGTGAGATGTGGCTTAGACCAGAGTAAGAAAAGGTTGGAGTATGCATCTAATTGTAAAGTGAGAGAGAAGGAAAGGATTCAGAAAAGACTGCGAAGCTTTGGCCTGAGCAATCAGCAAAGATAGGCTGGAGAGTGGAGACAGGGACATCAGTTCTGGATAAGGTGAGTTTGAAATGTGTATTAGACATTCAAGTGGAGATGCCAAGTAGGCAGTTGGATATACTTGTCTGAGCTCTGGGAGAGTGATTTAGGTTGAAGGTAGAAAGTGGAGTCATCTGCTCGTAGGTGGTTTTAAAGCCATGAGACTGGACAAGGTCACCAAGAGAATTCTCTCCTTTTACATAGAAGGCAACTATACTAATTAGGTGTTCTCCGCGGTTAAAAGATAACCAAAAATGGGGTCCGAACCGCCAAGGGCTATGGTCTAGTTGGGACTTAAACACAATTTGCTGTCATAGTAGGCAGAGGTGAAATAAGTGTACAGGAAAAAGGCAGTAAAATGGGGTGCAGAAAGAGTAGCATAGTGTCCTTTGCTGGCTTCTGTTCCCAAACTTGAGATGTTGGAGTTCTTTCGGAACAGATCCTGTCTTCTTTTTCCTATCTATATTTTTCTCATTCAGTCCCACAAAACAACCCACCTGGTGGTGGCTCCAAACACACATCCTTAGATGTATATTCGGCGTGTGCCCCGGGTTTCAGTATCATTAATACACAGCTTACCATCTACTTGACAGCCAGCCCCACCCGGGCCATTCTCGAGTCCAGAACACCAAGAGGGAACTTGCTATCCCCACCCCGAGCATAAATCAAATCATGCTACCTTTCTGTTTAAAACCCTCGTATGACTTTCCAGCACACTTAGGATAGCAGGCCCCCTCCTCACCTGCCTGCCACCTCGCCTGATTTTCTCTGCTCTTTTCTGCTTATCCAACATGCAAAGCATTCCCCGACTCAGAGTCTTTAAAGTCACCCTTTTCTTTACCTGGAACACTTCCCTAGCTCTCTGATTTCCAGGTTCTTCATTATTCAGATCTCAGATTAAATGTCACCTCCTCAGAGAAGCCTTCTCTACCTGGTCCCTATGTCCTCTTGAATGTCACCTGCTTATTTCCATTATAGCTCTTACCTCCATCTACCATTATCCTCGTTTCCCCTGTTTTTTTTTTTTTTTTTTTTTTTTTGTCTGTCATCCACTAGCATGCAAGGTCCCTGAAGAAAAGGAACTCATTCATCTTGTTTTCTATCTAGAACCATGACTGGCACATAATAGGCCCTCAACCAATATTTGCTGGACACAAAATTAAACAAAAGCATGTAGAATGGAAATTTCATGGCATGTTTAGTATAGTTACGGGGTAGCACCTGCAAGGGTGAATGAATGAGAAATGCTCCCACTTACAAAGGCAAGTTTGAAGAAAGGATAACACGGATCAATGCATTTGATTTTCATTATTTTCAATTACCATTCATTGATTCATTCACTTGCCCAGCATTTTCTGAATGCCTACTATATATGGGGGCCTCTGCATTAGTTCACTGGAACACAATGATGAACAAGCACTTATAGACTGGTTGAGAGAGGCGTAGTTTTGTGTTATGAAAACTCATAGAAAAATCACAGGACTGAGACTTTTTGATGGAGTGGGAAAGAATAAGAAAGGCTTTTCAGGACTGGTGATCTCTACATTGAGAGCAATAGAATAAGTTGGAATTAGCCAAGAAAGGGAGTTGGATGGAAGGAAAGAAGTGGCAGGAGCTAGAGAAAGAGGACAGTGTTCCTTCCTGACTAGAAAGACCCACATGCAAAGGCTGAGAGGAGGGGACACAGAGCGGGTATCAGGGTAGTTGTAACTGCTTGGTGGAAAGGAGGGGGAAGTTACCAGACAGTTTTTACCCAAACTTTCCTCCAAAAATTCTTCTCTCTCATTCACTTCCATCTCTCTCTGCCTTCTCCCAAACTCAGTCTCCAAACACACACAGTTTGAGATCTGAATATTGCTGATACTTACTTCTCCCCAGTCAACATTTTTGGGTGGCAAAGGGTAGTGTGAGGTGATATCATAAGCAATTTCTTCCATGAACCATTTGAAACTCTTGCAGTTGTGATCTTCTCGAAATTTTTTCAGCTCAGAGATGTCCCCATATGCTAACGCCCTTGACTCGGGACGACTAGCATAGAAGTAGTCTTTATACTCATCCCACCAAACCTCTACAACTCTAACATAGTTCTGTAAAAAAGAAAGTGAATAGCATGGGACAAATAAAAATATCTGTAACATCATAAACAGCCTATCTTAGACATATGGAGTATGACCAACATAAAACAAACTTATTTCAGTAAGACCTAATATTTAATTAAACAACAAATGCAACTGAGCTAATGACTATACTATGTCAATGGCCAAGGATAAAATCATCATGCATGTTCGGCTAAAAAGTGATGGCACAGACTCTTGGCTGAGAGAGCATACCTAGCCTCAGAGAATATATTCCATCCTGCTTCTGAAGGAAGAAACTGATACCTAGAGAGGGTTTATGAGAGGCTGACTAGACATTGGTACTCCTCCCAAAATTATCTCCATACTACTAGTATACATAGGGAAAAATCCCATTTTAGAAACTGTCATGAAAAATGATAGCTCTGTTTAATAACAACACATTTTTGTAAGTGGCTTTGTTCATCTTCTTACAACCATAATGGGATCATTTTACCATAACCCAGAATCAACTGGGTATTTTCTGCAGTAAGTGCAAATCAGTCAACATTGTGATAACGGGCAAAGATTTAACTTCTAAGGTTTTACTGAATGCTGCATGTAGGCACAAATATATGTGACAGATTTAGCACATACGCAATCTAGCCCCTTGGCCTTCTCTATCATGCATAAGCAAACTTTGTGGATAAAGGGCCAGAGTGTAAGTATTTTTGGCTTAGTGGGCATACAGCTTCTGTTGCAACTACTCAACTTGCTGAAAAGGTAGTAGTAGGCAATGTATAAATAAATGGGTGTGGGCTGTGCTCCAATACACCTTGATTTACTAAAAAGGGCTGGATCTGGCCCATTGGCTGTAGTAGCCGACCCCTGTTCTACATCAGGAGAAGGAAAAGCTAGCATTTCCTATTACATTTTTTTCTGGACTACAAGATAACTTTCAAAGGATGAATATGCTCCTGCAAAAGCCAGTGGCTTCAACAAAGTTTTAAGCAGCAGTATCCTAAAACAGCATGAGATATTATAGCTAAGTATTTTGAACCCTTGCAAACCCATCCAAAATTAGACATAGTCCATGTCTTCAAGATACTAATGAATGTGAAGAATTAAGTATACATGCATAGGGTTCTAGCAACAAAAAGAAGGAATATTTGTTTGGGGTGGAGAGGGCCAGAGAGGCACCGTAAGGGATGATGGATGGCTCAATCTAGAAAGAGTGGTTAATTAAGTGAGAATCGAATTGAGGGCCAGCAGAAATGCAAATGAAGTGTGACAAATCAAGGTGCATTTGGAGTCCTCCAAGTAGTTTACCATAAATGGAATGCAGGGTTCAAAGAGAAAACTCACCCCACTTTCCTCATTCCAAGGTGAGAATAATCACAGTCTTTATCTTATGGTGTATTGTAAAAATTAAAAAAACTTGTGGAAAGCATTTAGATTTGTGTCTGGTACCTAGCAGGCAATCAAAATGGGTTAGCGATTATTAATATTATTTATATTTTGTATGAGAGGCAGCAAAAGGTTTTAAGCAGGTAACAGACATCAGACTTAATTTTCAAGGGAATAACACTGGTGGTGAGTGGAGGATGGACGGAAGGACATGAAGTTGACGGCAGAGAGCCACGTGGGAGGCTGTTTAATATCCATGGGAGAGATTTGAAGACCGGCACTGAGCATAGGAAGCAATGGATTTAAGAGGTATGTATGAGGTAGATTTATCAGGGCTTGGTAAGGTGAGAGGCGAGTTAGACAACCCTAACATGCCCCCTAGGTTTCATTCATGGGAAAATAGAGAATTCATGGGAGAATAGAGAATATGGGAAAAGGAATCATTTTTGAGGATAAGTTTAAAAGTTCAACTATGTTGGCATTGAAATATCTAGGAGGATAATTTTAGAAGACAATTGATTATGGTCTGATGCTCAGAGAAAACAAATGGGCTGGGGAAGTCGACCTAGGCCATTGGCACCCTGGTGCCTGAAGCACCCGGCACTAAAATTGGAGAAAAGAAAGTGCCTGGCACGTTCGAGGCACTCACTGAGGCATGCTGAACAGGATATTCAGTGTGTAGTGTTCTTGAGAGCTGCCCTTAATTTTTAGAGTGGGTGAGTATTTCCTCCTCCTCGTTTCCTTTTCCTATCAGCAAAGACCTGCTTGAATCAATCTGACTTTCATCAGCTCTTCAGGACTGTGGATCTGACTCAAAGGTCAGGTTCTTCTCCTGCAACAGCAGTCAGGCCTGCTGTTGATTTGGTGCATTTTTGTTTCAGTGTGGGTATGTTAATCTCACCCCCCCCCGTTGTAGCTGGGGCTCTATTTCACCACTTCTAAGCTTATTTGGCCAGTTAGAAAGCTCTGTGTTTGTTCTTAAAGCCTAGCTATCTCTGCCTCCATGACCTATTCCCCTTTTGGGAACTGTCCCAAGTTGCATCTGCAGCCAATAATCACCTTCCTTCTGCCCTTGACTTAGTTAAGGACTCCAGACAAGGAAGGGCACCAGAGTTAGAGGGTCCCAGAACTTAGGACAGCAGCCCCCCAAAGACACTTCAAAGTTGTGCTGTCAAGGACAGGGGCCGGTGGCCTCCTAGCAATGGAACCTCTGGCCTCTGTCAGGAGCTTCCCTGGTTTGTCCCTGGTCTGAAGGAGGAAGGCATGAATCTTTTGCAAGTACTGTTCAAAATTTGCTTTTGTTTACTACAAAAACTCAATATGATTAACTTTTTTAAGCCAAAAAAGAAAACCCCACCATCCAGCACAGTACATTTTGGGAAGATGTCTGTAGTACATGTTGCTGTGAAATCAGGTCTTGCAGGATACGGCTGTTTGTCATTTTGATGTGTTTAAAATATATATGTTAAAAATATTTTACTCATTTGTGACTAATGGGAGCTGATATTTTTTCCTTTCCACTGCTTTCCTACAGAGTGTCGGTGCTTTTTGAATTTATCTCTGTTGTCTTTGTGGAGAACATTCAATACAGACTCCTTAATCCAAATGGGATACAATGAATAATCTCAAAGAACAATAAGATATTTCATGAATAAGCCTAGCCTAAGGTAAACGTGAAGACCTGTGATTTTCCCATTCAGTGAGCTGACGTTTACTTGACTACCATAGTACGTGGTACATAAATGTCAGTTCCCTAGCCTTCTCCACTTCCAATCAAAACACTTACCTTCAGAGTTGGAGAAGACCCGACATAAATGGGTGGAGGATTCCCTTGCCAGCCCTCAAGACGGTAGATATGTCCCACACGAGAACAGGGGACAAATAGTAATTTGCCACCACACTGCCATATCTGTCAAGGAAAACACATATAGAAGTTGTTTCAAATGCCAAAATAAACTACAGCTGAAAATCCATCTTATAACTGTGAATCTGAAATCTTAATTAGATACGGCATCCACAGGGAATTTATTAACTAAACAAACCTTAAAGTAACTTGCTTGTTTTTCAAACTCATATAATACCAAAGGCGGCAATAAAGAAAGCAGTCACATACTGCTGCTTAAGGGCCTCCTCCTCGAAGCAAACTTTTTCCAATGTAACCTTGCCAAACTATGCGGAGTCTCCATTCCTAACATCATTCGTCATTTCCATTGCTAATATATTTCCCACCTGGGTGATTATTATAATAATCTCCTGCCTGGCTTCTTCACCTCTGGCTTCTTTCTCTTCAATGCTATCCTTATTTATAGCAAGTGATTACTCTAGCTGAAGAGCAGCTTTGGGTCATGTTATTCCCTTGCTTAATATCTTCAATGGGTTTCCATTGCTTATCAAATTAAGTAAAAATCTCTTAGCTCAGCATGAAAGGCTCGCTTCAATATGGTGCTAACGTACCTGTCCACTTTATCTTCTTGATGTTTCTGTCTCATTCATGCTGTCCGATTCTGCCCAAACTGTGTTCCTTACTGTTTCCTGAATACATCATATTTTACCTTTGTACCTCTCCCTTTCCTATTTCCTTGGAAGACTCCCTCCTCTGCCTTTATCTCTGCTTATTGATACCATGCCCATCTTTCTCGTTCTGCCTCAAACTCTACCTCCAGCGGGATGCTGTTTCTTAATCACACCAACCAAATGGTGTTCTACCTTCTTATCATATTATGAATTTGAATATCATTCTAATCTCTTATTGACTGTGAGTTCCTTGAGAGCAAAGACCGAGTTATTCTCCTTCCTCACAGTACTAAGCACTGGACATTTAATACAAGGTAATGCATATTTGTTTAACTCAAACTGTGACATACGTTAGTTTTTTATCTCTCTTTTGGAAGATGAGGCATGGAAGGTATTAGTGCTCCAGGACTGGCTCAGTGACGGGGGTGCAGCAGAAAGGCAGCTCCACTGTCAGTCTGAGGATGCACAGCCATTGTTGGGATCTGCTTCTGCCCTGAACATGTTCTACAGTAATAAAGGGTAACTATGTCAGGGGATGGTCAAACGTGGCCCCAACACATGCAGATTCTCCAAAGGCCTTCTATAACAAAATGCTCCAATGTACAGAAAGCCTCGGGCAGGGGACAGAGAAGGTATTTTTTATTTCTAAAGCTTGCTGGCCTCAATTTTATAATGGAACCATGTAAACATGTAATAAGTCTGGAGCTTGCATTCTGCCTTACTTTCCTTCAAAGGCATACATTTTTGGTAGTCATTCCTTATAATTTAGAGAAATGCTTTAAATAGTTATTCCACCCTGCCCCCCCAAAGAACCCAGCTCTTATTTGAAAGTCACAAAAGTCAGTCACTACTTAGAAAACATCATTTGCTTAAATGAACTGTTACCTTGTATGAGATCTCAAAGTTTTCACCACCCCAGATCTGGAGACCTGGATCATACAGACCCAGTTCAAAGAAGAACTCTCGTTCAATGGCAAATAATCCACCAGCCATGGCTGGGGACCTAAAAAAAGAAACACTTCAATAACTATTAAGGACAAACCCCTTCACCAACAGACAGCAAGCTGTTTTGGAATACAATCTAACGAATGCATAGAAGAGACAGAACTGATGGCCAAACATTAAGAAATTATAAAGCCTTTGCAAAATGATCTTTTCATATTTCCTCAATGAATTCACCGAAATTTCTCTTTGAAATAGAATTATGTAGCTCATTATAAATTAGAGCATTGCAACATTTCACCATTAGAGGGAGCCTTGGTTCCTTTGCTGATTTAAATATTAAGCCTTTAGATTTAGTAAAAGTACAATTCTCTCTTTCACTCCTAAAAATCCTGAGCCACCCAAGTCCTGGTCTGCTAACTGCTCCCGCAATGATTCATGAGTCATTATGGGATGGGTAAAACCATACACCATGGAAGTAGTCTGTCATTTTTTAATTTTATGGCTTTGGGCTTGCCAAATAAGGGTGTAATTCATCTCAGAACAGTCACAGTTCATTCAGAGTTTGCAAATGTAGCACAGAAACTACACAGAAGAAACAGACCAAGCTATTTACTAGGCCAGGAGGTAGGACTGCTAACTGGTAATCTGTATGGCATCTTTAATGGAATCTTGAATTTGGTACTTTTTAGGGACAAGAGAAAAAACATTTGGTAGCTTTTTAGGGACAAGCTACTCCTATCATTAGAAGTGATAGGAGAATAATTTATATCCTGTTGCCTACGTCCCCAACCCTGAACAATTAATTATTAATTCATCATGATTCTTAAGAAGATGCCTCCATTAGAGTACCTTCTACATCATCACATCTAATATTCAATTTATCACTAATTCCTCTTAATTCTCCCTTGAAGATATATTTTGAATCTGTCTACCTCTTTCCAACTTCACCACACTGCCACTGCTTGGACTGTTGCAGTAGCTTCATAACTTGTGTCCTCAGTTCTATTCTGTCCACATCCAAGTCTACCTGCCCACATGGGTCCCCTGCTGCCAGCCTCTCTCCACCCTGAGGCTAGCTGGCTCCCTCGTTCTGAGTTCTTCGCTGCTCTCCTCGTGCCTTGAACTTGCCAAACTCGTTTCTGTCTCAGGGCCTTCGTCTCTGCTGTTCCTTCTCCCGAAATGTTCTTCCTCCTCCTCCACAGGGTTGACCCCTCATCCTCGGGTCTCACCTCCAATGAGATGCACGTTGACACGTGGGCCATTCTGGATCCTCCAGGCTGGATGAGGCTATCCTTTCTATAAACTCTATTTTTCTTCACATTACTCACTGCAGTTGCTATTCCAGAGTTATTTGTGTAGTTTTCTGTTTAATTTCTGTCTCACCCACTACATTTTAAGTGCCACCAGGAGACTGATCTTTTAAAAAACTTATTCCCAGGAAAGACTGCCTAGCACATAGTAATGCTCATTAAATATTTGTCAAGTGGACAAATAATGAATCAAGTAATATATTCAATATTTAAAAAAATCACATTGTGGCCAAGTTATTCTCTTATTCCCTTTCTTCTTAAAGTATACTGCCTAATTCACAAAACAATAGCACTATTACATTTTTGGCTATATTTCTTTGACATATTTCTTTAACTGCCATTTAAAATTACTCTATTATAACTCTGCCTTTTTGATCTTTAAATGCATTCCCACTTACCTCAGTATATATTTGAAAATGCATCTTAACATGAAAACCAGTGAGTCTTTTAAAGAGAAATTTCCCTTAATTTTTTCTAGTCCACTGGCAAAAAGTTTCTTTACTAGCCTATGGAATTGTCAGAAATAAAGAATATAATCATTACCTCTTATTTTTTTCTCCTCGAATTATGTTAGTCAAGTAAGCAAGTAAGCAGTAAATTCCTGGACTATTTTGAAAAATAACTTCAAAGAGAAATTTGGAAAATGTCAAATCAAGCTTAAAGTTCTATAATTTCTTTATGTTTGCCATCATGGCATGCCCAAATCCCACCAGCATTTGCATGACATTGGAAACACCTTCCCAAAACAGAGTTCTAATATTATCGATAGTGTAACTGGGAAGGAGAGACCAAAAGCAGAACCATAAGATTGGAAAAATGAAATTAGACATATTTAGAAGCCTATACTAACATTTGACGAGCATTTCATTTGGAGTCACTCTTTTGGATACAGTCAAATGTTCCAGATAAAGGACCCCAAAGAATACAACAGCATACGCTGTTCCATTTGAAGAGCTACAACAGGTGACAAAAGCTGATTCTGGAATAAGGTTTCCTTTTAATCAAGTGCTCTTCTGAGAAGGAAGCAATAAAGGAGTCTAGGTAGCATTTGCCAGAGTCATGTATTTTTATTCATCAGCTATAACTGGTATAAAATTAGTATGTAAGAGTTAGCATATAAAATAAAAGGAAGAAACCATAACCCCCAAATCTCTTGCTATTGCTTTTACTGCTAACATAACACCCAATGCATTAAAGTGGATATTAAACTTGAATTACAAGTAATTCGTGCATTGTAAATTTACAGAATGATTGTTCTTTTTTCTCTTGTATTTGGAATTCATGCCTTATTATATTCCCCCTCCCCTCCAAAAAGTAGAACCTGCATTTAGGGAGAAAACAATCACAAAGAAGCTAATGTGAATTTAAACTGTGAAACAGTGCAAGGAAAGAAGTCTTCAGAATCTAAACAACATCTACAGTTTTAATAACAAGTGTTTTAGCTTAGCAAGAAGTTAATAGGTTAGCAGCAACAGGAGAAAAGAAAACATGTAAGTGATTTAGTGATTACCGATATGGTTCGGTTTTTGTCTTTCTCATTCTCTTCTCTTGAGGGGTCAGAGGCACCCGTTTCCAGAGCATACTCCAATCCCATGCTCCTCGAGCATACCCATCTTCGTCACCACCCCCTTGGGGTACAATTTCATATGTGTTGCCATTTATGACATCTATGATCGGCACAGTGCAAATGGTTCTGTATGGTGTTGATGATGGCAGCAAAGATGAAATGGAAGGGTATGTATGGACCCACATATAAATACAAGTACATGGGGAAGGAAAAAAAAAGTACTTAGATAAACAGTCCACATAAGAAAATAAAGGAATAATGTTTACCGATAAGGTTCAGTTTTATGTTTTCTTTTGGCCTTTTCCTTGTGGCTTAGAGGAATACGTTTCCAGAGTAAACTCCAGTCCCAGGCCCCTCTGGCAAAACCATCTTCATCCCCACCTTGCTGTGGTTCAATGGAATAATCATTCCCATCTATGTAATCTATTAGAGGCACAGTACATGTAGTTCTGAAACATTTACAGAAAATGAAAAAGCATTTAAGAACCCAAAACTGACTAGTTTGGCATGCCTCGCTATATTATCTCTTTTTCATTGATTTAAATTTTGTTTGTTTGTTTTTGTTTTGTTTTTTGCACTAGGGGACTTCAATATCTAATGGAAGTAGAAATAAATGAATGTCCTATAAAAGTCAAGGAGCCTTCTTTCACAAGGAAAAGAGAGAGGGAGATTTATCCCTCAGCTTGCAGACAAATGTCAGGGACAAAATGCCATGTCTTTTAGCTTAATAGTGTTTTCTCATTTTCACTTTGGTCCTACAGGCAACTTTTTCTTGGAAGTTTTTTTATTGTTTACAAGATTTTCCTGCTTACTACTTTTACTCATTAACCCTCCATTATAAAACAAGTTTGTGTGTGTGTGTGGGGGGTGTGCACCTTCATGCATGTGTCTGTATAAAAAGATAATACCTGCTATATTTTTAGCAGCTCTCCCAATTCTTTGTTGCTTTCCATTTCTTTGGGAGCAGTTATTATAAAAATCTGTTTCTGTACTTTGTCTTGATCTTTTTTTGTATCCCTTTTTATTGCAAAAAAAAGCAGCTTTCATTACAAAAAAAGAATTCTGTATTGTATTCTTGGTTTTTAAAAAAATGAGGGAAAAAATCTCTTAAAACCTACAGAACTCAGGTGTAGCTTGAGAATTTGGAGCAAAAAATAACATCCATTGTATCTGACTTCAGGAAAATGCTAGTACTATATGACTAATTGGGTGCAGAGTCAACTCTGCAAAGATAATTTGGTCCCTTGCTTGTTCCAGAGCTCATCTTATCAAGGAGGATTTAAAAATGCATTTTCTAAAATGGAGATTACAGCATTTCATAGTCACGTTGAGATGCTTTTTAGATATTTAGAAACCAAGGAAAAGGGGAAATGTACGGGGCTTAAAATTTCGATATGGTGGAAGTGGATTTGAGAAAGCTGTGTTATTCCCTCTGGAATAATTCCCACAGGACAGTGGACGGTCACTGTGGGGCATGTGGGATTGCCAGGAAATCCTGTGAAAAACCACTTCTTTATTTCTCCAGAGAACAGCCAGTCTTCACCTGGAGAGGTGAAGGTTTATTCTCTTTCCTCACCTCTCATGAGTCTCAGATTTCTTAATGAATGGTGTAGCATTAAGGTGTCCAAGAGAAATCTCAGTTTGACAGTTTATTAGCTGTCTGATTTGGGGCAAATGAATTAACGTCTCCAAGCCTCAGTATTCTCTTCAGTACAATAATGCCTATCTTACAGGAGTGCTGTGAGGATTAAACCAGACATGTGAAAATGTTTATTATAGGCCTTCACAGTAAATCCTCTGATGATTAAACCCTCCAAGGTCTTTCTTTGACACATGCCTTTCACCACAGGGTTATGTCTCATCTGCCTAGATTCTGAAATAGACAGAATTCTGGACTAAAAGCAGAGAAGCCTTTTGGAACTACTAGGGGAATGCTTCCTTCTCTGTTTCAGATATTTCTGTAAACTTGATGGGGATCATCACCACATTTCTATGGCACAGTTGCCTGTTTCTAAACTTTCAAGTTTCTGAGAACCCCAAACTTTGGCACAAGTAACAACTGGTCCTTGAAGTGATAATTAAAAAGGGCATTAAAAACCCCAATAGTTATAATTTCAAACATTGTTCCTTCAAATCTTTGAAACTGTTACTATGGCGTAGAAGTGGCAATTAATAATTACTCTTAGCAAAAACAATTACTCTTAGCCTTAGCTTTTGGAGCTAGAGGAAGTCGCTAAACCACAGATGATTCTCGAATCAGACACCCTAGGCTTATCCCAAATGTCCAGCTGCCTGCGTCTGAATTAGCCCAAAGTCTCAGTCTAGCTCCACCCCAGGAAACAACTGGCTGAGTGATAATACTTAAAACAGAGCACTTGACAGACCGAATGGACCTGGAATCAAAAGAATGAGAATGTTATTTGTCCTTCTAGAACGAGGTTTACTTTTCAACCAGGAAAGCAAGAAAGCAAGGTGATGTTGTTACCTGTCCTTAGAAATGGGAGCTACAAGTGGTGCATACCAGTTAACTGCCACCTCACAGTGTGCATCAAGGTATATCAAAACCTTAAAAAAAAAGAGGCAGGGTGAGAGAACACTTATATATGGTACATCACATATTATGCACAATTGAAAATTAGATGCTATAAGTTCGCATTAGAGTCAATTTTGACATTAAAGTTTTTTCTGCTTAGACCAGCATTTTCATTTCAATCTACAAAAAAAGGTACTTAAAATGCATATGATCATTTAGTTGTCAAATCCAAAGTAATGACATTGTAGATGCCAATAATATGAAATATTTCCTACCTGTCCAAGTTTAGCCTTCTGGGCACCAATACTTCGTGCTTGAATTAAACCTTCCCTTCTCTCATTTCGAAATACCTTCACTAGGCCATTCCACAGCTTAATATAGTCATCTAATTTTTCTTTTAAGTGTTCTGTGAATAAAAATTCAATCAGCATTATAAATTATATGTATGTATATAAACCAATTAAACTATTATTTTTCTCAAGAAACAGGGCAAGGGAAAGGTGCTTTAGACAGTCCGTGATTTTACATAGACCAGAGTAATCTAGATGGAAGAAAGGTGAAGGTTATTTTTAAGTTAAATTTTGAGCTTAATATGCCTACAGAGAACTGGTTAGCCTGAGAATAATTAAACATCTCTCTAAACATTAAATAAATTTTGACTAGGTCAAATGACATAAAAAAAAAATTTTTTAAATTAAAAAATTAAAAACTTTACAATTTACATGTTAACATCATATCTAAAAGCTTTTAGGCATATTTTGTTTGCTTTTGGCAGAAGCAAGAGTCCAGGATTTCTGAAGACACATTGTATGACTTCTTTGGAATCCACAAAGGATATAGGTAAACATTTGTTTCTGGGCCATCTTTCAGAAGCATAGCCCGTGTCCAAGTTGTAGTCTTGGGGTAATAAATATACTTCCCATCCAGCTGGCAAAAAACAACCCAGAGATCTCATTTTCTTTGGATTTTAAGCATCAACAGGAGTGTGCATGTATGCATATTTACAAATAAGTATTCACACACTTATATAAATATATAATATTTATATGTCATAAATAAATATATATATATATTTGCAATTTGGTAGAGGAAATTTGTGTTATAAAAACAAGATACATTTGCCAAAGTTTCCTTCTTGCCTTCCCGGCTGCAAGAGAACAGTTTTTGTTTGTACCCCTATGAGCCCTTGGCGTTGGCTCATCACAGTAGCTCCTGGGTCATTAAAGATGTTTCTTGTGGACACAAAAATTATTTTTAAATTGTTTAAAATTTTGGCCCACAAATACAAAAGCACAGCTGTATTTAGTGACGAGTTAGTGGTTAAATGGGCAAATCAGACTGTACTTAACACTTTACTCATTTTTAGGGAACTCATAAATTACCAAGACACCCACACATGGATATTCAAAGTTGAGAACAAAACAATTTCCCTTTTTCTATTCTGGCATCCAGTTTTAATGACAATTATAAAGAAAATCTTCATGATAAATTATATTCCCCACCAAAAAAATCTGAGTAATTTTCCCTTCACTTTATTAAAAAGTTCTTACCTTCCTTATTTCAGCCCAATATAATCCAATTTTTTCTAAGTCCCTTCTGAATTGTACAAGGTGCTTTTTTGAATATGCAATTTAAATAAATCACTAACAAATTTTTATGGCCAGAAATAAGCTGATGGCTTGTTCTTCAAATTTAGATGTTTAGTAAAGATGGCCCCAAAGGGAAGTTGGTGAGTCAAATGACTTCTGGCCGCTTTGGAATCTCACACTGTGGCAGACTGTACTGTATTAATGTTCAAAATACTCACTGCCTTTTTTTGGGGGGGATGATTATCCTCCCTAACCCACTGATGTCAGGCTGAGCCACATGACTTGCCCTGGCCAATAAGAAGTAGGTGGAGATGACTTGAGGTGGTACTTGTAAGCAGAACTGTTCAACTCCCACTAGTGTTTCACCATGTCTCTTCTTTCTCTCTGCCTCTTAGCAGGTAATGTGTGAGATCAGGCTTCTGCTCTGCCAGCCTGGGCCCTTCAGTGAAGATGTAGGATAGAGCAGAGCTGACCAGGAGGGAACATGCAGTATGAGCGAGAGAACCGCAGTGTGAACGAGAGAACCGTCCTATAGCCCTTTGTTGTTATATGAGAGTGTGGGTTGCACTTTACCTTGACCAGCAGCCTCAGCTGGTGATGCACACACGAACAGCAGTGTGCTCTGTTAAAAGGTTCCAAACCTTGTTTTGAGAGGATGCTCTAATTTCTAGAAACCCAAGTATTACAAGCAGCCAGCTCCTTTGTGAGGGAGGATTCATTGTATATTAGCAAATGATTTTATCTTTAAAAGAAAACTTGTAACTCAAAGTTCTACTTTCTGAATCCACTTGGGGAAAGAACACACCAAATTTTCACTCCAGTCAGATTTACAAAAGACTATGTACTTTTACTGACGATGGGGCTGACAGATTTTAAAGTTGTTCTGAAATTGGGAAAATGAATGAAAGACCTCTGTATTTCTGTACTTATGAATGCTGTAAGCTAAGCAGATCCTGCATGTGGGTGATTTAAAAATATGTTACAGGAGAATAATATTAGAGGTGTGTAACAACAAAAGGTCTGATCACAAAAAACTCAAGTAAAATGGCAAAAAAAATTAAGTCCAAAATTTTGTTCTTCTTTTCTTAGGGTCAAGCAGTTATTTTTGGATGGCAAACACCTTTTCATGTACCTTCATATTTTTTTAGACTATGCTAAGATTTTACTTGTATTAATAGGATAGGGCTTCTTAAAATCAGAAAAGTCATAGACATGGGAGTTTTCAGTCATTTTTATAGATTTAAGTTTTTCTAAATCTAAAGTATTTTTGGTATCAACAATATCACTGTAAAACATTTTAAAATATAGAATGGGGCAAAAGTAAGGTTACAGTTGTGAGTACATGAAACACAGAGTTTATGCTTTAATTATTCGGTTATTTTCCATATGAACAACTGTAAACATACTTTTGCTCCACTCTGTATTTATCTTGAGACAGAAAGTGTGTTATCTATTTTTTTATTTTTAAAGGGAGAAAGGGAGGGAGAAAAACATCAATGTGTGAGAGAAACATCGATTGACTGAGCCCCAACTGGGGACCCGGCCACAACCCAGGCGTGTGCCTTGACTGACAATCAAAGCAGCAACCCTTGGCTTTGAGGGACAATGCTGAACCAACTGGGCCATGCTACCTGGGGCAGGAATACTGTTTTTAATAAATACATTCGAGTCACAGAAAATTGAAACCAAGGTAAGATGTCTAAGCTAAAGGAATTTGATATGACTAAAAAAGTTCAAGTTATACATTCTCTAGTGTAATTAAAAGTGATTAGTTGAAAAAACCGATTAGCTAAACAAAGACAAGGGGAAAAGGAAATAGACCAAATAAACCATTCTATTTATTCTCCATGCTAACAAATGTGTACAAGTTCAAGATCTGGTCATGTCCTTGCATAAACAGTAGAGATTTACCCAGACTGTAAGAGTTTTAAATTAAGTTTTGCAGGAAACTTTTGTAAATCCATTTCAAATGGTATTTTCATGCTACCTATGTTCTGTTTTCTGACATATAGTCAGTGGTATTTTTACTTGTACACAAAAATTGTCTGCAAACTTGTTTGCAAAAAGCAAATATCTGTCTTTGGTCAAGTTTCAAAAGATTCAATTCAGCTTTGTGATAAACAAAGAAGAATAAATACCCAAATCTGGGTTTCAGCCTCACATTTTTTATTTAGGATGCTGGTTTAGGGTCTGAGGTATAGCATTATCTATCTTTTTATATTCATGTTATTAAGAAGACATATTCAGTTTACAATAATTTATCTATTTGAAGAAAAAAAATGTTAACTTAAACCCACTTAAACCCGGAAAATCAATGCTCAATATCTCTCTTACCAAGCTGAACCAAGACTAACCAGTGCCCCCCTACATGATATACCTCCTTAAAGAAAATAAAAAATAGAATACAGTGTCCTCATATGCAACACATGAAATCAAATACAGAACAAAATAAACTTCGGTAGGTACTTTCTATTATAAATAAAAATAGCCCATGGTCTCTGGTCAATTCAATATTGTATCATCATTAAAAGGCAAAATACAGGCTATTAAATAGGATTTCAGTGTGACAAGCACAGATAGAGCACCAGGTGGCACTACAATATTCATGCATACATTTTTCAGTCTTTCAATAAATTTCCTCCATGACTAAATTTTTGCAAAATCCAAGGCCCAAAGAATTGGTATAGTATAAACAAGTGGTTAAATACACACGAGCCTGAAGCTTTGATCTGAGTGGTTAATTACCATCTCTGTGACTGTTGGTTAGTTACTTAACATTTCTGAGCCTTGTGGAAAATGGAGATAATAACAGTATTCACTACAAGGGTTCTATGGTCAGGATTAAACAAAATAATTCACACAAAATGCTAGGTACAGTACCAACTTGCTGAGAAGAGATGCTATCAATAGATGCTAACTATTAATTTTTAAAGAGAAATTATTCGGAAATCACATTTTGCAGTTAATCATGATTAGCTTATTTCATGGACAACATGTCAATTCCATAGCTATTACCTTTATTGCTGAAATCATCAATTAACACAATTTCTGCTAAATATTTCCTTGGAGTCCTTTTAATTACACTGTGGACTGTTCTCATGAGGGTCGACCAGCCTTCATTGTGGAAGACGATGACAACGCTGGAGGTGAGCAGGTTTTCATCATAGTGCCAGTGCTTGCATCTGCAAAAGGATATTTTCATCACGTTTACATAGAGGTCACCTGTAATGCCTGGTTCTGCACTTACTGTGATGATGTTTTCTGATTGCAATGAATATTATTGACTTAACTGAGGTAAGTGAATGAAGTACAACATTTTATACTTTTAACAGAAACACTAGATAGAAGAGAGAAGCTGCTATGAGATGAAGTTATTCATGGACAAAGCTGCTTCCCTAACCACTGGCGCTTTTTCTGTGACTAGAGAACTAGTTTGTGAATTTATACTTCTCAGCTGGTTTCCTTAAGATATTACCTACAGATATCAGGTTTGTTTGTTTGTTTTTCACGATTTAGAGCTCAGTATATTTTCCTTTTTAAGACTTGAGCTTCTGGCACAAGGCATTTAATTTCACTTGTCGCTAATAAACCACTATATAACAGTGTTTGAAAACTATCCTATTCTCTCAATAATATGGCTAAAATATTAAGAAAAAAATTTTAAGGCTGAACTGTGGCATGTAGCAAGCATTCTAAAATTAACTTGAATAAATAAAGATCTTGTATTGTTTGCAGAGTTACTAGATCCACTAAAGAAGGATCTTTAGCTATTCAACACAGAACTATCTGAGACTGTAACAGGATTAAAGTTTCCAGAAGCCTTTTTCTACCTGGAAGGAAACTCAAAACAGGGCCTAAAGACTCAAGGAGGCAGGGAAGGCTCAGTGAGTTCCATAGGAGTGTGATGCATATATGCACATACATACACCGATCTCTCTGTGTGTCTCTGCGTGTATATCTTATGTGTATGCACACCCACATTTTATATGTTTTTGTTTGGTTATGGGGGGAGAACAAGATAGTAAGAACAAGACAGACAAATGAAAAAATTTGAGACCCATGTTCTTTTACAGGAGTTAATTTTGCACTTGGAGTCTATTACATTCTCCTTGATAAGTGGAAGGGAAAGCTTTCTCCCCCCGACCCCCCACCAAAACTTTCCATGAATTAGTAAATAAGCTTGTTCTAAAGATTAAATTTAAAACCATAAAAGTGGCCCTGGCTAGTGTGGCTCAGTAAATTGAGTGCCGGCCTGAAAATCAAAGGGTCGTTGGTTCAATTCCCACGCCTGGGGCACATGTCTGGCTTGCAGGCCAGGTCCCTAGTAGGTGGCACACGAGAGGCAACCACACATTGATGTTTCTCTCCTTCTTTCTCCTTTCCCCTCTCTCTAAAAATACATAAATAAAATCTTTTAAAAAAACCCCATAAAAGCAATAATTCACATTATCAGCCTGATAACCTATACCAGCATTTAGAATAGGAACTGTTATCTAAAATAGGGCCTGGCCCAAAATAGATGGAGATAACTTTTTCTCCAGGTCATTATTCTCCTTTCAAAATTGTTCTCAATTGTGTTCTCAGATGCTGTTTTTATAGAAGCACAGGCTGAATCTGGTAATTCATCTGCATTTTCTCATTGAATGAGTAAGTAGTAGGTACCTACTCTGCCCGTGTTCTGAGCTGGGCACCGGAGCCACAACATCAAGGAAGACACTGTCCTTATGAAGCCAGTAGTCCTACAGGGGTCATGCAACATGGAACAAATACTTGTACTTTCCCTGAACGTGTTCTTGGGAAAACCAGGGTGTACAGACTGGTGGAACCCATTTGTTCTCAAGACATGGGTCAGGAAGGCCTCCCATAGCCAGTGCTGGAGGATGAAAGCAAAAAAATGATAAAAAAAAAAAAAAAAAAAAAACTTCTGAGACCAAAGAAGCAGGGAGGGTGTTGGGAGGAAAATATAAACACACAAGAATGAACTGTACACATATGATTCAGAAATTATAAGAACTTTAAAAATAAATAGATGGAAGATCTATATCTTCCATTAAACTATGAAAAATAAACAAAGAGAAAACATTATAAGAAAGGTCATTTGCTGTGTAATAGCAAATAACAGCAAATACTTATGTGCCAGGTACTATTCTACTTACTTTACTTTTATTAACTTACTTAACCTGCCAACACCACTATGAGGATAGTCTATTAATCTCCCTATTTTACAGATGAGGGAACGGAGGCTCAGAGATAAATGACTTGCCTATGATCACACTAGTAAATTATGAAGCCAGGAAATAAACCTTGGCCATATCGAGTTTATAAGAATTCTTGTTAAACATGAACAAGAGAAAAAAGAATACTAGCTATACCTATATACAAATGGCTAAAAAGTGATCTAGGATCTAAGCATTGATAGTGACACTGAACATCAGTTCCATACTAGGCACCTGTAGAGCTTATTGTTATGTGACGAGAGCACTCTTCCCTCCACCTCTTCCCGTCCTTTTTTGCCAGGAGATAGCCCAGGAATGGGGAAGGAATGGTGGGCTATGTTACCCTCCAACAACCAGCTACACAAAGAGGGCTTTCCAAAGCTGAGAGGGGCCAACTGCTCTTTCAGAATAACAAGTCAAAAATGTAGTTGTGGAGGAATTCAGATGAACTAACCTGGGCAGAGCAAGGTATGTCTGATTTTTAGATGGGTAGGGTAATAATCCCCCTCCTTTCCAAACAAGCTGTGATCCATACAGAGCCTCAGGCAGCATTTTTCTGATTTTCTATTGTGAACTGAGGCCATTGGGTAGATAGAGTACACAGTAGAGCTTATCATATACACAGTAGAGCTTGATGTTAAAACTTAGTATGGAAAGAATCACCCACAGTATTGAGGTAAAATCCCCTATTTTTCATCTTTTCTCTCACTTTACTGGCAGAGAATTTGTAATAGGTTCTAAAAAGAAGGAAGACCAACTGAAAATAGAATGCCACATTTAAAGAAATGGGTTTTGGTACAGACTTTTGACTAATTTCTGCTCTTTGGCACCTCATTTTCCAAGAGAACTTCAAAATCCTCTAACATCAAGGACAGTAGTACCTTAGCTTCATCACAGAACTGCTCTGGTTGCAAACATCCGCATTCAGGTTACAGGCTAACAATGATTAAAGCTATAAAGCTATTCTTACAGTAATTTTACAGAACCCTTTCATGGTAGCTGTGTGGGCCAGGTGCTTGGTATCAGAAAAAAAGATGAGAATAAAGAATTTTCATAGTGACTTTTCTGTAACTTAACAAGTATTTCAAAACCAAAAATGAAATGCCTGTGAATAATTTACTTGCTTTCTCTCTGTGCCAGCTATATTTTTTAACATCTGTAGTTTGATTTAAAGTCTTGTTGTATTTAGACTTTATCAACAGATAATTCAGTAGACTATGCAAAGCAACATTTTTAGGCTGCAAATCCCTGCACTCCATATGTACTATCACAAATCTACAGTAATGTGTGTGTGTGTGCACACACTTGCATATTTGGTGTGGAAGCTACTCATCTTGTCCATTTTAAAGGTTGTATCTTACTTCTAGATCATTTCCTGAGAGTCTCAATAAAGAGTCATTTGGGGGTCTTTTCTTTAATTCCACATTCTATAATAAAGAATATTCTTTAGGCATAGGAAACAATTTCTCAATCTGGAAAACACTGGTTTATTTTTAAACTACCTACCCATTTTTATTTTTAAATAAATGGAAAATCTTTCCTGTCTCCATTTAAAAGCATTTTTACCTATTCTCATGATAAAAGGAAGTAGAAAAATGCTTACAACTTATATGGAGCAGTGCTGACACCCAAGGGATTAATAAATTAGTAATATGGAGTATAAAATTTAACTTGGCATTCAGAAACCAATATATATGTTCAATGAAAGGAGAATTATCACTGTTAAACCCATTCACTAAAGCTCAATGGATTAGGGGGAGTGGATCTTACCCAAGTATTCAGTTCCTATGCACTTTGACTGGAATGATTCAAAGTAAGCTCCTTGAGAACACGCTATGGTAGATTTTATTCCTTACAGTTCATTACACACAGCAAAATAAAAACTCTGAGCATCAAAAAAAATTATAAATTAAACTTCCTAATCATCTGGATGTGCTCCATTTTGTCAATGTATTTTCCAGAAAAGATTGTTATAATAACTCATAACATTGCCAACATAATAGGGCAATATTACAACCATTAATTAGCCTGGCTATATAATCCTTTGAATATACAATTTAAAGTTACATTGGCACTGTGTTTTTTTGCAACCATATTATATTGCTAGCTCACAAGTCCCTGGAACCTTTCTCCCAAAGCATTGTTAAGCCCAATGTTCCTCATTTTGTTCTTTTCAGTTGAATTCAGCACAATATATCATATTTACATTTATTGTTGGTTTAGGAGCATATCCAACATATTTCTGCTCTCTTTGATAATTTTGTCAAATTGTGTATATAACCATCCCTCCCAATTCTCTATGTGTTCAAAATTAGATTAGTAAGATTGCTATCTCTGTATCTACTGTTTATATGAACAAATATGAGGTCAAATATAATGCTTTACAGCTACACGTAGTCCATGAGAGTTTGCTATCACACCATTCATCAATTTCATCTCACTCCACTATCATTCACATGACATTTCTTTATCTGTCCACAGGGATCTGAAGACTACTCAAATATCCTGCTAAATCAAGATGTAGTAGGTATCACACAGTGTCCTGATCCACTAACATAAGCTCCTGTCTTTTTTTAGATACAGTTACTTAGTTTGGTTTGACTGCTTTTCATAGACCGTGCTGGCACATTGTGACTACTACTTTTTAAGTATGTATTAAGTGATCCCTCCCAGAATCGTAACAGTACATCAGTGTCAAGTTTCCAGAACCAAACTTTCTCTTTCTCCTTTGGAAAATATAAGGCAATATTTTCCCATCTCCAGTTTCCTAAAAGCTCTTTCTCCTCTTCCCCACAGCGCCTCTGGATTACTGACAGCACTTTCTCTCAAACACATCTGGTATGTTTCTCAATATCTAGTCCTATGAGAGGCTTTAAAGGTCTCAACAAATTTAATGTACTCGAGTGCTTTCTTATTCTGTGCCCATTATATTTGAATTTAACTCCCTCTTAGTATGTTGGCTATAAAAATTTCAGTATGGAGATCATTCCTGAAGAGAGCTAAGAAAGAAACAAAAGTATTTAACATATCTGTTTGCTCTCATGTTAAAATATAATGTGCCCTAATAATCTGCCTACTCTGCCTTTTTTTTAACTCCAAAGAGATTATTTTTAAATTAAAAAAAAATTCATTATCTTTGGCAGACACCTCTTGGATGCATGTCTGGAATGCCTTCTGCATTTCTGAAAGCTGCCCATCACTCCCAGTGCAGACCTGGTCCCCTTCTTTAAGAGTCTATTTAAACAACAGTTACTGAGTACAAGGGACTGACTGCATGTTGTCATCTCTAGTCCAGCAGGATGGACTAGCAGTGAATACCAGCCCAAGCTGGGCCAGTGGGAGGTGCACTCCTTGGACTTTGGGCTTCTGAGACTCTAGCTGGTTTCTATTGGGCTCTTTTTTTTTAAGTTCTGTTTCACTTTATTTATTTATTCACATTTTTTATTTTTTTATTGTTGTTCAAGTACAGTTGTCTGCCTTTTCCCCCCACCACTCCCTCCCATCCCAGCCCTCCCCCCTCCCAATTCCACCCCACCCTTGGTTTTGTCTTTGTGTCCTTTACAGTTGTTCCTGAAAACCCTTCCCCCATTCTCCCCCATTATCCCTTCCCACCTCCCCTCTATTTGGCTCTTGAATGATTGATCACATGAGGCAAGGGCTGAGCAGCTATTTTTATGGAGAAGCAGAGAAAGACAGAAGTAGAGATGAGAGTTAATAACCTCTCAGAGAGGAAGAGCATATGACTTTGGTTCTCAGTTTTTCATTTCCTGGTTCCTGACCTCAGGTTTTATGAGATACTGCTATATCCTTTCAATTAGTTGCCCATAACCCTCACCCCAACCCTTTTTAGCTGAGTAGATTTGATTCTGGCACATAATCCATGTCTACCATGCTACTTTTGATATTTTTATAAATTTTAGTTTATTACGTATATGTCCTCGTAGAATTAAACAGAGCTTTTCACCATTTTTAATCAATAAATCTATCTATTTAATGTATTAAATATTAATAAAAAGGGGAATAGTAAGTCTTTAACTTCTGCTCTGTTGGGGTTGAAAGTCAAAATCAATGAACACATATTAATGGTTGGGTCTGCAAAAGTTTTGCGGGTATACCACCTTTGAGGATATAACTAGGTAATGGAGAGAGTACAGCTGTTTGCCACACCTGTTTTGGAGTGTACTGGATGGTGCTATGATTGGCAGGTAGGAAACCAGAACAGTTATGAATATATGGCCCATTGGTGGCTTTAGCTCATCATGCCCATAATCTTTATCAGCTCCACCCTCTCAATCAGCAAAATCTAAATTAAAACCAAACACATGCTTGCCACCTGTGCAATGTTTTAATACAAATGCCCCAGGTTCCAACCAGGTAGCTGCACCTAAACTTCTCCTGGGGTGGGTTTCATTGTCTGAGGCAGAGAGTTGAGGTCTAAAGGTATATTTCATGTCTAAATAATCAATGTGTTGGAGGGAAGGGGGAAACTCTTAGCAGAGCAGAATGGCCAGGACCAGAAACTCTGGCTCACCCTGGCTGACTGCTAAGGCAAGAAACTATAAAAAGAACTACAAAAAACACTGCTTTATGTAACAAAGAATAGCACCATTACCTGCCTAGACCACTTGTGGCTTCCTGTGACCTAAGGCTCTGTGAAAACCTTATACCTGTATTTATTTCCATTTTTTCTAGACTTGTCTGAGGTAGCCGTTTCCTGGCAGCTGCTCAGTGAGGGGCAGACAGCTGTCCAGTCGTTAGCTGAGACAGCTCAGCTGTCAATGATCCTCAAACACAGACACAAAATGGTTGGAACTCACAGCTCCAAACAGCCAGAGGCTTCCTAAAGGCTCACAACATCCCTGGGTCACTCCGCTGGCACTTTCTGCAGCAACCTTAAATAATGTGCATAGACTCTGGGGCAGAAAAATTTGCATATGGCTTTAGAGAACACCTCCATCTCAGCCATCCTGCTGAGGCTCCTTTCCATTTAGAGTCCTGCCAAGCCAACCAGGCACAGGCAGGGGCAGGAGGGGGTGTCTATATCTTGAGTTACTAGACAGATGTAGGAGAGAACTTGACAGTTGACAGGTGTCAAGAGTGATTACATAGGAATGACTGTATGTCTCTTTGGTGAGGACATTAGTAGCATCAGGGACCACAGGCCCAGGAGTTAGTGAGCACTTGTGGTGTGGAGCACAGTGAAAAGCCCACTGCAGTAAGCCACAGAGAAGGAACCCAAATGCCTGTCCACGAGGAACCTATGAAGACAATGCACTCCCAAGCCCGTGTTCAACAATCCCAGCTGACTCCCAGAAGGAGTTGGAGAAAACTTGAGGGAGCTGAAATTCTAGCACAGGGGAGCCAAATAAATGGTGTCTTTGTTATTATTCATTGTGTTATCATTTTATTCAAGAGAAATACTGGAGAAATGCAGTTCTAAGAGCTCTGAGGGTGTCCACAGCACTTTCACACACATCTGAGTTTCACAGTAACCCCGTGAGGCAGGTGGAACAGGCATCAATATCATTTATTTTATACATAAGGAGACAGAGGCTACATTAGGTTATATGATTTACCCAAAGCCACAGTGACAGAGGCGAGATTTAAAATTAAACCTTTAAGTGCCTTCCTCTAAACCACTGTTTTACGAAGAATTACTGACAAATAATGTGCTTAAATAAAATAGAAAAATGAATTCCTTATTTTCACTCGGTGCCCAGGGAATACATGGCCACCAACACAATGACTGCACACAGCTCTGTGGCTTTCTGCCTGGCTTTAAGGGCTGAGAATACTAAATACCTTGGAGCAAAATAAGAGTGTTGAACTATGTCATTGGATTGCTGTCTTCAAATACCCTTTTTTTTTGAAAAGGAAAACATACTCAGACAGGTGCGTCCACTTTATGATTTAAATGTCAAACCGCAATTTAGAAAAAAATTCTGGCAGGGTATCCTAGGACCGGACATATGTTTTTATACATTTCTTCAAAACTCCCTGGGAAAGTAAAAGGAACATTTCATAGTATGAGCCATATGTTTATAGCTATATTGGACTCTCATTTCAAATAAGCTTGCATACCATCGTCTAATTTTACAGAAGTACCAGATTATCAAGCACCAATAAATTTCAGCTGAAACAACAATTACTAATAGGATTAAGGATCAAAATTAGGTGCCAAGGCATAGATAAAACAGAACAAATCACTATAGGTTTGCATCTGCTACAGTTATTAATTTATGTGGCACCTTATCCCACAAAGGACTTAGGCACTTTATAGAGACACATAGAATGTCACAATATTACAAAAAGTAAAAATAGGAGGGGGAAATATGGGTAAAGAAAGCTTGAGGAAAAAAAGGAGGACGCAAAAACGAGGTATTAAAAATGCACATCAGCCCTGGTAGGTGTGGCTTAGGGGACTGAGTGTCAGTCTGTGAGCCGAAAGGCCACTGGTTCTATTACCTGTCAGGGCACATGCCTGGGTTGCAGGCAAGCTCCCTGGTTGGGGGTTTGTGAGAGGCAACTGCTTGCTGTTTCCCTCCCTCTCTTTCTTCCTCCTTTCCTCTCTCTAAAAAAAAGGAATATTTAAAAAAGTTAAAAATGCATACCAAAGAGCCAAGGAGTCTTGTGTGCAAGCTGTGGGGCAGCACTCACAACAACGGCACCATCCTGCATCGGGCAATACGGTGGCCTTGGGTGCCCTCTGTGTCCATATTTACTATGGGTAGGTCACAATTTGGCTTCAGTTTTCTGACAGGGAAACCTGGTCAGGGCTGTGTTTAAAAAACCAGTTGTTCAGAAGAAGTTCAATATTCTTGGTGTGAAAACCAGATGGGACTTTTTTCTAGGGGGCTTCCTTATGGTAAATGCAATAATGAGTTTCACGGCCTGTCTTTTATGGAGGCTGTCAATGGAGACCAATGGCATTATACCAAAGTATAAGGCAGTAAAAACACTTGTGCAGTGACCAAGTTGGGAATTTAAGTTCAACACAGATTTGAAAATCACACTTTGCAAACATTCCTTAAAATGTTTATTGAGTCATCTCCTATTCCCTGTTTCACCACTCAGTGAGAGATTATATGTCTTCTCAGTGCACTCTAATTACAATAAGGAAATCATACTGACCATATGGAGAACTTGTATTTCCAAAAGCAAATTTTGACTTTTGAAGAAAAGGTATAAACTTACAGTGGTAGCATAGTAAATTTAGCTTGGAGTTAGTAAATAATTTTCCAGCAGAGAATTATTAGATATTGAAGGAGTTACCAATAAAAGCTGTATAATACTTACTTATGGAAGTCTTAAACATTGACACTCATGCTTCTACAAAATGAGGAGATGCACTAGATCATTTTTTGAAGACTCTCAACTGTAAAACTCTGAATATAGATGTGGGAAAGACTACAAGTCTGTAATAGTTAGCATTTATTAATGAACAGGATAGGCAATTTCTGGGGCTAATAAGAATACATGAACTATGTTTAGTAATTTACCTTATTAAAAGTATTAGGAAGCCAGGTTGTTCATTTAGCATGTAACATAATTGATAGATACGAGATGTTTAATAAATATTGCTGAGGAGAAAGTGTGGTGATAGCATTTCAAGAAATCATTAGTCTACCTCGTTTCTTGCATTAACTGAATTATCTTTACTTCTCTCTTACATCTTTGCTTCATTGTAAATTTCCAGAAAATCAAATCCTCTTGAGGCTAATGAGTCACCAAATGTGAGTTGGGGTTAGTTATCAAAAACTTTATGGCCCCAAAATGGGACAGGACTATAAAGTATGAGTTAAAAGAATTATGTTAATTCTTACCCTAAAGAAGGCAGATGCCAGGAAATCTCAAAGCACAATTTTGGAAAACATTTTAGTTCCTGAAATCTGGCAGGGAACGGAAGGACTGAACATGGGAGGGAACATTAAAAGTGAGGTACAGTCAATTGTTGTCTTGAGACAGTATATTATCAATTTGTTACCTTTTCTGCACAGGGTCCCTGGGTTTCCAATGGGTCTATAGACAGGCCGCATGCAAGGGAGACTATCGTTTAAAAAAAAGAGAAAAAAAAGGAAAAGGGCAAAACAAGCCCGAGGTAAAGCTGATACACCAGGTGGACCAGGGAAACGACCAACAGCAGAGGACCAACTCCAGAGTCAAAAAAATGCCAAGTAAAAGGAAACAGTTTTTCATCCTTTGATCTGGCAATTACACTAGGAGCCTGTCCTGTTGAAATAAGCAATGGTGGTTGCAAAGACTGAGCCACGAGCTTGTTCATCACAGCACTGCTTATGGTGAGGAACTGGAAACAACTCAAATGTCCCTAAATACAGGACTGGTGAAATCAACAGTGGTCATCCATGCTGTGGAATATCTATGTAAAAAAAAAATCCTATTTCGGTGATTTTTATTCGGTGGTTTTTATTTTCTTCTTTAAAATGGTCTGTTAAACACAAAAACTTCCTTTTGCATTTTAAAATAAAAATGCTACTCAAGTCTGCTACAGGTGAACAGAATGTTACTTGGCAGCTTCACAATCAGCAAACACCTGACACTTCTTTTCTTATTCAAACAATCACAGTAAGGCTTTCCCTCCAACCAGAGCTTCACCTTACTGACAGAATTAGACTAAACTCTGGCATTCACTTTCTCGGTGACTTTGCCGGAAAGCATCTATTCTAAGAAGCTAAGGGCACATTTTCAAACAACATCACTATTTATACCCATTCTCATTTTGATTCAATAGCAGGATATTTGACAGATTTGCAAATTATACTGAAGGTCTCTGCATTTCACTTCTGCCAGTTTCTTTCCCTCCTGATACTAGCTTGTTTTTCCATCTAATTACATGACCCTTCCAGATAGTTGCCATGGTGTCCTGCACAGAGCCAAGTGGCCAAGAACGCTGCTATTTCTCGGAGAGCTGCAGCAGCAAGAAGCAACGATAAACGTGCTCAAGTGGGAAAGGGAAACACAAACAAAGATATAAGAGCTCTGTTGGAAGAAATCTTTTATGAGGGCCAGTTGCCAACTTTCGGAAGTTTATAAATCCAAATAGAAAAGCCAGCTCTTCTGAGCTCCAGTATAATGTTTCCAACACTATTATTGTGTTTAATTATCACCCGTTTAGAAAGATGTAAAGTATTTCATGGAGTGGAAAAATTATATGTCTTGAAAATTTACCAAAAGCTATAGAAAGCCTAGATATTCTGAAGCAGCTTTTCAAAAATCTACACATTCTGAAGCAATCAGGGTATGTTCAGTTATGTTTCTCAAGAGTAACAAGGTTTAAATTTCTTGAAATAGCTGTAAGTGGGACATCACCACGCGGCAATCTAAAACAACCACACAGATATCATACGCTGACCTGACTTTGGGTCCCTCGGCTCCCCGAGTGCTCCTCTGATACGCCATCACACCACGCGCTGACAGCCAGCGTGGGCAGTGCCTGACTGCCCCAGAGGAGAGTCACTGCAAGGACCCGCATGCTTATCTTTCACACTAAAGGCTTCAAGGAAAGAAGGAAGCTGTTTCTGCAGCTTTCTCATTACCGGAGACATTAGACTGTAGAACTCTTAAAATTTTTATTCACAAAACACTGTCAACAACAACAATAAAAGGCTTTAAAAAAATCAAGTTGCTAAACTCAAGACCTCAGGAGCAATTTAATCAATTCCCTGGCGACTTCAAGCCTTGTTTTCTCAAGGTGATATCAATTTGTTAAATCCTTGATCCTGTGGAGCACAGACAACTGTAAGGGCCACTGTTACAGGGGGAAGAGAGTTTGCTTATAGTTACCTCCAACTATTCCCACTTTAGTTTTAAAGATTTCTCCATGAAATGACCCACATCCTTACACAGTGCCAATCATAGTAGCTCTGTGCCTCTGCAGAATTGTTAAAATTGTGGCTATACTTTCAAGTACATTTTATTAGCATTTTATATTTCCAGGTTCCAGAAATATGCACACATTTGTATTATCTTGCTCTTTTCTTCATAGGACTTCTGTAAACAACTTTCCCACAATCAGCTGCAGGGTAAATATCTCCGGCTTTACTGATCCCAAGAGCATGTGAAACGCTCCAGCATCATGCCTGCAACTTTTGATCCTCAAACACCATTCGTGTATTTTCCTACATTATTCCAATTGGACTCTCTGGCCATGGTCTATTAGGCTTTGTTGTATGTTTCTTTGAGACCAAGATTGAAGTAAGAAACAGGTGAAGTAAGAAACATAATCTTTTGTTTATGTGCTACCTGGAAAGAATTTAAATCACCCATCTCGAAAAGGATGCCACTCTAATTGTAATAACTTTGTGATTTGGCAAGATAAAAATAAATGCTAATGTGAAAATGAAAAATAAAAAAAAACAAAACCAAAAAAATCACGTCTCTTGAGGAGGAAGGGAGATACAATCTAAATTAGTAAGGGTTTAGTAAGGAACTATTAACATAGTTAATACATTATTTTCAGATGAAAGTCTAGTCTAGTTAGCATGAAATTAAACAGATTCAATACAGCTCTAACCCTTTAGGTAAGGTGATGAACTTGAGGCCTGAGTATAAGGTACTATCACATTTACATGATCATCAGGACCTTTGAAATTCACATTAGGTCTGCTAATCAACACAGACTATGTCAGCACTAAACCTAATAAATATTCCAACGTAGCAGAAAACCTCCTGTGTTGCACTGGTCATGCCACGGGCTGCAGCAGCCTCTGCTGAGCACACCTTGGCTTGATTCCAACATCCTCTCCAAACCCATTTTAGCAGTAAGACATTGCAAAGGAGGCAGGGGGTGAGGTTGGGAAGGAGAAAGGGAAGATGAATTATGGGAGTACACTGAATAATAACTAGGCCAGTTTGTTTCTGTTCTTTGAATGGAAACACTTAATAGTCTATGCTTTTGGGTCTTGATATTTCTAAAAGCCATTATCATTTTTTCTTTTTGGCATAAATTAACAGGTAAAAATATCTCATCTATTAGAATTACCATTTTAAGTGTTACTGAGATCTGCATTTACTGTAATGGGGTATTGGACTATATAATGGGGTATTAATTATATACCGAATATCTGTGTGATTAATCTGCACTCCATATTCAAATATACAAAAATGCAGTGGATTATTATTCATGGGTTCTGTATTTGTCTACTTCCTGAAATGTATCTGTCAGCCCTGAGTCAATACTTGGGACAGTTCTGCAGTCATTTGAGAAGATGAACAGAGCAGAGGAAAACGTGAGCCATAATTTGAGTTGCCTGTGTGCAGGGACAAGACGATGCCCCTGCCTTCTTGCTTCCACTCTGATGCTATAAACACTGTCCTTTTCATAGTCTATTCAATGCCACATTTTTGTAATTTCTGTGCTTCTGGTTGTTGGTTTCGCTGGCTCCAAGCCATAGTGCTGAAGTGCTGCCCAGTGTTCCTAACCATGAGAAGGCTGTGATATGGCTTATGGAGAAAACAGGTGTGTTACATAGGCTTCCCACAGGTGTGAGTTCTAGTACTGATGGCCAAGAGTTCAGTTATGATTCAACAATTTACATTAAATACGGTGTTTAAACAGAAACACACATCAAACAGGGATGTGTATTGATCAGTTGAAAAAATGTGACCAGAGACTCACTGGAACCTAAGAGTGTACTTCCCCGAGGGGGAATGCTTCTGTATTCCTAATCTAGTGTTCATAATGACTTTATAGTAGTTACTGGTATTTCACCAATAAGAAAGGTCAGCTACAAAGTCTGTCACCCTTTTGGACTGCCCACTATAAAGGGTAAGCATGCTAGGGGGATGAATTTCTATTTTATGGGCAAGGGTTTCCTGGTTTCCAATGTAACCTGAAAGATGTAAGAGACAGAGACCATCGCATTCTCTCAACTAAAACAATTACTATGCCAGAAAATAGAACTTTAATCAATAAGGTTATAAAAAGTCAGGACAAGTCGGGAACATTCAGTCAAATATTCAGGGATCACTCATATAAAAATGTGTCTTGAAAACTACAGGAAGCTGTCCACCCCCACCCTGAACACCAAAACAAAACAGTGAGAGTGTGAGAAAGAGAGCCTGCTTCACAACTGCGCAGTAGTAACCAAGAGCTGGCCACAGAGAAATGAGCCCGGTTCACTGACAAACCTCCCCTTTAAAGGACAACGTGGTCTCTTGCTTAGATGTCAGTGAAGCTACAAAGATTCTTAGAAGAAATATAGGGTAAAATTGGAAAACAGATTTATATTTTTATAAATGACAAAGGTGTTTATTATTATGAAGTATTTATTTACATACTAAACACTACAGCACTGATGTATCTTAATTTTTCCTCCGCTTCTCTTAGTGATGAGAATTATACCCTTAGTCCAGTGGGGCCCATGCTCCCTACTGTTTGGTGAATATTTGCTTTTATTCTCTTTATCACATTTAATATTCACAATAACTTTGTGAGCCAAATATTACCCACGTTTTTCACAAGATGCAAGCAAAGCTCTCTAAATGTTAGCTCTCATTCTCTTTTCAGCTCTGTGTGAGATCCCAAGGTGTACCTCACGTGCACTCAGGAACTCAGTACCCACAGGTACCATGTAAAGCCCCCTTTTCCTCTAGCTCAGGCTCACCGAGGTGGTGCCCTGCTGCGAAGGGGCCTGTGATGCTGCTCCCACTGCTGAGCCTATTCTAAGGCAAGGCCACTTCTGTGATGTTTGCCAGTCTGGGCGTGGCCTTGGTTTCCTGTCATTGCAGAGCCCACTGGATGGTGATCTGCCACAAGTTTGCCATATCCTCAAGTACGAAAAATTGCCATCCCCGAGTTCTATAGGCATTTTGGTAAAATCTCTTTCACAGCATCTCCTTAGCATCCAAGTAAAAGTTTCTGATGCTGGCCTGGAGCATGATCTAAGTGACAGGCATAAATGGTAAGATGTGTCCACTCCCTTAACATCTGCTTTGGGACCACACCTCGGTGTCTTTCTGCTCTCTTCTTACGATGGCTCTTTGCAACTTAGATTTCAGCAGTGGCCCTTGCTACAAACAGTTGGAATTTTAAGTGATCACATCTAAAGAGAGAGTCACTTTGGGATCGATCAACACACTTCTTGTGCTAAGTAAAATTTTATTACTATAAAAATGTTTCATGAATGCATACTACAAATATTACATTTAAAATGACTACTCTGGTAAAGACTTCCCTGATCTTTTCTCTGGTCTGATGAAAGGCCCTGGAAGACAGGGACTCACTCCTGTCACTGTGACTCTCCAGTCACAAATCCTGGAAAGTAACTACTCGTTGGACTTGAGGTTCCATGTCTGCAGAATAAAGCCATAGTACTAAGTGACTGCTCCGGCCCCTTTTAGCTCTAAAATTCTATGAGTCTAAGAAATACTTACTATATTACAAGCAAGGTTTGAAGTGTGTAAGCCATTCCCATTAAAACAGCCATGCAACTCCAAAAGTGCAGTCTTATGCCTCTGGCTCCCATCCACCTGATCAGCCCTTTATCTGAGCCATTTGAGAGGTGAGAGGAAAGCAAAGAACTGGACTCAGAGGATGGCAGTGGAAGAGGCAAAAACTAGGAATGGGAATGTAGGAAGAATTCCAGGCAATTCTAGACTGCTGGAGAGAGGAAGCAGGAGAAGAGAGCAGAGGGAGAGAAGCACCTATACCACCATCCCTACTACACACAGCCGCATGTGCTTGCTGCTTGCCAGGTGCCAGCAGAGGGTATCCATGTCACAAGCCTTACAGCACTCTTGGAAAACAGAACAAATTTTTATGTTCTAAAAGCCATGAATATATGTATACAAATGTATGGAGAAAGCACATGACAAATATTCACCAAATAGTAGCTGCCCCTGGAAAGTGAGAAAGGGATCTTTGAATTCTTGGGTGACGTGGCTAGATGGGTTTCCTCCACCCTGTGCAGCTGGCATATATAAGGAATAACAGGAGACATTCTCACAACAGGATTACATCCTGAAGATGATAGAAGGGTTGAGCTTGGCAATGTAAAATAGCTGATTGTCTTCTAGCTAATCCATCTTGGTCCTCTTCCTGCTTCTGCGAAATCAAAGAAGGCTGAGCCTGGTATCCTGGCAGCCAGTCTGCTATTCTGTCTGCCAGGTCGGGCACAGGCTTCAGGGTTCAGGGTCTGCACTGGACACCAAGCATGAGTTTTGCCAAACTGCATGTTGCTGAAGAGCTGGAATCAAAGCAGAGCTTGCCTTGCACGGACGCTACATAGCGAAGTTAATAGACATCCCATCTATTGTAACTTTCCAGGAAGAGCTGTCAGACCTGGCAGAGGCCCAGGGGCTGCCAGGCCTCTCAGTCCTTCCAGGAAGCAGGAAGAGGCAAAACCCAAACAGAAAGCGGTTCGCTGAGCCAGAGGGATAACAGCTGCACACCAGCTGCGTGCTGGCTGGTTCTATTCAGCTTTTGTATCTAGATCAACACTGTGGAAGACCCAGGGGGTAAGGTAGAAACATAAAAAGTGAATTTTAAAGTGGAAGAGACCTTGGAAGACATCTAGTCCAGTGTTCTCCTAGCTGGGTTGAGGAGCCAGGGAAGTGCAAAGAACCAAAGCATAGGGTTTGCCTAGGAAGTCACTTGAAGAAAGGATTCTGGGGATTCTGTGGCTAAAACAAGTTAAAAACACTGAGAAATCCCACCTCTGTTATTTATATTGTGTTACAACCCCTCCCCACAACATTACCTTAATTGACCTTTTAGAGCAGTGATTCTTCATTTATGAGGGGCGATTGTGCCCTACAGGGTGACATGGGACAAAGTCTGGAGATCTTTCGGGTGTCACAACCAGGGGCAGGGAGGGTGCGTATATTGCTGGCATCTAGTGGGCAGATTCCAGAGATGCTCCTAAACATCCTACACGTACAGTCATCATGACGAAGAATGCCAATGCCGAGACTGAGAAATCCTGTCTTAGTGACAGGAAACAATTCTACAACAATGAGATATAAAGCCTTTGCCTGTTACATTTCCTACTTTTGATTGTCTCTTAAAAAAAAGTAAGGTCCTGGAGTGTACTGCAGCGTACCGCTGGGCCATTAGTTTGGCATCACTAAGGAGGCAATGCGGTGCAGGAGCTGCATTTGAATCCCAGTGCCGCCAGCTCCTAGTTACATGAGCTTCAGGTTATCTCCTGCTCTGAGCCTCAGTTCCATCATCTAACAACGATGAAAAAGATATATGCTGTTTCAGTATGGATTAAGTATTGGAGATAGTGTATTGCAGAACCCGGCACACTGCCAGACACATAGTAGGTGCTCAGCAAATGGACAGTGATGCTGTTGATCCTCACTGTCATTTACTGAGGACGCTCTGTCTTAAGGGAGCCAAGCACCATCAGTAACAGAGCTAATTACGTGGAAGTGGAAGACATAGCTTATCCCTCATTTACAGTGAGCGAGAAATATTTCCCCCAAACCATGTAAACAAGTGTAAAAATTGCCCTAGGGCTGGAACCTGCCTTTCTGTGTCATTTTACATCTACAGGGTAGTTCAAGTACACCCTTAATTCCAGCCCTTCGTCTCCCCAGCCCTAATGCCTGGCTTATGACAGTGAGGACAGAGACTAGCGCCACAATGACAGAATATGACATAAGGTCAAGAACCAACCAAACCCTAATCTGGGTGTTTTCATTTTCTGCTGAGAAAATAGACAACTCTTTGGTTTAAGTGAGAATATCTGATGCTACTTTTCTAGGAAGTCGTGGTTCATACAGAAAATAAATAAATAAATAAATAAATAAATAAATAAATAAATAAATAAATATTTTAGGAGTTTCTCTCCCACTGTCTCATTCGGAGAAGAAACCGGGATGGGCCCCGCACCAGCAGGCCTGCAGCTGAGCGAGTTTTGGCTCTGGAGGGAGCTCCTGCCTCACAAAGGAGGAGACAGCAGCAGCAGCAGTGGCTGCAGCACTGGCTGCGGCTGTTCACATTCTCTTTCATGGAAGACTTTACAACGCTTTCCTTTAAAGTGACAGCTGTGCATCTCCAGGGTCTTCAGAACTCGTAGTTTAGATTCTCAAATCTTTCTCCAGAGCCCCTTATCCTGGGTCTTGATTTGCTCACTGGGACTTGCTATTCTGGAGAAAGCATGGATATTTTTCTTTTGATTAAAATAGTAGAGCTTATTCTAAAATAAGTTACTAAGTTATTAAAAATGTGATTTTCCTCCTACACATTAACCGCACGATTCAGTGAAGAGGAAAGTGAAACTATGAGCCATTTTCCAGTGATACACTGCAAGATATTACTGAATTAAACTATGTTTTTATATAATCTTAATCTGTGTAGTTAGCCTGGTTTTTGTACTTTTTAGTATGTTCACCTTACATCATAAGAATGATGAGTTCTGTTTATTATATACTAAGTGCATTTTTAAAAATATGCAGCTTAAAATGAGCAAAAATAATTATAAGTGCATTCAAAAAGCTGTACAAGTTATTCATATTACTACTCCCATAATCCTTGGGTAAGAAGATCACTTGCACTCATGACCCTGCTTTACAGCTCCCTCCAAGGACTTGACTTTCCCCTGGGGGAGCCGTCAAATTGCCCCAGAGATGGAGGTGTGGACATCAGTTAAAACTCATGCGGCTCCTGAGAGGAAGGAAGGCTTTGACCTGGTTCATCCACATCGTCTCCACCTGCCCCCCACCAATTCTACTTTTTGCTTTTCTCCAAAACCAGTCCTTCCACCACATGTTCCAGGGAGAAACATCTACACATATCTCTGTGGAAGGGAGGAGGCTGCTGTCCCGGGTTTTTTCAGCCTATTACAGCAGTAGTGAGGCCTGGCTCCAAACGGGTCAGTTTATCCTAGACATGTGGCCCAATGTGGGTTCTCACTTGCTGAGTGCTGTCCAGATTTTAGAGTGGTTGCTGTGTTTGTAGAATAAATGGAGAGGTTGGGGTTCTTCTTTTTCTTTAGTGTTGTTTTATGCTTGGCTTAACAACTAACCAGCAAGCCAGTGTCACATGACTTACTAATTTTAAATGTGGAGAACAGCTTATATTACGATTTTGTTGGGCACTGGTCATACTATGTCCAGCGCCCAACAGTCTGGCTTCAAGTCCCCTTTAGGTACAATACAGACACGTCTGCTACCATGCCATAAATAATTTTTGTTCCTGATAAACCTTCTCTTTTGTTGAATCATGCTTTTAAAAAAGGAAAGAAAGAAAACAGTAGGATTTAAAGGAAAAACAGGGAGCAAACCAGACCACTCAAAACTTACGGAACTCAGGGGCCAGAGCCCTGAGGAAAATCAATCAGCATAGTTAAAATCACCACTGACATGTGCAGTCTGCACCACAAACCTTTAAACCCAGGGATTTGTGTTTTCCTTTTTGTAGGTCCTTGGAGACGTTCGCTTCTAACACTGAGTAACTTTACCAAAATTAAGAGTATGATCCAGAGAGAGCCTTTTTCATCAATCAACTGCCTCTCTGCTTCTCTGGATGCTCTGGCAGCTCCCCATACAGCTCAGCATAGCAGCAAGTGCTGTACATCTTGAAGCCACTATTCCCCTTCCATTTCTTGCACTAAATAGGAAATACTTCTGTAGGACTGTCAGCGTTTTTTCCTTAGTCTTCGTAACTATATTGCTATGGAAGTCACTTTAACTGCAAGAAACCTTGCCCCTGACCGCCTCCACATACCTGACCACACTGACACACGGGAGGAAATCTAGGAGCCACGAGGACTTCCACACTGACTTGATACCATTTCCCTAGACACTAAACACACGAGAGTCCGTGTGCACCAAGGAGACACACATCAGAGTAATAGACTGCGTCTAGTGGCCCTGCCTGCATCTACTAGTCTAGGCTGAGTTACCAGAGGGGGTCATGCCAACCTTCTGCGGGAGGGGCTTGTGTTCTGACACCCACGTGGCACTGTGGTATGTCTGGGTCTACTGGCGGAGGCTCTCTTTGGTGAGGAATTAACAACCTTTTAGCAGAGAGCAATGACTAAACACGCTGAAATGACTGTTAGCTCCAAAACTGAGATGCTCCAGTAGGAGAGGACACAAAACCACAGCCTTTAATCTGTGTGTCAGTGCTCCCGGTGGGTGGGAAACTTAGCCTGAAAACAAAGTCAAGGTTTTCCTGAAATTGCCTGTCATTGGTGTGGGGTGTTATGGGATAATCTGGTGGTGCCCTCATAGTTTTCTAACTAACCTCCAGGGAACTTACTCTAAATTCCTGGCTGGGGGAGAGGAGTGGGGGAAGACTGAAAAAAAACCCACAAACAAACAAACAAACAAACAAAAAACCCAAAACAAACAACCTGAGTTTCTAATTTTTTTAATCAGGCGTACTTATGTTTTTATAACATTGGTGGTAGGATTCAGGGGTAGGGAGGGAAGGGAGGGGAAATGAAGCTAAGTGTCTTTTTAATACTGCAACTTGGAAGATGACTGGAGATGGGGAGGTCCTTATCGACCACATGAGGTCTTGGCATTAGAAGAATGTTTCCACCAAGGGAAGTGAGCCATCCTGAAACTCTATCAAGGAGAGAGGGGGATTCGAGGTTGCTGCTACTTTCTAATGGTGACACAGAGGAACAAATGACCTCTAGTTACATTTTTTATAGGCTTACTCTATGAATGTGGCACCCCTATAAACTGCTGTGGAAATTGGTGTGACACAGTGCAATCCCAAAGTGTAATATGTGTGTGTGTGTGTTTGCATCTATATGTATGTTAAGAAGAAATAAGACATTAGGCATCAGAACACAGTTTTTCTTTAAAGTTAATCTGGAAAACCTCTGAACTTACAAAAGGTAGCTTTTGAGAGTAAAATTTTCAGGCCAGTTAGAAAATAATAATTTTAGGACATAAAAAAAGCAACATGTCCATTATGGATCATCTGAAACCAATTTCAAGTGTGCTTCCTACAGATTACACCTAAGGCTACCAAACTGTGGTTTGAAAAATGAGACATATTTTGGGCTATCTATGAGAGAAAAGGATCACATGTCACTAGTTGTGACCAGTGTAGTTTGGATGGGGTTATATAGAACCACCATTTTTTTTAAAAGATTTTATTTAATTTTGGAGAGATGGGGAAGAGAAGGAGAAAGAAGGGGAGAGAAACATCACTGTGTGGTTGCCTCTCGAGAGCCCCCTACTGGGGACCTGGCCCATAACCCAGGCACATGCCCTGACTGGGAATTGAACCAGTGACCCTTTGGTTCACAGGCTGGCACTCAGTCCACTGAGCCACACCGGTCAGGGCTGAACCACCATTTATTCTGATAATAGAAACTGGGACAAAGTACGGAAATACTTATGCATATATGTGATTCACATATGTATGTGTATATATGATGTATATATTATAATGACTTGTTTTAATCTTTTTGAGAGGTTCCTTAGCGTTTCAGTTAGCTCTAACTGAAACCCATGGGTCAGGATATGTAGAAACTGAAATTAAAAAAGAATCTACAGCGTTTCAGTTAAGTCGATGTTTTAAAAATCTATTATATAATTACAGTGTTATTTTCTAAGGAAATCAAAGACAGCCTTTAACATAGATAAAGTAAAAAGCTCATTACCATAATTCACCTTAAATAAAATTAGAGTATGAAAATCAGCATTTTGGAATCAGGTAAAAAGAGAATTACCTAGCGTATAAGCCATAAGTATAAATGTAAAATATCGTCTTTGTTTTTTATTTTCAAAGATTTTATTTACTAATTTTTAGAGAGAGGGGAAGGAAGGGAGAGAAACATCAGTATGTGAGGAGACACTGACCAGTTGCCTCTCGCACGCCCCCATATGGGGACCTGGCCCACAACCCAGGCATGTACCCTGACCAGGAATCAAACCGGCAAACTTCCAGTTCATAGGCTGTTGCTCAATCCACTGACCCACACCAGCCAGGGCTTAAATGTAAAATACCTCAAAAACAGAAACCCTCAATTTCCCATGGGCAACTTTAAGAAAGTTATAAATACTTAATCATGTTAACATTTGCATAGCTCTCAGAATGAAGCGCCTTAATGTCTATCATTTCACTTTGTAAGTGCAACAAAATAGAAGTGCAATACATACGTAGGTCGGAGGGGAGGTTAAATATTAAATATTAAAAGCAGGTGGATTTGTTCAACAAGTCAAAAAATTCATTTGTTTGAAACAAAATTGTTGGGATTATATACCTCTGATTGTCTGTCTTCTTGGGCCAAAGAAGGGCAAACATAATTTCCATGCGTTTGCATCAGCAGTTAGTTCATAGTAATGGAAATAAAATCCCAAACCTTATTAGAAGAAAATCTAATATATTTGCTAATATATCACCTCTTCTCACAAACAGGCTCTGTGTGAATTCACCTAAAAGCCAGGGAACAAACTGATTCAGGGAACCAAATTTTGGGCAGAGAAGCTTGTTCCATTCCATCCACCCTATTTCTGTTAATGGCACCATTCTTCGTGTTACTGTGCCTCAAAGTTTTGGACTGACCTTTAATTCCTCCTTCCTCTTGATCAGCTGCCAAGGCCTACTGATGCTAACCCTTCTGTTCTCTTACATTGAGTCTAATTTCTCCCATCTGTGACCTTCACTGAAGTTCCTACTCTAATGCTACCAACCCCCGATCCACTCTAGGTACCTCTACCACTCTGATAGGCCTAAAGTTCCCTTTATAAGCCTCCAGTGGGTCTTCCCTGATGACCAAATTCAGTTTAGGCTTTGTAAATGGAACTGTTGTCTCCTAAACATGATCCTACCTATCAGCTCTGTTTCTCTACACACACGTCCTGATCCAAATAATTGATAACACTTGTTTTCCTCCTAGTTAATGCCTATCTTCATGTCTTCAATACTTGTAAGCTCTTCCTGGGGGAACCCTACTCATCCTTCAGGGTCCGTCTCTAGTGTCCCCTCCATGAATCCTCTTCTGATTCCCCTGTAACTCCACCTGGCTTCCCATTCTCCAGAACCATGCCATTTTGCTCATGCCTCTCCTAAAGCTCTTATGTTATGGTAGTCTTTCCCTTCTCTCCAGGGGCAGATGATGAGGCCCTCAAAGGCAGGGAGTATTATTTTCTCATTGTGGCATCTGCTGATGGGCTAGCAGAGTGTCTTTTGTATCGGACATACTCAATTATCTGTTGAACTCTGAAGAAAATCATATTTTTTTATAGAAAATTAAGTGTGAAGACAAGTGAAGTCATTCTTGGATCAAGTCTTTAAAAAAGAAGTAGGCCTCCAGTTCACTCAAAATACTGTTACTCACTCTTAACAAGTAATCAACAGCCAGTAAATTACTCAGCCAGAGAATGTAACTCAAAGCTGTAACATACATAACTATGAGTCACACTAGCAGCTGGGAAGTTCTGTCCTGCTTGAAAGGAAGAGAACATTCATCTGAAAAGACAATGGAACAGCCACAAAAACGGACAAGTTAACCACAGTGTCAGATGTCACAGCTGGACCAACTGTCCACAGCAGTGGTTTCTAAGCATGGCAGGTGGCTCATTTACATGCCTGACAGAGGCAAGAGAACAAGGCTGGTGAGGCCTATATTCTAAAGCTTCAGAAAGTCAGCAGCGCCAGGCCAGTCCCTGCTGGGCTCCTTGTAGTATATTCTCCATGAGGGATGAGTAGGAGGGAGGCCGTATGCGAGTGACATCGATGTAGGCTCTGTTGCCAACATGTTGCCAGTAAAAGCAGAAAAGTGCTGATATGCATATTAGACAATGTGCAAAACTTAGAGGTGTTTTCTTTGTTGTTGGCTTATTCTTTTAGAGAAAATTTTTATGACTGTCCACATTCTAGTTTATGAATAACTCTCTGCAGAAATTGTTCATTCATCTACACTGAATTTTAAGTGTTCAAAGAGGAATGAAGCCTATTTCACTTTTTAAAGTGCAAGGGAGGATCAAGTTTAAAAAATAATCTGGATTCAATTTTTGAAAAGTTTCTGGGGGGTTATTATATTTGACTATTTTGAGGTATAAAATTTTTTTTCTCACCAGCATAGAACTTTAAAGGGGTTTAAGAGCATCTGCTAAGATAGTCTTGGGTCCTTTTATTTGATTGGGGACACATACTTACAGGAATAATACCAAAAAAACATGTAATAACTATTTCTAGGCACTGATCCAGTTGCACAAGAAAAAAGGGCATGGGGAATGCTTGACAAGGCATAGGAGAAGTAAGGAAGGAATAGAAAAAAAAAAGAAAAGAGGAGAGGAGAGGAAGAAGAGAAGAGAAAGGGGGAGGGGAGGGGAAAAGGAAGAGAAAAAGGAAAGAGAAAGAAAGAAAGAAAGAAAGAAAGAAAGAAAGAAAGAAAGAAAGAAAGAAAGAAAGAAAGAAAGAAAGA